>LR750064.1:193973-588766 GCA_902729485.2 Mus minutoides
CCCATTCATTGGTGCCACAAGCCACAGCCATTAGCATATTTTCCCTACATTGGTACTACAAGCAGTGCCTCATTAGCATATTTTCCCTTCGGGAGGGGCTACTGCCTCAGGAGGCCTGAGGAGAGAGCTGCGCATGCGCACTAGGCTCTCCTCCCTGGCAGCCTGCCGGCCCTGCGCCATCTTGTAATGGGGCGGAGCCTCAGGCTCTCCCAGAGCCGCAGGCCTTCCCGGAGCCGCACGGCTTCGCCGGTCAGGGCTCGGGCGGCTTCGCTCCGGTCGGGGCTCAGGCGGCTCTCCCCGCGGTCGGGGCTCGGGCGGCAGCTCTCGCCGCGGGCCTCGGTCGGGGCTCGGGCTGCGGCTCTCGCCGCCGGCCTCGGTCGGGGCTTGGGGATCCCTGGAGGCGGAGCCTCTCGGAGCCCGGGGATCCCCGGAGGCGGGGCCTCTTGGAGCCCGGGGATCCCCGGAGGCGGGGCCTCTCGGAGCCCGGGGATCCCCGGAGGCCGGGCCTCTCGGAGCCCCAGGCTTCTCGGAGGCGTTAGCTGGGGAGGCCCAGGTGTGGCTTCCTACACAAAAGAATTACCTGCAACAATGAAACTATTCTGTTCTTGTAGCCATATAGTAGCTAGTAATTATATATGAATGAATACTTGAAATGTAGCTAAAAGAAGTAAAACAAACAAACAAAAAAACCATTTAATTTAGTTTTACTTAATTTGTTGTTGTTGTTGTTTCGAGACAGGGTTTCTCTGTGTAGCTGTGGCTGCCCTGGAACTCACTTTATAGACCAGGCTGGCCTTGAACTCAGAAATCCACCTGCCTCTGCCTCCCAAGTGCTGGGATTAAATGCGTGTGCCACCACCGCCCATCTTAGTTTTACTTAATTAAATGAAAAAATCTACATATAAATAGTATATTAGTCAAGGTTCTCTAGAAGAACAAAACAATATATATGTATAGAACTATCTATAGATGGATGAATAGATGGATGATAGGAAGAAAGGAAGGAAGGAAGGAAGGAAGGAAGGAAGGAAGGAAGGAAGGAAGGAAGGAGAGGGTTTATTAAGTTGGCTTATATGATAGGGGTTGGGTAGTCCAACAATTACTATCTGTGCATTTTAGAAGCTGAGAAGCCAGTAGCTGTTCAGCTCACAAAACTGGCTGCCTCAGCAGGCCCAGCCTGGTGCCAAAAGCCTGGAAAGTTCCTGGAGAGTTGTTATTTAGTTCACATTGGAAGGCCAGAGACACTGGAGCCTGATGCTGAAGATGGCATCAGTAGAGAAGGATGCACTCACCCTCACGATGGGCGATGGGCTAAGAGGCAGGCAACACTTTTCCTCAGACCTCCTCATATCTAAACCACCTTTGAAAGGGATTGCATCTTTGAAGGGAAGCTCTTCCCCCACTGGGTTACTCTTCTTAGAAACACTGTCACAGACACATCCAGAAGTGCATCTCTTAGTTGGTTCCTGATCCAGTCAAGGTGCCAATCATCATCACAGTTAATGTGAGCTTTATTCTATGGTATAGCCATAAAACAATATAAACGGCAAGGCAGTATTCAGACTGTCTGCCAAGAGTCATTTAGGGATACTTGGTAGGAAGAAAGCAGTGGTCCTTTCCCATGTGTACAAGTGCTACCTGATGAGCTGTTATCCAAGGAATGAATGCTGTGGGGAGGTAAAGGTTGGGATGGAAAGAAAACAAAAAATAAAAATAAGTTAGAATAATTATTTCTTCCCTTCTGTTGCCTCTACCAAGTGTTATTGCCATTCTGTCTGTAGCAGAATAATAACCAAAGCCCAGCATTTTATTAGCTTAGACAAAAATGGTAGTTTTTCTGATTAGTTTGTGGAGTTTTTGCTTGTTTTTATTTTGTTCTGTTTGGTTTTGAGGCAGGGTCTTGCTGTGTAGCTAAACCCCAGCTAGAACTCACTATGCAACCCAGGCTAGTCTTGAATCCTCAATTTTCCTGCCTCAGCTTCCTGAATGATGGGATTAGAGATTTGGAAATCATGCTCAGCTTCAAACAAGTCTTTCTTCCAGGCAAGTGTAGCAATCGAGGTAGCACGCAGGTTCTACCAAGGAAAGAAGATGAACTAGTTCAGAAAGAGACTTGCTACCCAACACTCCCTGCTGCTGTATCCTCCAAGCCTTTGATGCAGACAGAAGGAACACCTACACTGCTCTTCCTTTCCCTCTGTAAACATGAAGTTATTCCTGTTTAATCTGGGTTATAATGTTCTCATTGCTCAAGGAAGCTACTGCCATTGGGCAACTGTGCAGAGCAGCACACTGCAGGTTGGTCTGTCTGTCCATCTGTCTGCTCTGGTTATCTAGTGATAGACCCCCAAGCTTTGCACATGCCGAACAAGTAAGTGCTCTGCACTAAGCCACAGCCTGGCCTCTACACTGCAGTTTTTTAAAGAACAATAGCACAGCATGATCTATCCCGTCAGCATGGAAGAGTGAACACAAAGTGATCAAGAAACACATGCTTAGTAGGATATAGGATCCAGCAGCTAAATGTTCTTATTCATAACAAAGTACATTATCTTGTTCTAGGCAGGATATTTAAAGCTTTTCCCACAGCTGAATGTTTCTATGATAATGACAAGTGACATTTATATAATGATTTTCACTGAAAGGCCAAAAAAATGTACCATAAACCTTTTAAAATAATATAAATATGTTGCCCACAGTAAATGTAGCCTCCTATCATACAAGATTCAAGAAGTAACATTCTAGAAGCTCCCAAGAGTATATGTACAGAAAGGAAATCAAATTCTATGCCTAAAATAAATTGATAATCTGGGTTGGATGAGAAAAAATTATTACATGGTTATGAAACAGTCATTCATTTCTCTGTGGTTTATGTAACTACTATGTGTGGGTCTCACTCTCTGAAGGTCACAGGAAGCAATAAGAGTTTACTGCTTGTATCTGACACAAAAATGTGTATCATTATTCTTTATATAAAAGTAGATACTGGGTGGGGGGGAGGCTGGAGAAATGTCTCAGCAGGTAAGAACATTTACTGCTCTTCCAAAAAGACTGAAGATTGGTTGCCAGCACCTACATTAGGCAATGCACAACCTCCTGTAATTCCACCTTGAGAAGATCTAATGCCTTTTTCTGGACTCCCCAGGCATCTGTGCTCACATATATACAAGCCCACATGTGCACACACACACACACAACTTTAATATTTGCTTTTGTATCTATGTGGATATACATGTTTCTGTGGTGGGACACATACATGCCTGTGTGTGGAGCTCAGAGAACAGCCTGGAGTATTGGTCCTTAACTTCTAACTTGTTTGATGCAGTATCTCTTTTGCTGTTTGTTGGGATTACAGAGACATGTCATGGCTTCTAGCCTTTACATGGCTCTTGGGGATTCAAACTTAGGTTCTCAGTCTCAAGTGGCAAGTGCTAAATCTCTCTAGCCCTCAGTGTACTTTTTAGATGAATGAATAAATTAGACAGCCTAGGATACTGTGACCCTTCATATTAGCATTTAGCAAGCTTTGACATAGCTATCTCACAACAATTAAATAAAACAGTGGTTGAAATTGTAGTAAGAAAAAAAAGATGGAAAATGTAACTTTAATTTTTTCAAGTGCTATTTTTTATTGGATATTTTCTTTATTTACATTTCAAATGTTATCCCCTTTCCCAGTTTCCCTCCCTCCCAGAAACACCCTATCACATCCTCCCTCCCCCTGCTTCTATGAGGGTGTTCCTTCACCCACCCATCCACTCCCACATCCCCGCCCTCAGTTCCCCTACACTGGGGCATCTATCAAGCCTTCATAAGACCAAGGACCTCTCTTCCCATTGATGCCTGACAAGACCATCCTCTACTACATATGCAGCTGGAGCCATGTGTACTCCTTTGTTGATGGCTTAGTCCCTGGGAGTTCTGGGGGGTCTGGTTGGTTGATATTGTTGTTCTTCCTATGGGGTTACAAACCCCTTCAACTCCTTCAGTCCCTTCCCTAACTCCTCTATTAGTGACCCCGTCAAGCGCCTTTTAATGATGGTTCCTAAACACCTTAACCTCCTTGCAGCCTACCACACACCAGAGGTAGTGGAAAGGAAAGGTTACAGGGGAAGTGAACCTGTTTAGAAAGGTTCTTTGGAGCAACTTCCATCCATGTTGTCTGGACACTTTACAGATACACCAGCAGTCTCCAGTTTGGTAGAGTTAGCATAGCAAACACAAATCAGCAGTGGTGGCACTACCTAGCAGAGACAGCCAGGCCTCTGCCTAGGCACAAATCAGCAGGAGGAACCAGGAGGAACACCAGAAGTTCTCAGTTAGGCCTCTCTCAGAGAAGCAAAGATCAGTGAAGAAGAGAGACCAACAAGCTTTGTACAACCCTATAAACAACCCTAGCTCCACCTCCATCCCCATTGAGCAAGTCCTATTTAGACTCTCTCCAAACATCATGTGTCCTTTACGTACCTTGCCTCAGCAAGTGTCTTGTTCTGCATGGGTCTCAGCTGACATCACTCTGCCAATCAGCCCAAGTCCCAGGAAACAGAAAGAAACTGCAGTATACTACCAGAAGTTTTATAGTGCTTTTCTCTCTGTAGAGTCCTGACAAATGCAACTTAACTACACAATGTATGGGGAACCAATGCATGTGTGTTGTTAGCAAAGAATCCTTCATCACATGTCCTTTCACGTGCTTGCTTTAACAGAACATCCTTTTGACCTATGTCCTCTTCAGCTAAATATTCCTTCACATCAGACAAAGTGAGGGTCAAGATTAACACCAGAGGTTGTTCTATAATCTCCATACACACTCTAGCATATGTGCTATTGCATTCATACACAGGAGCACAGGCACACGCACACACACATGCAAACACACACATGCATGCATACACACACATGCACACACAAGCACACTTTTAAAAAAAGCCATTTGTTAGTGATTACTCAAGTAATTCATTTTCTCCAAAAATTACATGTATACATATGTGGTTTAGCTTTTAATAGAAAAGTGATAAACAAAGCAACCGATACAACTACTATATTGCCTGCTACTTTTACCACGGTCTACCTACTAAATCTTTGAAAAATATGTTTTAATATGTGTGTATGTGGTGTGTGTGTGTATGTATAGTGTGTGTGGTATGGGGGGGTATGTGTAGTGTGTAGTGTGTGTGTGTGTGTGTGTGTGTGTGTGCATGTGTGTAGGGTGAGTACAGTACTCATGGATAGCCTGTAGCATGATGGGGCTCATTGAAAGAAAAGAGAAATCCAAGAATAAGGAAGGTTTATTGAAATTTAAAATATGATGTTGAAACAAATCAGTCCTTAGAAGGGATAGAAGTGGTGCCAACATTCTGGGAAACAGTTTGGCAGTTTTATAAAAAGTTAAACACTCCACCTACCATATAATCTTGTCATTCTTTGTCTAGACATTTTGCCAAGAAGAAAACATATGCCCATGCAGAGACTTGTATGGGAGTATTCAGAGCTGCTTTAGAGATTGTCCTTAATGGCAAGCAATCCACATGCCCACCGAGTGACTGGCTAAGCAACCAGGGAACGCAGTGAAAGCATTGGACAGAGGGACTTCTGGTCCAACCAGCATGATGCACCTCAGGAAAACTGTGCTAAGAGAAACGAGACAGGCAGGAAAACAAGGAACTCCATAATTCCACTTAAGAAGAGCTAGTACACAAACCACAGAATCCATGGTGAAAGCGAGTCATCTGTGGTCACCTTAGGGGAAGGAGTAAGCAGGATTAGGGTACAGGGCACAAGTTACTAAAGGGCAAACGTGTCTGGAGAAATGAAAGTGTTTCAATTTGTGAGACTTGTGGGGCTTTTTAAGTTTGAAAATATTTTATATTGTGAGGCAAATATTAATGTGTGATCTTAGGAATGAATAAGAAATAAAAGATTGTGAAGTAAAAGTGATGTGTTGTGTGTCAAGTTGACAAAGGGGTCAGGTGTGATTTTATGTCAATATGGCACAACCCATACTCATTTGAGGGAAGGAACCTCAATTTCAAAAATGCCTCCATAAGATCTATTTGTAGGCAAGCCTGTAGGGCATTTTCTTAATTGGTAATTGATGGAGGAGGACTTCTTGATGTGGGGCCATCTCTTGACTGACAGTCCTGGGTTCTATAAGAAGGCAGGATAAGAAAGCCATAGGGAACAAGCCAGTAAGCAGCACTCCTCCATGGCTTCTGCATCAGTTCCTGCCTCCAGGTTCCTGTTCTGTTACAGTTCCTGTTCTGAGTTCCTTCAGTGATGGACAGTGAAATAATAGGGTAAGTTAAATAAACCCTATACTCATCGAGTTCCTTGGGTCATGGTATCTCTTCATACTAATAGAAACCCCAAGACAATGTGTTATGTTTGTATGGTTAGTTTATGGATCTTTATTTTTGTAGTGTTATTGTTGTTGTTTTGGTTTATTGAGACAAAGTTTTGTAGAAACCACATCTTACAGATAGCACTAGAGAAATCAGAATTGTTAAACACATAGACTTTTCTCTTCAGTAGAAGGAATGCACATACCCATTTTCCATCCAGAAGGTTGTGAATGGAATTGTTAATACCTACTAATCTTTTCTATTCTGTAAAGACACTCCTCATTAAATCCCCCAGAATTCTGAACAATGTCTCTCAGTCAATAGAACCCAATCTTATACTTATTGCAAATCCGTCCTTCATTGGCCCGTATCTTGAGCACTGTCTCAGTCAATAGGACTCATTCTTATGGGAAAGGTTACATGTGCTTTGCTAAAGAGTTTTGATGCAGCCATTACAAAGTTTTGTGGTGACGATTGTCACATGAAAAAATTTCCCCAAAGTTTTACTGAGTTTAAATGTGTAATAATAATAAAAAAAACTGTTTAGTGAGACTGCAGAAATTTTTGATCCAGCACCAACTAAGTCACATTGATCCAAGCTTTATTCTTACCTCATGCAAACTATTTTCCAGACATCCCTGACTCTTGAAGGAATCCCCAAAAGTCTTCTGTATAATATACCTCAGCATAGCCTGAAACTCACTATGTAGCCCAGGCTGTCCTGGGCCTCTTGACCTTCCTCCCTCGGTCCTCTGAGTGCTGAGACTCAGGCCTGTGTTCTTCCCCCAACACCCAACCTGGCTCAGGCCTGTGGCCTTGATGATGCTGATGGTTTCAGCACTAAGGAGGCAGAAGCAGATGGATCTCTGTGAGTTCAAGACTACCTTGGTCTACATAATGAGTTCCAGGACAGCCAAAGACATAGTAAGACCCTGTCAAAAAAAAATGAATAAGATGTATCTTGAGGATATCATCCTGAGTGAGGTAACCCAATCACAAAAGAAGTCACTTGATATGCACTCACTGATAAGTGGATATTAGCCCAGAAACCTAGAATACTCAAGATACAACTTCCAAAACACAAGAAAATCAAGAAGGAAGATCAATGCATGGATACTTCATTCCTCTTTAGAATAGGGAATAAAATATCCATGGAAGGAGTTGCAGAGACAAAGTTTGGAGCTAAGACAAAAGGATGGACCATCCAGAGACTGCCCCACCCAGAGGTCCATCCCATAATCAGCCACCAAAAGCAGACACTATTGCATACGCCAGCAAGATTTTGCTGAAGGGACCCCCATATAGCTGTCTCCTGTGAGGTTTTGCCATTGCCTGGCAAAAACAGAAGTCGATGCTCACAGTCATCTTTAGGATGGAACACAGGCCCCCAATATAGGAGCTAGAGAAAGTACCCAAGAGCTGAAGGAGTCTGCAGCCCTGTAGGTGGAACAACAATACGAACTAATCAGTACCCCCAGAGCTCATGTCTCTAGCTGCTGCATATGTAGCAGAAGATGGCCTAATCGGCCATCATTGGGAAGAGAGGCCCCTTGGTCTAGCAAACTTTATATGCCCCAGTACAGGGGAATACCAGGGCCAAGAAGTGGGAGTGAATAGGTAGGGGAGCAGGGCGAGGGGAGGGTATAGGGGACATTTGGGATAGCATTTGAAATGTAAATGAAGAAAATATCTAATAAAAAAAGTGAGGGGAAAAAAGCCCCAAACTAGAAAAAATACAAAAAGATTATGTTTCTGGAAGATCAGTCATAGAAGTCTAGTATTTAGTTACAAAGAGTTCAAAATAAGAAGGACAGAAAATATGAAGTGAGGATAGTTAAAGGAAATAATGCAGAGTTTTCACAGATCTGAAGCAAGGGAAGCACCCTACAGAAGGTCAAAGGCCAGGGAAAAGGAAGAAGTGAAAACTCCGCCGTCCACATTCCAAAGGAACACCAGAACACTAAAGACAATCGGAGATGCAAAACACAAAGAGTTACCTGCTCCCCAAAACAAAGTTCAAACTCAGCAACAAAATCAGTGTATGGTAAGTGGAATGGCAGTGTTGGAGCCTTGAGGAGACTTTCTGTGAATCTCCACTTCTATGCGAAGCAAGAGTCAATCAGAAATGGGAAATGAGTCATTTCAAGATTATCTGAAATTTAAATTTTCATTTTTCTTATGATTTTCAGAAACTAATAAGATGGAAGCCCAGGGACACAAGGCAGTAAAGTTAGCCCAGGAAAATGACAAAGACATTAAGAGACGACAGGCAGCAAGAGCAAATTTAAATCAGAAAATGAAGTTTGTGAAAAGGTTCAGGGAGGAAACAGTCACTCAGCAAGCAATATAGAACACTGCTGGAGGATCCTGTTGTAAATGGGTTGCTTCCTCTCATCCACACAGAAGCAGAACACACCTGATGTACAGGGTAGGAACACAAGGAAATGACAGTCATGCACATAATTGTACATGACTGCCAGCATAGGTTTGCAGGCACCAACATCAAGACCAGCACATTAACATCATTACAATGGCATCCCTAGGTGATAAGAAAACTTCAACTCTTTATTCTTCTGGGAACACCATTATATCTAGTCAATCACTGATGGAAACATTTTGCCATACATACACACACACACACACACACACACACACACACACACACACACACACACACATGTGAACTCTCCAGATACTTAACGCTGGCAAGTTTTACAGACTTCCAAGTGTCTCTTACTATAGCATGGGCCCTCATTTGAGCCCTGAATTAGTAACCATTCCAACATCCTCCTTGTCCCTCTCATGGAGGAGGCTCACATAGAGAGTTCCTCCAGTAGGATTGCATTGAGCTGTGTGGGGCCACCCAGCCTGGGGGACAAGTTGCAAGTGCATGTTCCATTTGTTTTATGGTCCTGTCTTAGAAGTTACTCCTTTGTTAGCTTCTCTTCCTATCTGAAGCTTGATTACATGAGCTCAGCTAAAGCTGTTTCTTTTCTCCAAATCCTCTGTGCAGTGTTTTTCTGGTGACATTTGCCAATAGTAAGTCATTTAATGTCCTCGGTGATAACTCTGCATATGGCAAGAGTCTGGATCCCGGTGGCAGTTTTAAACAGAAATGTGAATAGTGACATCAGAGGTCTCCAGACAGAAGGGCACCTGACACCAGAGCAGATGTTCTGCTGTTTGTTTTTTTCCAGCACTGCCTAGGAAATGTTCAGAAAACCCCAGTCTTGCCATGTACTGTGGTTTGCTCCTTTAATACAAGCAGGAGGCAGGCAGATCTCTCTGAGTTCAAGGCCATCCAGGTCTACATAGTAAGTTCCATGCCAGCCAGAGCTACACAGAAAAACCCTCTTTCAAATGGAGAGAAGGAAAGAGGGAAGGAGAAAGAGAGGGAGGGAGGAAGGGAGGGGAGGAAGGAAGGAGGAAAAGAGGGAAGAAGAAATGGAAGGAAGGAAGGAAGGAAGGAAGGAAGGAAGGAAGGAAGGAAGAAAGGAAAGAAGGAAAGAAGGAAAGAAGGAAAGAAGGAAAGAAGGAAGGAAAGAAGGAAGGAGATCAGTCTTCCTAAATTTCCTCAACTTGACAATATAACACATAGTGACCATATCTTCCCAATATATAATATACATTGTGTATGTGTTTGTACATTTGCATGGCTAAAATGACCAGCACCTATACTAACCTAGTTGATCCCTTCCCAGCTTATATAAGAAATCAATCTGAGGACCTGGTAAGAACTCTGTCACACTTTCACAGGCCAGAGACAGAGCCTCCTTGAGTTGTATAACCTGTGTGCTTCCCTTGTCCCATCTTAGTTCTGATACTGATCTATGCCATGCCTGGCTTCCTCGCTATGCAAGGGTTCCCAGTATCAGCACCAGGTACACAGTGACCTCTCATTAGTGACCAAAGCCCTCCACTCAGCAGATGGAAACAGAGTAAAGAGCTGGGACAGGAGCAGCACAGGTGGCATGGTCCTGGGGTTTTCACTGAGCCGGGCCTGAGTGTGTGGTGTGCCCACTCCAATTGGAATTGAGGTGTAGGCTACAATTTTACAGACCCGTTATCTATCACAAAGCAAGCAGAGATTCACGCTGCCCTGGAAGGAAACACCTGGAGTGAATTCAGCAGCGAGATGTTTCTAATTATACTCTTTGAGAAAAAGGTTAAAACACTGATGTTTAGTCTGAAAGAGAAATGACTCAGGGATTCTATGATAATTATTTTTCAATTTTCTGAATGGCTGCCAGACAAAAAGGGGTCAAGGTCTGTGTGGTCACGGGGAGAAACCAAACCAGTGGGTGGCTGGTGTGCGCTGCAGATCTAGACTTCGTGTAAGCCCTGGCGCCCAGAGGTACTGTTAAAAGTCATATCTTTCAGGATACTATGTGTAATAATTGGAGGTTTATTGGAGGTTTATCCTCTCTTCAGACTGTATTGGAACACACTTCCAGCTGACATAGTTGAGGAAGCATTAGGCAGATTCAGGGAGCAACTGCCTTTCTTCTTCCTTTCCTTTGGTGGGGTTGGAGGCTTTGAGTGTGTGATTTCAGCTCCCCCACTCATTCCTCATCTATCCTTTTGCTGTATTCCCCAAATGTAACACTGGTTTTTTTTGTTTTGTTTTGTTTTGTTTTTTATCTCCTAAGGGTCACAAGCTAAAGTAAAGAGCAGTTGGTGTCTGTGTGGAGGTTTTCTACCTGTGTCTCTCTGGGTCTAAGAAAAGCTAGAATTGGCCTCCATCTT
Source organism: Mus minutoides (assembly GCA_902729485.2). Classification (NCBI taxonomy): domain Eukaryota; kingdom Metazoa; phylum Chordata; class Mammalia; order Rodentia; family Muridae; genus Mus; species Mus minutoides. Next base: position 205,061 of record LR750064.1, read on the forward strand.
GATGAGGCTTGCAGGAATAAAGGAACAGAACAGTATCGGTGGGAAGGAGAGTGTGTTTCTAGGTTTCAAAGGCTGGGAGACTGCCTCCAAACCTTGTAAGGTGTTTAGGAATGACATGTTCAAAGTAATATTCCAGGCAGAAGGTTGTAGAGTAGAGTATGGACCTGGGTGAGCCAAAAGGCAGAAGATGCTGTGGTAACCCAACAATAAGAGAGTAAGCACAGGTGGAGATGGAAAGATTTTTGAAAACATCACTAGATGTTTTTGTTTGAGCAGTTTGAAGGAGTTGCATGTTTCAGTACAGTCACCTGGCTCTGAAAGGGATTGATGTCCCATGGACCTGCCCCTCAGCCCCTGTATCATGGAAAACAAAGCTAACCTTTGATAGATAAGACACATCTCTCCAAGAAAACTAGTCAGGCCAGCAGGTGAGGTGGTGGCTGTGAAGTGTCAGGTGTCATGTTTCTTTTGATGAGATCTCTCATTTTGCATTTGCTCTAAGAATTTCTTAACTTTTGCTGAGGAAAGCTGGCTCTGGTTGCTGTCCAAAGAAGACATGAAACAAAGTATCCTCTTCATTGTGTTAAGCATACAGGTCCTCCCCATAAATACCTGTCTTAGTATGGCCATGTGTTTTCTTTGCTCCTGAAATAAAAAGCAAGCTCAAATTCTAAATAATGATTAAATTACACAATTGTAATAGAGTAATGTCCAAATTGTTATCGTGTATTATCTAAATGTTCTTTTATGCACAGGTATTTCTCAGTGTGGTCCCTAGAATTGCCTTTGTACAGTATTTCCCAAATTCCATCTCATCAGAAATGAGAACCTCTGAGACTTGAGGATCCATGTTCTTAAAGACAATCCAGGTGCTGACAATGGGAAGGCAGTGTGCACTTTATGGTTTTTCTTGATATCATTGGGAAGAAATCTGTATTGCATAAAGAGCATAATCCTCACAATGATTCTTGTATAGCCCAAGCTTAGATGCTACTCCACCCGTACAGATCCCCTTAAAGGGGTGTAACATCAGTGGTGTGGAGCAGAGACAGGCATAACCTCGGCACTCTATAGCCAGCCAGCCTAGCCGAAACAGCAAGCTTCAGGTAAGAGACACATGAACAATCACTACAATTAAAATCATTACAGTCATAATTAAAAATAAAATAGGGCAAAAATAAAGACATTTGTGAAGGTATATGTCCTGAAAGAAAGAAAGAAAGAAAGAAAGAAAGAAAGAAGCCCAGCTTCCTTTGTATCCTTTCTCCGTAGCTGTTCAATAGTTCTCTCTTTCCCTCACAGTAAGAGAATCCAATAGGAAAGAGACTTTATAAAACAGGAGGTCAATGTACAAGAGAAACCCTTGGGGGCCTGGCAATGAAAATAGAGAAAGAACCAGGGACATCTAAGCCTGAAAGGCAGAGTTCTGGGACGAATCAGGAGACTCTATTAAAAAAAAAAAAAAAAAAAAAAAAAAGATGCCATGGGGCCAACAGTGACAGCAGACTGGACATACCTGGACACCTTAGTGGGGCATTTAAATGCTGAGTAGTGAGGGCCATATGAGAAAAGCTTTAAAAGTTATATTTTAGATTTATTATTTTTCTCTGTGTGTGTTGCCTGAATGTGCACCACATTCCTGCCCACAGGGGTCAGAAAAGAGGATCCAACTTCTTGGAACTAGAGTTCTGAATGTCGACAAGCCACCATGTGTGTCCTGGGAATTGAACCCTGGTCCTCTACAAAAGCAACAAGTGCTCTTAACCATTGAACCATCTTTCCAACCCTTAAGGAATATTTTAGAAAGAAAGAAAGAGAGAGAGAGAGAGAGAGAGAGAGAGAGAGAGAGAGAGAGAGAGAGAGAGGTACAAGACAATGATTGACTTCTGTTTGAAAGGAAGGAAACACCATCACGGTTTACAGAATTGTGGACACCTTGTCATTGCAGTGTGAATACTGAATACTGACCTAACTGAAGCACAATTCAGTGTTTTAAGGAGGATTAACTGTGTGTGTGCTCATGTGTACACATATGTGCATGTGTGTACACATGTGTGTGCGTATACACGTGTGTGTACATGTGTGTGTGTGTGTGTGTGTGTGTGTGTGAGAGAGAGAGAGAGAGAGAGAGAGAGAGAGAGAGTCAGGGGAAGGACAAAGTCAATCCCCATCTCAGGTAAAATAGATTATGACCAGATCTGAAAAATCAAGCAGCAATACAAGTGTTATTCCAAGTTACAGAATAAATACCAACATGACCAGGTAAGTAAGCAGCATAGCAGCCCTTGGGAGAGAGAAAATAGGGCTAGAAGGAAAGAATGATACTATGTGTTTGTTTGAATAGCAAATCTGTTTCTTTTTTAATTCTATGCATATGTGACTTTGATTCTTCTTAAAAGAGAGGATCTCTTGGCCTGAGTGGCAGAAAGGCACAAGCTGAAATGACCTCACACTTAGTGTGTCAGAATTTGCACTCTCCGGAAGCAAAACCAAGACAATACTAGAAAGGCAAGAGAGGTTTGCATGGTAAGCAGATCCCCTGTGATAAGGAGAGGAGAGGCTGCATGAAAGCCCTCCACTTGAGTGCAGGATGGGTCTTGTGAAGCCAAAGAAGAGTGCTGCAGCTGGTAACAGATCAAAGATGGAGAAATGCCCAGCCCCTCCCCAACATTCCACATCCACCTTCCTGTCTGTTCTGGTCTCTCTCTCTAGGGACAGCATTTCCTGTCTTGGACATGTCTGTTTGTTCCCCAGTAGCCCCATGATGCATACTGTCTCCCTTCCTGAGAGGAATAAAATAAAGGAAGATTTCAATGGAATGAACTATAGCACCTATCTCTACCATGAGTCAGAGGGTACAACTGGACGCCCATCCTTTCTCTGTACTGTGTATTCCAAATTCTACCCACACTGAGCTCTTACTGGTCTCAGTGTCCTATCTGGTGGTTTGGCCAAACTTACATTTCTCAGGAGCCTGAAACCCTGATTCAGACTAAAGGGCTTCTCTTTTCCATATAGTCACAGAAAGAAACAAGATGGTCCCAAGGTCCACAGCTCCCTTTTGGATTAAGGCTCTCTTGGCAATCTATACAAGTTAACGATACGGTGATTGTTTTCCTTGGGCTCTGGCACTTAGGCATCTACAGCAGGCCTTTTCACTTCAGATCCCAGTTATCTCATTGTTCTCCATGAACATAACTCTGTGACTACATCTCCCAGCTGACAGAGGAGAGCCCACACGTTGTCTCTAGCTGTGCTGGGTTTCTAAGTCATACATTCCTTAAAGTCTAGTAAATAATGTGGCTTTCAGACCCTCCTTTCTGCTGAGCCTATCTCCATTGCCCATCTTCCAGAGCTTTGAGCCCCTCTGCTGCCATTTGCCTTAACCCTTCAGGTACTTCCACCATGCCTAATGTGAACAGTCCCTACCCCCAGAGCCAACTCCCTGAACCAAAGAAGCCCTGCTTGTTTGGCCTTATTTTCTAGCTTCTTTGATCAAGTGCCTTGGTCCCTGGCAGCACATTCTAGATAATTTGGGGGGGTATGATCTCTTTATTTTGTGGGGATTTGTAGATGTTTGTTTAGGGGTTATCTGTCAGTTTTTTGAGACGGGGCTCATTCTGTATTCTAGGCCGGCCTGGAATTTGTGTCAATCCTCCTGTCTCAGCATCCTGAGTAGGACAACAGATGAGAATCACCACACCTGGATATTTTTCAAGTATAATATGTCTCTAGCTGGGCATGTAGGATTCAAGCCAAGTATCTTAGTCAGGGTTTCTATTCCTGCACAAACATCATGACCAAGATGCAAGTTGGAGAGGAAAGGGTTCATTCAGCTTACCCTTCCACATTGCTGTTCATCACCAAAGGAAGTCAGGACTGGAACTCAAGCAGGTCAGGAAGCAGGAGCTGATGCAGAGGCCATAGAGGGGTGTTCTTTACTGGCTTGCTTCCCCTGTCTTGCTCAGCTTGCTTTCTTATAGAACCCAAGACTACCAGTCCAGGGATGGTTCCACCCACAAGGGGACCTCCTCACTTGATCACTAATTGAGAAAATGCCTTACAGCTGGATTTCATGGAGGAATTTCCTCAACTGAAGCTCCTTTCTCTTTGATAACTCTAGCTTGTGTCAAGTTGACACAAAACCAGCTGGTACACCAAGAGACCAGCTTACTTGGGGGCAGCACCTCTTTCCTTGTTGGATTAAGGACTGAACGATCTTCTTATACCGAGGGCTGTCATTAGCTCCTAAAAGCTGAGGTCAGACCCTGCAGCAGACCTGACCCTTTCTCAGTTCTCTTCATGAGGTTCTTCTGGCTGCTGTAATTCTCTTAAAATTCTGCCCATGAAGCTACTTAGTTATATACCTGTTATAAAAAGGAAATTCTTTTAAACATAAAAAACGTATGTGTGAGCTCAGCAATAGTCATTGTAAAGTGAAGGATACAGACACATTCAGCGTGGATCTAGAATTTTCCAGTTTCCTATATGCTGTGCTACCTGCTGTTGTCACAGAGCACAGCTGGCACATTCTGAAAGAATATCTTCATCTCCCATCCTTGGCAATTCATACTGTGGCTCCGAGAAACTCGAGTGTGTCTGTGCCAAGCATCCCATCCCTTCTCTGAAGATTTTCACAACTCTCTAGCAAATATGCATATAAATAGAAGGCCTACAAATAAAGTGTTTGCCATAGAAATAATGAACCAAAAGAACCCCACTGTGCCGTCACAGGGGATCCTGACAATCTGTCTTCCAAATGTGTGCAGAGTGTTCTAAGTCAAGAATAAAATATTAGAAAAACTCTACTCTGTATTATTGGCTCTGCATTCCAGGACTTAAATAGCACTGTACTTTTCAGTGACAGGGGCCTAAAGACAACAGTATACCACCAGCTTCCTACTGGCCAGAGTCTCTCTACTGTTAAAAGGGCTACACCTTGTGGAGATGGACTCTGAAGTTTCATTTGAAGTTGGATATATTAACTGTCATCATTGTAGGAACTCAAGTAGGAGCAGAGGCAGGAGCCGTGGAGGAGTGCTGCTAACTGGCCTATTCCCCATGGATTGCTCAGCTTATACAGTCCAGGATCACCTGCCCAGGGGATGGACCCTCCCATATCAATCATTAATGAAGAAAATGTTCCAACTGGCTTGTCTACATGCCAATCTGATGGAGGCAGTCCCTCAAATGAGGTTGTCTACATGCCAATCTGATGGAGGCAGTTCCCTTTTCCTAGGTGACTTTAGTTTGTGTTAAGTTGGCCAAAATTGACAAGCACTATTTATAATATGTTAAGAAAATGAATTATTATTTTAAAAACTACTTGTAGCTAAGCAGTTGTGGCACACACCTTTAATCCTAGCACTTGAGAGGCAGAAGCAGGCAGATTTCTGAGTTTGAGGCCAGCCTGGTCTACAGAGTAAATTCCAGGGCAGTCAGGACTACACAGAAAAACCTTGTCTCAAAAAATTGAAAGAAAAAAAAAACCTACTTGCAAAGAAAACCCTATGTGAGCGATCTTCAATGAGACACTAAGAGCTGAAGTAAGATCCAGGCTTCATAAACACTTCCAAAAAGTAGATGGGATAATTTCCAGTTCATTCTATGATGCCAATAATATCTTGATATTAAAATCACCCAAGAACACTGGTAGAGAAATACAGACCAGCATGAATGTAGATGAACAGCCTAGAAGTATTCAGAAATGATAGCAGTCCTGCAAATTGATCAGCCAAGTCTCAAGTGCTTTTATATTTTAAAAACTCAGCAAGCAGCAGGAATAAAAGGAAACTTCCACAACCTGGAAATAAAGAAGCAAAACTTCTTTACAGAGAATTTGGTAAAGTCTTAAGGAATACACACTCACAAACACACACACACACACACACACACACACACACTACAAGAACTATAAATAGTTCAAGGTTATTGAATATAAGATCAACGCAAAAAATTGTATTTCTACACACCTCTAATAAATCACTTAAAAAATTTAATTTCATTTGGGCCTGGAGAGATGGTTTCTTAGATAAAGTTCTTGCTGAACATGTATATTTGATTCCCGAAATCGGGGTAAACGCTGCTGACTTCTGGGGAGGCAAAGATCAAAAGATCCCTGAGGCTGGCTATCAATCAGTGAGGCAGCCTATCCAATCAATGAGCTCTAGGAGACAGCTCAGCCAATAAATGAGCTCCAGATTCATGTAGAAACTCACAAAACAAGATCAAAGGTGATGGAAGACATTAACATCCTAAAATTCATAAGGAATTGCAAAGAACCCATCATACATAGAACACATTTAAAGAGAAAAAGGACAAAGTTGAAGGACTTTTCAATTCCTGAAGTCATATCAATACAATAAGCTGGAATAAAGGACAAATCAATGCAATGGCTTTGAGTCTGGGAAACATTATGCCTACAGTGGACTTACTTGTTTTGAGGAGAGGGAAGGCAGAGCCTGCATCCCACAACTCCCTTTCCCCTGGAACTGCCACTGCTTGCCATTATACTGAGCTTTTCAACTAATATCTTAACAGGACAGTTAGACCATTCCATAAAAATGAAAATCCTTTCAACAATGATGCCAAGGGAATGAGTAGTAAAAAAAAAAAAAAAATCCTTACAGAAATTAATTCAAAATGGTCAGACCTTGGCTGGAAAAATGGTTCAGAGAATAAGAGCACTGAATGCTCTTCCAGAGGTCCTGAGTTCAATTACCAGCAACCACATGGTGGCTGAAAACCATCTATAATGGGATCCGATGCCCTCTTCTGGTGTGTCTGAGGACAGTATATCAAATAAATAAATCATTTAAAAAATGGTCAGACCTAAATATAGGATATAAACTTATAAAATTCTTAGAAGAAAGCATATTGACAAATACAAGAGGTTCTTAGACATGCTCTCAGAACTATAGCAACAAAGGAAAGACTATAAATTGGCTTTCATCAAAATTTAAATATTTTATGCTTCAAATAAAATTACCACAAAAGTAAAAAAGCAGTCACAGGAGAAAGAAGATATTCTTAAATTTTATATAATAAAATACCTTTATAAGACTGTATAAAGAGGGGCTGGTGAGATGGCTCAGCAGGTAAGAGCACCCGACTGCTCTTCCAAAGGTGGTAAGTTCAAATCCCAGCAACCACATGGTGGCTCACAACCATCCGTAACGAGATCTGGCTCCCTCTTCTGGAGTGTCTGAAGACAGCTACAGTGTACTCACATATAATAAATAAAATAAATCTTAAAAAAAAAAAGACTGTATAAAGAACACTTGCAATTCAATAATTTAATTTAATATTATTAATAATAATTTAATATCCTAATTTTAGAATGGACAAGGATCTAAACAATGATTTCTACAAAGGATTATTATAAATGATAGATCTCTGTGAGTTCCAGGCCAGGCTAGTCTACAAAAAATTTCAGACTAGCCAAGACTACACAGTGAGATCTTGTTCTTAAAACAAACAAATGACCAATAAGCAAGAAAAGGGATATTTATCATTCAATTATTAGGGGAGTACAAATAAAATCCACTTGGGGTAGGGGTGGGGAGAACAGGTCACAGGCATTGGTAAAGATACTGTGGTGATTTGAATGAAAATGGCCCCTTAAGCTTACAGGGACTAGCACTATTAGGAGGTCTGTTATTATTGGAGTAGGTATGGCTTTGTTGGAAGAAGTATGTCACTGGAGGGTGAAGCTCAAGTCAGGCCTAATGTCATCTCTTCCTGCTGCCTGGGAATTCAGATGTAGAATTCTCAACTACTTCTCCAGCCCCTATCTGCCTGCATGCCACCATGCTTGCCTCCATAATGATAATGGATGAAATCTCTGAACTATAAGCCAGCTCCAATTAAATGTTTTCCTTTATAAGATTTGGCATGGTTATGGTGTTTCTTCACATCCATACCTTCTCAAGTAGAACCACTCCCTGATAACTTCGCATTTGAATATATGAGCCTATTAGGATCATTCTTGGTCAAACCACCGCACCCGTGGAGACAGGAAGTAGTTCTTAGGGCAGAGTTGGGGAGAAGGGAGATGGGGGTGATGAGTAAAGTCGTGGCGTTTGGGAGGACACAGCCACTGAGGCCTCTGCTGTTCCCAGGGGGAGCCTGGGACTCAAGTTGAGATGAGGAATATGTTCATTTTGCTTTCACTGTGAGAGAAGACTCACACAGTAACCAAAGGAGGGGAGGTCTGTCCTCCCTCAGGGTCTCAGAGATTTCATTGTTTGGCCTCTGGGGATTCTGGGAGCAGTGAAGCAGAAGAACAGGGCAGTGAGAGGATGTGGAGGAGGAGGCTGTTCACCTCAGGTAGAACAAGAAGCAGAGAGGGTGAGGAAGAATATGGGTGGGTGTGGTGGTTTGAATATGCTTGATCCAGGGAGTGGCTCTATTAGGAGGTGTACCCTTGTTGGAGGGGGTGTGGCCTTGTTAGAGGAAGTCTGTCACTATGGGCATGGACCCTCATCCTAGCTGTCTGGAAGCCAGTTTCCTCCTAATTACTTTTGGAACAAGATGTAGAACTCTGTGCTCCTCCAGCCTCACATCTGCCTGGATGCTGCCATGTTCCCACCTTGATGATAATGGACTGAACCTCTGAACCTGAACCTGTAAGTCAGCCCCAATTAAATGTTGTTCTTTATAAGAGTTGCCTTGGTCATGGTGTCTGTTCACATCAGTAAAACCCAGACTAAGACACTGGGAATGGCTATCACTTTCAAAGGTACCCACAGTGATCTTCCTCCCTCTAGGACCTATCTTCTAGAGCTGTGGTTCTCAACCTTCCTAATATTACAACCCTTTAATATAGTTCCTCATGCTGTGGTGATCCTCAAACATAAAATTATTTCTTCTGCTACTGTTATGAATGGTAATGTCAATATCTGTTATGTAGGACAGCTGATATTCGACCCCTAAAGCAGTCAAAACCCACAGGTTGAGAACCTCTGCCCTAAAGTTTCCAGAACCTTATGAATAGCACCAACAGATAGAGACTAAGCTTCAACACTCTAGTGCGGCACGCCTCCCTCGACCAGAAGAAAGTCACGCCACCACCGGGATCTTCTCAGTCAGCTTTATTCTGGAGCACCTTGATAGTTGATTCCCAGGACCCTGGACAGCAGCAGAGCTGCTGCTTTTTATAGTCTCCCAGGGAGGGGGAGGGGGTGTCGTAGTGGATGCGGATTGGTGCACCAAGATACACCTCATTAGCATGTGGCTCGTTCATTGGTGCCACAAGCCACACCCATTAGCATATTGCCTGTTCATTGGTGCCACAAGCAGTGCCTCATTAGCATATTTTCCCTTCAGGAGGGGCTACTGCTTGAGGAGGGCCTGAGGAGAGAGCTGCACATGCACACTAGGTTCTCCTCCCTGGCAGCCTGCCGGTCCTGCGCCATCTTGTAATGGGGCAGAGCCGCAGGCTCCCGGAACCGCAGGCCTTCCCGGAGCCGGACAGCCTTCCCGGAGCTCGGGCGGCTTTGCCGGTCAGAGCCAAGGCGGCGCGTCCACCGCTGGTCAGAGCTGAGGCAGCGAGAACCAGGCGGCAGCGCCTCCTACACTCTAGCCTATGAGAGACAGTTCCTACCCAAACATAACAGGTGTTTGGCCACTACTAAAGTATGGAGTTCACTTGAAGGAGGTGAGTCAGCCCATGAAGGCACTTCTCAATAACTATATTCTATATGGAGTTCTAATAACTGCCAATGTTACTAGTCATCTCTGTCCAGACCAGGAGTTTCCAGAGTTTTGGCATCTTGTTCAAAGAACTGACACATGCGCAAACAGCAGTGTCGAACAGGATTTTACTCAGGATCAAAGGGGAATAAAAAGAAGATAAGCTGCCAGAGAACAGCAGGTTCTCAGCAAGCGTGCATTCGACTGCAGCTCACTAATTTGGCCAGTTTGCCACTGGGATTCAGTCTCTGGCTCACTGGCATTACAAGCAGACTACCCCACCACCCCCATCTGGCTTTTATTGGGCTCTGAAGACTCCCAGTCCTCACACTGCACAGCAAGCCATCCCCCTGGTTCCAATGGGCATCACGGTGGACTGTCATTTCAAATTGAAATTCACAGGGACAAGTCAGCTCTTCAGTGACCTCAGATGACAGTCTCAGAAACAGCCACGGATCCCATGGAGCATCCTTTACACTTCAGGCATTCTGGTTTGACCCAGTTTGATCATCACTCTGAGTCCTACAGCTCACCATCCAGCAATATGCTAGACGGAGAGCTAGGTACTTAGCCAGCTGCAGCTCCCTATCTGGCTGTGCCTCAGTGGGGCAGGCAGGTGGGTGCCTAGGCAGCTGCAGCTGTTGGACTGTAGGTAAATGGGGAGGCGGGTGCTCACCCAGCTGCAGCTCCTTTCCTGTGTGGTTAATCACTGCCTTAAAACATATAAGCCATACATCTTCTCTGCCGCCAGTAACATCCAAACTTCCTGAAGGGCTCTCCAGCTCTGAGTCTGTCTGAGCTGCCTCCTCCTTTTGCCCTGCACTCTTTCTGAACTCCTCTCCCCCATCTCAGCATCACAGCTTTTTACTGCTTCTGCACAAGTGTAGGAACCTCTGGTCTAAAACTACTCATTGATGTACTGGGACCATGCTTTCGGCTGCTGCTTGCAAACCTCTGCTGACATGTGGGAAGAATGAGTATGGGCTAAGTAGTGTCAGAGAAGACACAGGCCAACAAGCACAGCTGGCTCTTTAAGCAAGCCCCTCTCATGGTTGAGTCTTACTTATACTCCCTCTACACATCACTTGTCCTGCACGGTTCTTGCCTCAGTACATGAGTCTGACTTAGCAAAACTCCATGTGAGTCTGTCTCAGCTGACATCACCCTGCCAATCCAAGGAAGCAGCAAGAAGCCACAACACACCACCAGAAGTTTTTTGGTGTGCTATTCTCTATGGAGTTCTGACAAATGGAACTCAACTATGCAATGTAAGGTGGACCAATACATGTGTGTGGTTAGCAAAGGATATTAAAATATTCTTGAACACATAAATAATTAAAAATAAGTAATTAAAAACCTCTCAATTTTTTTGATGATAAGGTTGAAATCTGAAAGTTTTACTTCTGTTTCAGTTTTCCTTGAGTTTCATGTTTTCTATATCCCGTTCCTTGACCACAGGGCCTCCCCTGTCCTTGCCAGACTGGCAGAAAAATGCCATCTCTCTTCCTTCAGCTTTTCTAACTCTCACAAAGTTGCAGTGTACAGATATCCCTTGATGTCCTTGCCAGACTGGCAGAGAAATGCCATCTCTCTTCCTTCAGCTTTTCTAACTCTCACAAAGTTGCAGTGTACAGAGATCCCTTGAAGTCACAACACGAGCATGGTTATTTGTTTTTGTTTTTTTTTTCTTCATTTTTATTACTGTTTGTTTGAGGCAGGAACTTACTCTGAGGACTGTGTCCTGAAGGCCACTATGTAGCCCCATATAGCCTAAATCTTGTGGTGAGCAAGCCTTCCCTCCTGAGTGCTGGGATTAGAGGCATGAGCCACCCTGCCCAGATGTATACAGTTTTGTCCATTCTCTACCAAGAACATCTCAAGGCAGCAGATCATCGATTTTGACAAGTATTTGCTAAAAGGATTTATCTTGCCTTGCAAATCTTAACAGTCATCTTAGGACAGGAGAAGATGATTGACAACGATGAGTTTCAAGCCTCCTAACAACGGCTTTGTGCCGCACACCCACACAGAAACAGGTAGGCAGCCAGGGAGCTTTCATGGGAACACTGGCTCATCTAGAACTTGGGTGGGTTAGCCAGTAAGGAAGACCAAGAAGCTAAGTGGTAGGATTTGTTCTGCCAGAATGCCTTACCCTGGATAGCCCAAGACAAAGTGACTCGTACTGTCACAGCTGTAGACAACACCTACCCTGTGTTAAAACTGCAGTCGACTGGTTATCTCCTGCACCTGTTGACCCCAGTTTAACACAGCATGCATGTAAGTGAGACTGAGACATGGGTTGGCTTTGCCCTGGGTGGGGCTGTGGAGCTGGAAGACTCTGCTCAGAACTTCAAGTCTGAGGGACAGATGAAGGTGTCAGTGAGTGTGCCTGAGCACAGGTGTGACTTATTCACCGTCACTGGCATTGTGAATTGTGGATTAGAGGCAGGAGAAGAGATAAAGGAGAAAATCCCTGAACAGAGAATACCAGAAAGAGAGAGGAGATGATGACTGAGGTGATCCCATGATCTGCCCTTTCAGGGCTCAGGCAGGATGATCATAAAAGCTGCCTCTTAGGATAAACATGGGTTGAAACTGGCTCTGGGAGTAGCTGAAATCCAGACTATACTTGATTTTCATTTTCAGTACTGGATGTTGAACTTGGGGGCCTCATACATACTAGGAAAGCTCTGCTCCTGAGCTCCAGACTTTATGTTGAGAGAGGGTCTCACCTCATTGTCCAAGCCAGCCTAAGCTTGAGCTCTCCCTGCCCAGTTTCCAAATAGCGAGATTACAGGCCCATATACCACTGAATCTGGCTTTCTGATTGTAATTGAGAAATATACTTGTTTGACTTCCTAAGATACATGGTTTCCCTGTATTACCTTGATTGGCCCTGAACTCCTAAGCTCAAATGATCCTCCTCTCCCAGTCTTGCAAGTTGCTGGGACCACAAAATCTTGCCAGGCCTGGCTATATCTATGATAATTACCCAGTAGGAACTATTATATAAAACTGGATATGAGGGCACATGTCTATAATCCCAGCACTTAAGAGGTAGGAAACATAGTGTGGTGGTTTGAATGCTTGGCCCATGGGAAGTGGCACTATTTAGGAGGTGTGGCCTTGTTGGAGGAAGTATGTCACTGTGTAGTTGGGTTCTGAGAACTTCTAGTGCTCAAGCTCCACCCAGTGTGGAGGACAGCCTCCTCTTCCTCCTAGCTGCCCGCAGAAAGTAATTTTCTCATGGTTGCCTTTGGATCAAAATGTAGAACCCTCAGCTCCTCCAGCACCATGTCTATCTGGACACTGCCATGCTCCCATCTTGATGATAATGGACAGAACCTCTGAACTTGAAAGCCTGCCTCAATTAAATGTTTCCATTTATAAGAGTTACCTTTGTCATGGTGTCTGTTCACAGCAATAAAACCATAACTAAGACAGCAAGTGTCAGTCTAGTTTGAGCTACAAAGCAAAGCTGCTCTCAAAATTAAAAACCACAGCCTCAAGTGCCTGTAATTCTCCACTAGCAACCAGTAGGCATTTTCTTTGTCTCTGGAGACATCAGTGTCTACCTCATTTGTCCATGTGTTTCTCACAAAAGCTCTCTGAGAAGGCTGACCTCCTTAAATTCAAGGGAAAAAACACATTTTAGAAGTGACCCTTGCTATTCATTGTTTTTCTTTTTATACATTTCAAGTTACTTTTACAAGTTACTTTAACTTCATAAAAGTTGATATATTACTGAGGGTTTTCCAAGGAGACAGAGCCAATAGGGTATAGGATGGTGTAATAGTGTGGTGGGAGGAGGAGGAAGAGAAGGAGGAGGAAGAGGAAGAAGAAGAGGAGGAAGAGGAGGAGTGGATCTGGAAATCTAGGCAAGGTTGTTGTTGGAATCTTAAATGTAAGGCCTCTGATCTGTCCTTCCCCTAGAGGTTTCAAGCTTTTCTTTTAGTCCCTAGTTCCCTGACTGAACAAGGCCTACCCACACTACAGATTTGCTTCATTCAAGTCCCACTTGTTGAAATCCCTCACTCTAATAACTAGACTAGTATTCATTCAAACAACTGGACACCATAATCCAGCCGGGTTGACATAGAGAACCAACCATGGCAAGTAATATGGAGCTCACTGTATGCTGTATGAAACAACCAGTGAAGAGTTGGCTAGACAGGCACAGTAGTGAACACCTATAAGTCCAACCCTCCGGAGCCCAAGGCAGGAGGATTGTGAGTTTGGGTTACACAGAGGGATTCTGACTCAAAAGCAATAACAAACATTGCTGAATGGGCTATGGTTGGTACCGCACAGTCAGCTATTTGTTCTGGGTGTTGTCCCAGGTGAACTCTGCTTTGTCCCAGGCACTGTTCTAGGACTGGGAGTCATCAGGAGCAGAGACGGTGCTGATTACGTCTCATGTCTTATCTCTTCAGCTAGAAAGAACATTTTTGTTTCTTCTCCCATCTCCCTAGGTAGTGCTGAACGTCACTGTAGCCATAAGCTCTATATCGCTCTGCTCGTAACAGTTGTCAAGAAATAAGAGCAATCAGATGATGGCTTGGTGTGTTATGGAGCAGGGACCACCAAATTATTAAAAAAAAAAAAATAGTGCTTCAAGCTTCTCTTCTCCTTGTTATTCAACTGGACACTAATCTAGGTAATGAAAAAAAGGAGATTTCCTTTCAAATGTTATTAAAATTCCATGTCAGTTGCTCTTGTGACACGGACTTACCCAGATTATTTTTCTGACCCAGCTCTGGGTACAGGGAGTCAAGGCCAGTCTGTGTGTCAAGGAGCAGAAGTGATTTTGTTTGAAACTGACAGGAGTTCAGGGCCAGTCTGGATCACAATCCAAGTATCAGACTATCCAGAGCTATTTAGTAATATCTGCCTCAAGAATGAGGAAGGAGGTGGGGTGGGTGGTAATGGGGGCGGATAGTGGACCCTTGGAGCTCAGATTTCCTTGGTCACTGGCAAAAGACATGAAGCCTGAGTATGATTCAGTGTCCATGACTTCTGAGAAGAAGGGAGATCCAGGGCTGCAGGGATGGCTCAGTAGTTAAGAGCAGCAGCTGCTCTTCCTGAGGACCCAGACTTGATTTCCAGCATCAACACGGCAGTTCCCAACCATCCGTAACTCCAGTTCTGGAGATCCATCAACCTCTCCTGACCTCGGAGAGCACTGCACCCACATGGTGCACAGATACACGTGCAGGAAAAACACCCATACACGAAAAATAATTTCTAAAATTTTAAAGAAGAGGAGAAGGAGCCACATGCTAAAGATATGAGTGACCCTCAGAAGCTAAGGATCTGCCTGCAGCATGGCGGACAGCAAGGAAATAGGACCCCAATCGTGGAAAGCAGACTTCCCCAAATCCTTCCAAGAAAATCCCGATGGCCTTGTCGGATCCCCTAGGACATACAGCAACAGCAAGGCTCACAGGGACATCCACTGCAGAGCTGAGAAGAGACAAGCAGATTTAGCCATAACCTCTGTTTGTGATGAAGTTTTGCTCTGGACAGAAGACAGAACGTGCAGGTGCCTCATGAGCTGGCTGTTTTAAAATCAGACCTCTTAAGTGGCTGGGAATGCAAACCCATCCCTCCTCATTCTAGTAGTCTTTGGCACATGTTTGCATAGAAGGAAAACAGTTTTTAATATGGTCAAGTAGAATTTATTTATAAAATGCTGCAGTTAAAAACATACAAGTCCTGTCTAGGGAAAGAGTCGTCTGGCAAAATGTTTTTTTAAACAGTATTAAGTATTATTATGCAAAACAAAATAAAGGAATGATGGTTCCCCAAGGCATCCCCACAGCCACTTGTAGAAAGTATTAGGCTCCTCTTTATCACACTTAGGAAGATAAGTCACAGCCTGGCAATTCCTGGTTCTAATGCCTTAAGCACTGACTTCCCAGAGAAAGGCTAGCTTGTCAGTACTTAGGGAAGAGAGGGCCTCAAGCAGAGCTACACTTCCTGTTTCTAATGTGGCCGGGTGTGCCTGGAGATAATTTAATATGCCTGGATTAGCTTCCACCTTGTATTTAACATGTTTCTTCATTTGTAATCATTAGATGTCTCCTCTTCATTCATTAATTAACGCATCCGTCCCTCCAAATCCCCAGAACCCAAAGAACAGCCTGAAGCCAACAAAGACCAAACTACACAGCCTGAGTGTGAGCAGAATGTGGGGACACAAGAGTACTGGGGTGCATCTGGAACACCTAGGGTTCAGAGGAGCACACGTGGCCCAGCAAGGTGTGCAGCTAGAACTTCACTAGTAAGATGGTCAACCTGCAAAGACAGAATTCTTTCAGAATTAACTTGATAACATGCATAAGATATTTTTTTTATAAAACTGGAATAAGCAAGAACCATTGGAGGCATCCCCATCACAACCCCCCCTTCCTCCCCCAAGACAGGATCTCATGTAGACCAGGCTAGCCTCGAATTTACTATGTAACCAAGGATGACTTTGAACTTCTGATCCTTCTGCCTCTACTTTCCTAGTGCTGGAATTCCTGATGTATGCCAGTACCAAGTCCCGTTTATTCAGTGCTGGAGACAGAACCAACGTCTTATGCATGCTAGGCAAGAAGTCTACAAATTCCCATCCTCCATCCTCCTACTGTCTCCATTGTAAATAGTGGCATTCCAGTGGCCATTACCTTCAAGGGCTTTGACTGCTTTTATATGCTCAGCAACCGTGTGAACAACCCAGCTCATCTTTGCAAACAACAGTTAATTTCATACATGACCAAGAAGCAGGGCACATCTTACTTGTCTATTAATGCAGGGATTCCTTCCCGTTGTCTATCTTGTTAATCCTTCCTTGTTATCTCTGTGAACTTGACACAGTCTAGAGTCATCTGGTAAGGAAACCTCAGCTGAGGAACTGCCTGTATGTGACTGCCCATTGGGTAGCATCATTCCAGGGCAGGCGGCCCTGAGCTATGTAAGAAAGTTAGCCAAGCAGGAGCCCAGGGAACCGGCCAGCAAACCAAGTTCCTCTGCTTCCCGCTCATCCATTCATCATCACAGACACCCTGAAAAGTGCTAAGTTAACATGTGCAAAGCACTTACATAAACATTAGCTAATAAGAATAACAATAGCACTACGTTCCAATAAAATCAACTTTCTGTCCCAAAGACAGGTCCCTGAGATCCGTCTTCTATGCCATTTTAAGTTCGGCTCCAATTCTATTAAATCCTTCTACCACAGTATGAGCTATTAAGGAAAGTGCTGCTGTGTTTGCCCCCCATTTGTCAGCTATCCTGAGATGCTGAGTAACCTAACAGCCCGTTTCCCTCTGCTCTCAGGGGGATGAGAGCCGGCATAATCCGGCTCTTCTGGCTGGGATTCTGTCCTGGAAGGTGGCCCATACTGCTGCAAGTCCCAACTGCTGAGGGCCAGTCTCCCCTGACCCCAACACGCACACAAACACCTTGTGGTTAGTGGGCACTGCTTCCTCAACCCTGGCCTTCCCATGCCCCTCCTGGGAGAGGCCCAGCTGCTCTTGGCAGCCCAGGTATTCTTGGATCACCCTAGCCTTTCTCAGTGTCCCTCGAGAAAGGAAGCAGAAGCCTGTGTGTCAAGTGCAGCAAACTCCTATGTAACAGAAATACAACAACTGAGACAGCGGAACCTCTCTCTGATCTTACTGATTCCCTGTACACTTTCATTTCACAAGCAGATGAAAGAGACGACAGAATAAGACAGGAAAATCAACCCCATGCTAGAGGCCCCGAGCGTCTGTCTGCCTACCTCCCTCTGACCTACTCCTTGCAACCTATTTTCTCTTTCCCCTCTTGAAGCAAGAACATTAGACTCCGGTACCATTGTCTTCTGAGGTGCCAGTGGTTTGAAAGTGGAAGGCAAGCAGGTCTTGCGTCTAGCTGTCACTATGCCCTCTGACTTCAGTCTCTTGTGGTTACTGTGATGCCCTCAGGATAACTCACAGCCACATGGGTTGTTGGGTTTAGCAATCCGAGACCCAGTTGGGATCCAGAAGGCCAGCCTGACCTTCCCAGCCAGGTCCTAGACTGGAACAGTATTACACCAGCCTTCCCCAGAGCTCCCTGGAAAGCCAGGCCCCACAGCTCACACCACTCCTCCTTATTCCTGCTTCCAGGGAGGCCTCTCACCCACTTAATCATTCACATCATTAAAAAACTCTCTCTGCCCCAGAGGAAAGGGACTGGATTTCTTTTGTTAAAATCTCATTAAAGTCCGCTTCAGCCTATAATAATTTCCTAATAGATGGCAGCGCTATTCGGCTGAGATTGGGTTTTCTTTCATTTATTCTCGGGTCTCATAATTGTCTTATCTCCAAGGCATTTTGGTTGTCAGTGAAGTGTGACAGATGCTTCAGCCTGCGAGCCGCTAGCTGAGCTGAGCGTTTTATAATATCCGAGGAAGATGGTTCTTTCTCTGGCCTGCTTCCCTCCCTCTCCTTTTGAAACTGCTTCCGATTCAGGTGTGTTGGGGGTGGGGGTAATTCCCCGGTACTCCTCTGCCTGGTGGTTTTCATTAAGCCTCCCTGCCAAAGATCTCTCCTCTGGTTGCACCTGCACGAACCCCAAAGGCAAACAATTTAAATCAAAACAAAAGTGTTTTCTGAATGTGTACCCAAATGGCAGCAATTATAGCCTTTTCAGAGACGCGCAACAGTCTGTCTAGACTAGAGCATCAGGTTTGGGTGGGAGTCCATAACATCGCAGAGGTGGCCCCGGAGTGTGAACCACAGCCCACAGAAACGGGTTCCTGGGTTCCAGCTGGATGCAGAAGCACCTTTGGATTTAAGCCTAAGCAAGGGAGTACTTTGCCCCACTCGATGAAACAGAAAGCTTAGTAAGGCGGGAAGGAATGGTTGGTTATGTGTCCTCATTTGCCAGCTGCCTGGTCGATCAGTTTCATCCACCAATCAGAATACACGGATACTGAATTGCCCAGGTCACCTCTGCAACAGCCATGGGACAAAAACCTCCCTGATTTGACAGAAAAAAGGCAGTTCTGTAAATACTGTGCTATTAATAACACCTATACTCAGGCTGACTAACCACTCACTCAGCGTTGGTAATGTTACTTGGGTGCGGCAGATGGTGAGGCAGAAGGATAGGAATGCTTGGGCTACAAAGCAAGAACAAGTCTCAGAAAATAAAACCCAACTGAAGAGCAGAAAGATCGTGTATTAATCCCTGCGTGCGTGCCTGTGTTTAGGCCAGATGCTGATGTCGAGTGTCTTCCTTAATTATTCTCTACCTTATTTATTTATTTATTTATTTATTAAGTTTTATTTTGTGTGTGAGTACACTGAGAACAGGGCATCGGATCTCATTATAGATGGTTGTGAGCCACCGTATGGTTGCTGGGAATTGAACTCAGGACCTCTGGAAGAGCAGTCAGTGCTCTTAACCACTGAGACATCTCTCCAGCCCTATTTCCTACTTTATTTTTTGAAAGACGTCTCTCACTGGCATCTGGGACTAGCTGATTATGATAGCCTGACTGGTTAATGAGCCCCAATATATCCTATCCCTCCTCCCTGTCCCTCCTCCTCAGTACTGGATTATAGGAACAAGCCACCATTGTGGAAAGCCTTTTGGGGTACCTCTTGGCAGGAGTCTGACATTGGCTAAGGACAAAGAAGTGGGCTTCAGACAGGAATCTGACATTGGCCTAGGACAAGGAAGTAAGCTCAGGCAGGAATCTGACATTAGGGCAAGAGTGTGATAGGGAAGTAGGATAAGGCAGGAATTTTAGTCTTAGGGTGGAACTAGGCCTGAGACAAGATTTTTGGGCTTGGATGAGGAAGTGGGCTCAAGTGGTCATTATGATAAGCCGTTTGTAACAACTATCAGGAGAAATCTCGGACGTCCCTGGCTGCTTTGTTAGTAGCTCCTTATCCTACTGCTGCTTTGTTCCTTATTGTACTGCTTGCCCAAAATAATTGCATGTAATTAAAGTGGTATTAAAAAGTGGGTTGGAAAATAAAAATTTGCCTTCAGTCTCAGAATCGACTGGGGTCACGCTACAATGATGTCTGTCTTTTTTCTTTTTAATCCTCACTCCTGAGCTGGAGAACGTGTTGACTGACTGAGCGGGCTTGGTCATACCATGCCTGTTTTTAATGTGGTACTGGGAATTTAACTTCAGTACTCATCAAACATGACAAGCACTCTGCTGATAAGCTATGTGTGCTTTACTGATGAGCCATCTCCTCAGCCAGCTCCCATATTCTGGCCTTTAAAATGAGTACCCTTTGGAGCCAGAGAGATGGTTCAGTGGTTAAGAGCACTTACTGCTTTTGCAAAAGCCCCATATTTGGATCCCAGTATCCACATCAAGGGATTCACAGACACCTATAACTCCAGTTTCAGGGAATCTGACGCCCTCTTTTGGCCTGTGCAGAAACCAGCACACATAAAGATACCCACACATGCATACATAAATAAAACAAAAATAAACTGCCAAAGACAAGGTGCTAGAGAGACGGTTCAGAATTTAAGGCCTCTTGCTGCTCTCGCAGAAGAACTGGGTTTGTTTCCCAACATCTGTATGGCAACTTACAATCATCTATAACTCCAGTTACAGGGGGCACAACACACTCTCCCGGCCTTCATAGGCACCTAGCATGCACATGGTGTACATACACATACATCCAGGTGAAACGTTTGCATATACAGATAAAAAGTGAAGACACTAAAGGGTATGATCTAACAATGGAAGCTGGCAGTGCTGACTCCAGGGGCCACCTCTCATTTAGTAAACTCTTGTGTTAGGTCAGCTTAAGAAAAGGGGAGCACACCTCTGTCGTGCCAGACTATCATGACAGTCCTCTCATTGGGAAGGGGGTTGAGGTGTTCTACCACTGCCACTGTGGTGCTGCTCACGGGTTACTGGGAGGCAAGCTGTTTGCAGATGGTGACTTAACAGCACTGGCCAGTGAGTGACAGAGAGCCATGCCAAAGCCAAATCGTAGGAGGACGAAGGGATGGGAGGTGGGCAGCTTCACCAGAGAAAAGGTTGGGACCTTAACAGACAGATACATCCCGGTCCCCCTCCCAGGATAAGCCAAGAAGACAGGATTGTGTGCTTAGGACAAAGGGTATCTACTCTCGTTGTGAATCAGGAGGGCGATAATCACATCTATATTTTGGGAACTCCCTGAGAGCATTACTATTGCTAAAACAGAACGTGCAGAGCTGGATCATTTATAAAGCAAAGACGTTAAGGTGGGGGAGATGGCTCACTGCATAAAGAGCCTACTGTACAAAAACAAGATCCTGAGTTTGAGCTCCCAAGTGTGTGGCAGTGACATCTGTAATCCTAGAACCTGGACTGGGAGTCAGGAAGATCCTGGGGGATTACTGACCAGCCAGTAGACCCTGATTGGCAAGCCTCAGGTTCAGCGAAAGGCCCCATTTCAAACAATATATTAATAAGCAAAGTGGATTACAATAGAAAGACCACCTAACATTGGGCCTCTGTACATTGACGTGGGGTGCCTGTGCTCACACAGATGCACACAGACTACGCACACATACATTTTTAAAAGGAAAAGTGCATGTTGGCATTCCCTGACTATGATAAACTTCCTAAGATAAAGAAGCAGTTTCTGCTCACAGCTTTAGAAGGCTCAGTTTGTGGTAGGACTTTGGCAGAAGAACAACATCTCGAGGTTGTGTGGGAGGGGTGGTGATAGTAAGAACACACCACTTCCTTCGTGTTGGCCTGGAAGCAAAGAGGAAGGAGCGGGTTGGGGTCCCAATATGCCCATCAAAGGCATGCCCCCAATGACTTAACTTCCTCCCAGCAGGTCCTTCCTACCTCTTACGTGGTCAAACTCCAGCAGAAGCCCCTGTAGGTCCATGGTTCTGGAGAGTGGAAGTCCCAGAGCTTGGCTTTGGCATCTGCTTTGCCTCTGGTGAGTATTGGCAACCAGAAGAACTGAGTCAAACTATGCTCACCATGTGATCTAATTATATCTTTATACCCTGTGGGGAAGGAGGCAGCTATATTTGTCTTTTAGGAGAGCAAAGAAGGAGAGCAGCTGCTAATCTATCAGAAGTTAGCAAGAGGACAGAGAGGCTCAGGAGCGCTCTGGGGTTTGGGCATGTTTGTCTGATTTTGTTGCTTTTTGTTTGTTTCCTTAATGAAGTTCGACTGCGTAGTCATGATTGTTCACAAACTGACTGTCCTGCTTTAGTCTCCCAAGGGTGAGATGATGGGTATAATTGTAGACATTTAGTAGGCAGAGAGAACATCTGTGAGGGGCAAGGAAGGCAAGCAGGTCCCCGGAAGGGAATCTGGGAAATGGTAGAAAGGAGTCAGGAGCCATGGATCAGGGCTGAGAGGAGCTGTGCCTTTAAAAAGACCGTGATTTCTGTCTTCTAGTGCACAGAGACAGAGAGAGGGCCAAGGAGGTGTGGCTGGGAGATAGGCTGAGTGGAAGAGTGTTTGCTCTCAACAGGGAAACTGATTTCAGATCTGCTGCTGCTTCTTAGGAAAGTTCTGGAAGCTCTTCTGCACTGCCTTGCATGTATTCTCTTTCCCTACTACCAAAACCTTTCCAAAAAGTCTCCAGATGCTGCAACTGACAGCATTTCCTGGTGACACCATCCACTGCATGATGCCCAAAGGTTGATATGACACCTCTCAGTGGAAAGAGTCACATCCCAAGTTAAGAAATGAATCTGGTGATCCTTGTCATAGTGGAGCAGCTGAATGGCTTCCTGTCCAGTGACTTAGAAATGTGCTCTTAGCCGGGCGTTGGTGGTGCACACCTTTAATCCCAGCACTCAGGAGGCAGAGGCAGGCGGATTTCTGAGTTTGAGGCCAGCCTGGTCTACAGAGTGAGTTCTAGACATCCAGGGCTACACAGAGAAACCCTGTCTCTAGAACCCCCCTCCCCCAAAAAAGTGTGCTCTTGTTCTTCTTGTAACAGGCAATTACAGTCTGCCCTATGGCACCAACTGACACACCAAGACAACACGTGCATGCTGCGTCCCCTGCCTCATCTCCACTGTCCCACAGCTGCTGTCCCCATCCAGAAAGGTTAACTTCCACAAGGGGATTTTATAAGGTAGGTCACTGGCATCCACTGAGCCTGTGCAGGTTTCTGCTTTTCCAGTAAACACTCCTGGTCTTTGGTATATAAACACTGAGCTCTCTAGGCTGTCTGAGTGGAAAATTTTAACAAGTCGTTCCTTCAGCTGCAGAGCCACACAAGATGTGATTTTCTTAACGTGAGTGTTTCCACAGAAGCTAATAGATGGCCATTACCCAGCTCTGGACACAGCCTATTACTCAGTTTGATCTCAACAGCACTAGCAAAAGGCCCGTTTGCAACATTAGCCAACAGCTGGATTTATTATGTCCAGTCCCATGAATAAGCAGATGGACTGTTGTTGGCACAGACTCCAGGACTGCTGGCTGAGCAGCTGGGCAGCTGGTGCTGCCTTGCCCTCCACTGCTCCTCTAAGCAAGCATCCCCTGCTCAAGGCCGCCACTTGCTGTTCATAGGCAGCATGCAGCCGACCCATGATGCCCCACTGTTTCTGAGACAGGGAGACAAACAGGAGGAGCCAGCCCAGGTTTAGGCTGAGGGAGGTGGTGTGAAGCAGGTAACATGAGACTTGACTTAGCTCTACTTGCTCTTCAGCACCACTGCAGGGCTGAGATCTAGGTCAGCAGATGCAGCCAGCTACATGCGCTACTCAGACTCTCATACCAGAGGAGCAGAAGCATCCCCACACTTAGGCCAGCCAGGATCCCAGAAACTCAAAAAGAGACTACAAAGCCACGCCCCTACCGACTCTGAATAGGTATGACTGGGTGGAAGAAATTCGGAGAGGGCTCCTTGGCTAGATCAGGCTGACTTTCAACTCAGAGATCTATGAGATCTACCTACCTCTGCCTTCTGAATCCTGAATTAAAGGTGTGTGCCACCATGCCTGGCTGTATTGGTCATTTATTTTGTTGCAATGGTAAGATACCTAACCAATGCAACTTCAAGGTTTATTTTGTTGCAGTTTTAGAGTGGAGTCCACTGTGGTGGGGATGTCTTGGTAGCAGGAACTTGAGGTGGCTGGTCTCACGACTCTGCAGTCAGGAAGCAGATGAGAGCAATGCTCAGCTCAGTCTCCATCTTATGCAATCCAGAACCACACAGCCCAGAGAAAGGGGCCACCACCCATACTTAGGCTGGGTCTCTCCACCTCAGCTAGTCTAATAGATAACCCTTCACAGACTTTTGCAGAGGTTTGTTCCTCTGGTAATCCTAATCTCATCAAATTGACAGTCAAGATTAACCATTTTATCTGCTAGATGTGGTGGCCCACACTGTAGCGATGAATTGGTTAATTCTCTTTGGCTCCCTGATGCACGCACGCCAGCTAATTTTGATAAGCATTGACTAGCTCTTTCGTTGGGCACTTCTAAACCTGCCCAAAGCTAGCAAACACTCCCATTCCCCTCCAGTATTCTTGAGTTAACATCTTTTAAAACCTATCTATATTTCATCTCCACTACCCCAGAGCCCTATCCTTCCTCCGCCCCCACCCCTTCCCCCCCCATCCCCGGCAGTTTGGTTGTCTCACACCCTGCAGCACGCACTTTATTCACTATCCTTAGTGTCCTCAGCACTGTTTTAACCCTAACCTTCCTCTTACTTGGTTGTTATATGTTTCTGTTATATGTGTCTGTGAATGTACGCATGCTGCAGGAGGTCATTGGATCCCCTGAAGCTTGAACCAATGCACATGGCCGCTGGGAACTGAACTTAGGTCCTCTAGAAAAGCAGCAAGGGCCCTAACCACTGAGCAAGCTCTTCAGCCCCCTAAATTTCCTTCTAATTTTATTTAACATCTGTCATAACAATCTCTAGATTTTCAGGCCCCCACGTAGGATGGGGTAACGTGATGATGTAAGACTGGTTTCTGCTAGGCTGAGGGTTGTGGTTTCGAGAACAGAGGCCATGTCACTCGAAAGTGCTGTTGCTTACGGGTTAGCATGCCCAACCAACAGCCACTGAGCTGAGAGGAAAGGTGAGACACAGGAAGAGCAAGTGCTTGGTGACAAAGGATGGAGAGAGGATGAGAGGAGGGAGGAGGGAAGAAGAGAAATGGGAAATGCACATGAGAACAAGCTAACAGAGCCCTGAGTGAGGCTGAGTCCTGGCTGCTTGTGTGGTGACGGACTTCTGGGAAACTGTAGCAAGGAGAAGCTTGTCCCCAACAGAAGGAAAACAGACCCAAACAGCTGCTGCCTCGAGTGCCAACGAAAGGATGAGCCATGAGGTGCTGAGCTGCAGGGGAGCACATTGATTCAAGCCACAGATTTCTATTTTCTAAGAGGATAGGACAGAGAGCTGGCCCTGGTCCATCAGCCTCCCCAGGGGACCCTGTGCCTACAGAGCAGCTCCATGATCATCAGGTAATCACAGGGATCAAGAGACTAATGCTGTCATGTTCATAAGCACAGATCTCTGTAGAATCAATACAATTAGAGTCTGTGCTTATCATGGAAGGCTTCAGTGGAATTTTACCTGAAGCCTAGCTGATGTGGAAACTTGGGGGTTGGGGTGGAGGGCAGAAGGCGGGGAGCCAATGCAAAACTTTTTCCAGGGTCTTGGGGGATACAAAAGGGTCTCAGCGTTGTTGACTGTTGCTGAAGAAGAGCAACAGAGGGGCCTCTGTGTACAGGCAGCTCAAGGGACCATGAGAAAAGGGTTCAGGAAGTCTGAAAAGAATCCAGAGCAGGGCCAGGCCAAGAACACAAAGTTGGTTGGCAGCCCATACAAGGATGGCCCTGCTTGTCCAGGCCAACCACAGCTGCTCAGTTCCCAGCCAATAAAATTCTTCACACTATATTCTCCTTCTAACCGTGTCAGCCACAAAACCATGCTCTTGAGTGTAGAAGCATACAGAATCCAGTCGCACCCCACGCTGCTCCTAAGGTCTTTGCCCTCCACCTCCTCAGACGCGGAGAGATGAAAGCTTCAGTTTTATCAGCCACCAACTACCTGCTCTGATTGTCATGTTCACCTTCCTGAGAGGTCAGAGTTACTGCCATGTCATGTCCACAGATGAGAATGACCAGCCTATGAGAGACCTCCCTGTCCCTCGACCAAGGTCACCCAAGCTGCTTTGTGCTAGAATGATGGGGACACTCTAAGCACTGTGGCCCCTTCAGTTGCCCTAACCCAGAACTGAATGAGGCTGGAAGATAGGACACTTCTGCTCAGACGCACGGAGGCAGGAGCCCCACCATCACGTCCCATTTCAGGTTTTCAGTTAGCATAAGGCTTTCGTTTATCTCCTTGGCCCAGATTGACCTTCTACAGCATGTTGAGAAACACTAGTTGGCTCCCAGGTCTCCAGCAAGCACAGTTTGTGTAAGGACTTGCCACTTGCCAGCTTTCCTGGGAACCTTCCCAGGAGCAAGCATACTGCCAGAACACCACTGCTGTTTCTGTGCGGCGTCAGTGGCTACAACCTTGGAATTCAACCTCCAGCTTATTAAAACGACAAATTACCCACCGTGAGAACTGCAGGGCGCATTCAGCTGGAAAATGGTGTCCTTTTTTTTTTTTTTTTTTTTTTATGACGTGATTTAATTAGGAGCTCTCTCTCCATCCACTTAGTCCTCGGAGTGAGGCGGAGAAAGCACTGAGAGGAGCAGTTGGCCTCTGCCTCAGGCTCTTCCTTACAGACGCCACCTCTCGGAGAAGAGGGGAAACCACTAGGCTCAAGGGAGATCCTCAGCAGTTTTCAAGGACCTTTGGCTCTGTCATCCAGCTGCATCGAGGTCCCCTAGCACAGAGAGGGGTGGGGCTTGGTAACCAGTGATCTGACTTTTACTCCGTGACCCCAGCTATCTTCTGCATTGTGGTGATGGAGAAAGCACAGATTCCAAGGGTCACTTTGATAGAAGTGAATACATCTGAAGTATGTTTACAGGGAGGAATAGTGGGAGGATGAACCCAGATGGGCTGAGCTTCAGAGGCGTTTCTAAAATTGGGTTGGAAATGTGAGTTTTTAAAGTCTGATTTCCATTTTGGGCCATTTGGTTTTGACATTTCTGCTGTATCCCATCACACTTTCAACATTCAAATAGACACTGTTTCAACATGTAGATAAATTTGTCAGTCTATGTCATACCCATGGGCCTTCGTCCTTACCCTCCTAGATTTTGAAAGAAGCAGGTAAGTATCCTCCGATGGCACTGTGCATGTGTGGGGCGGGGCATGGTCAGGGGACAACCAGTGACTTCCTGTGTCACTGTCTTTTTTCTTTCCTTTTGACACAGGGTCAGGGATTTTCCTGTCTCTGCTTCCCTGCACTTGGGATTACAAGCATGCTGAGCTTTAAAAACAAAACAAAACACCACTACCACCAGCAGCGCCACCACCACAGACATTACAGACCAAACTCAGGTCCTCCTGCTTGTTTGTGGGATGATCACTTTACCAAATGAGCCATCTCCCTGACCCTGGAATATTTTTATTTTTGCAATTTTCCTAGAATGATGGGGTGAGTGTCTGAATCTGTTACTGAAGTGTACCTTTAGTGCTGGATCAAGGTTCCGGGCATTGTGTTTGATAAGAATTCATGGAGAACACGAGTTTTAAATATAATTTAAAACTTTTTTGACAGATTTGGGGCTTGTTTTATGCATATTTAAAAATTTTCCCAAAGAAAACCAGAGTCACATGTTCTTTATATTCACTTATGAAAAGTACAAGTAGAAACAGGGTCCTTCAAAGGGGAGCATGTCAGAATTTCCCTTTTATTTAGGACATGTGAGGACGACATGTGACTACTTACAGATCCAGAGCCAAGTTCATCAGATGACAGCTCAGACTTCACACTAGGCTCACAGCCTATCTGGGGGAGGGGGAAGGGTCACAGAGAACACATTTTCAAAAGAAATAATCATACACATCAAGAGTGAGACACTCTGGATGCCAGAGTGGGATGCAGTTCTATGGTTCACAGTTTGATATCTGACATCAGAAAATGCAGGATGCACTCTTGGGTCTTCCATTCACTGCCCAGGGCAACCTTGTCTTATTTAAACTTTATTTAAGTGCCCATTATCTGTGCAATGAAAGTCTTAGGTAAAAGCACAGCTTCTGTGAGTCTATAAATACAGAAAATAGTCTGAGACTCAAGATCAATGGGGAGAGTGCTTGACTACTAATCACAAGACATACACATTCATGTACACACACACACAGGCACACATACACACAGAGAGACAGTCAGACATATGTGCAACACAGAGACACACACTCAGGTCCAGGTATACTACAAGTTAGTCATGATCTGAGTAGAACTTAATAAGGTGACCTACCTTGTCACCTCCAATGTCTCCTCTGGGTGGCAGCTCAAGGCTTCCCCAAGATCAACCCACTGATCCATTCAACTTCAACTTTGTTGCAGGTTTCATGGAGAGGATACATCAATCTATGGTGACATTTCAGAAATAAATAGGTGAAAGATGTATTTACACAGTATTACCTTGGTATTAAAATTTGCTTGTGGTCCAAGTACCTCCTGCATCATTTACCTACCTCCCCAGGAAAGGCAGAGCAACTTACTTGCTCTGTTAGGAAAGAGCCTCCTGATGGTTCCTGTTCATGTGGGATGTTGTGTATTGCTGACTGACTGGAAGTTCCTGCTGCATGCTCTGTCATAAACTATACTTTCTCTGCAGCTGAGCAAGGCCTGGCCTTTACCACTGATGGCCACTGTCCAGGACTCCAGTACAATCCAGTCCTGGCCTGAGTGAGCAGGGGCCCTGAAAAGCCAGGCCCATCAAATCCCCTGGAATACATTTGTGACAGTTCACCCAACTTGCTACACACCTTGCACATTATGTTGCTGTCTTCTAGAACCTGTTGGCATTTAAAATAAGGATGTAATAAAACTTATGTTCTTTTCATTATTTATATTGTCTATGTACATGCCATGTGTAGCCATGGGGGCCAGTGGACAGTGTTGGATCCACTGGAGCCAGAGTTACAAGAGGTTGTGTTGGGTGTTGGGAACAACAACAAAAAATGTAGATCTGGAAAAGAGGTCAGAGCTCTTAAGCACTGAGCCACCTCTCTAGCCCTGACCTGAAGTCAGACACTGGACTTTAACAGGAGATCAAAATAGTTACTTGTGATCACTCTCTTTTAGGCTGTGAGCAATCTGATGTTTAGGATTTAGTCAATTGTTGATTAAATTGATTTACAGTTCTCCAGTAGCAAGAACAGCACCTGGCATATGCTAGGCTCTCAACAAATGCTGTCAAAATTCAATGAATCATTGGAGGGAAATGATATCTAAAATAATACCTAAACTGCTGGTGTTACTATATTCAGACTCTCACATTCAAACGAATTGAATGTATGCTATTGAAGGAGCTTACTGTCAGCTGAAGGGACTGAAGTTTAAAGGACTTTTGGAGGCCACCAAGGCCTGGGATGGGCAAACTGGTTGGCATGACTAACACAAGCTGTGTCTGAAGATGAAGCTGTATCAGTACAAGGTCAAGCACAGCTCACAATGCCTTTGAAAAGCAGCCATGAAGTGGAGTTAGAGTGAGTGAATGGCCTGTGTTATGGTTTAGGTTATGTGAGATGTGTCCCATAGGCTCACAGGTTTGGACTTGGTACTTAGCTCACAGGTTTGGACTTGGTACTTAGCTCACAGGTTTAGACTTGGTACTTAGCTCACAGATTTGGACTTGGTACTTAGCTCACAGGTTTGGACTTGGTACTTAGCTCACAGGTTTGGACTTGGTACTTAGCTCACAGGTTTGGACTTGGTCCCTAGTTGGTAGCACTCTTTTGGAAGGTTGTGGAACCTTTAGGAGGCTGGGCCTAGCTGGAGGAAACAGGTTGTTGGGGGCCAGGACACAGGGTTGTAGCTTGGCCCCATTTCCCACTTCAGCTCTCTGGTTCTGACTGCCCCGTGCTCCCACTACCACAGCCACAGAGCTGATCCTGCCACCATGTCTTCCCCATCGTGATGGACCATGACTTCTGAACAACAAACTAGAATAAATATTTTCTATTTGTTTCTGCCGGGTGTTCTATCACAGTGATGAGCAAAGTAGCTACATAACCTACACAACCTTGAGATTCTGCCTTCTACTGAGAAGGCTTGCCACCCTGGATCTAGAACACTCCCCTGGAGCACAGAGCACAGAGCACAGAGCAGAACTGAGGCTGTGAACGGGATGTGACATTCTGGGATCCATACCACACACAGCACTGCACCCTATCCCTCTGCTGGCCTCCCACACACAGCACTGCACCCTAGCCCTCTGCTGGCCTCCCACACACAGCACTGCACCCTAGCCCTCTGCTGGCCTCCCACACACAGCACTGCACCCTAGCCCTCTGCTGGCCTCCCACACACAGCACTGCACCCTAGCCCTCTGCTGGCCTCTCTTTTTTGAATATCACTCCATGCCTTCCCAAGTCCGAGGAACACAATTTAAAGCACCAATGGAGAAGAAGCCGGAAGCTTTCCCTGAGCCTGTGCTACACTAAGGATCTATCCATATATCCACATGCTGAAGAGCACTTACATAACAGGGCCTTATTCCAAACCTCAGGTTGGTTTTCCTGAACTCAGATATTACTGAGCATGCTGGGAGAATTGCGGCTTGAGTGCTTCAAAGTCTCCTCACAGCCTCCAGGAGAAAGCTCACCTTGAGGAGCAAGGGTGGAGGTGCATGACTGTATCTATAAGAGATGCAGAGCCGAGACCGTACGTAGGCACTTGCCTGAGTCCTACAGAGGGAGCCATTCGAAGGTAGGGCTGAATTGTTCCACAGGAGTTAGGTAGTCATGGTGTCCACCACACCACAGGAATTTGTGGTCTTGGGGCAGGGGCTTCCACACCACTGCCTAGAGATGTCTGTGGTTGTTACCCATAAGCTGCACAATCAATCCCTACAACAGAACCCAGAACTGAAGTGGAAACTTAAGGGTTCTCTGGAAAGACAATTGTGTCAGATGGTATTTTGCTGGGGCAAACACATGAAGGAGTGTTTTCCTGATGCAGACACAGATGAAAGGATGTTTCACTGAAGCAAGCATGTGAGAGGTTGCGTGATGAAGGATTCTTTGCTAATGTCATACATGTTTTGGTTTGCCTTACATGTGTTGTTGAGCTCCATTTGTCACATGGAGTTTTGCTAAGACAGACTCATGTGCTGAGGCAGGACACGTGCTGAGGCAGGACCTGTGGAGGACACGTGATGTTTGGAGGGAGTATAAATAGGAATCAAGGGACAGTGACAGAGGCTTGGCTTGCTTGCAAAGCTAGCTTTGCAAAGCTTCTGGGTCTCTTGTCCTTGCTGACCTTTGCTTTGTTGAGCATGTTGAAGAACTTCTGCTGGGGTTCCTGCTGGTCCTGGTCCCTCCTGCTAACTCGTGCTGATTTGGCTGAGGCCTGGCTGTCTCTACTAAGTCATGCCACCACTGCTGCTATCCCAACACTACTGAACTGACCTGCTGATGTATCTGTGAAGTGTTTACAAGTGGACTGAGCTGCCTCTGCTGCCTCTTATGAACCAAACTTCTGATTTCCTGACAAAGCAGATGGGATTTGCTCCAAAGAACAATCTTTAAACAGGTTCACTTCCCCCATATCCTAATAACCTTTCTTTTCTACTACCTCTGGTGGGTGGTAGGCTAGAAGGAAGGTTAAAGTGTTTAAGAACCGTCATTAAAAGTAGGATTGAGAAAAAAAGTTAAAGACTACACAGTACAGGCATCCAGAATGGGTCAAAGATAGACAGTGGGTGATGGTGACACCCAAGGACCGTTTTGTATAGAAATGCAAAATGCACCTAGGATGCCCTAGGACCAGCAGGAAACAAGGAGGACATATTAGATGGTCCACAGCAGCTAATGAAGGAGACATCCAGTGAGGCTGAACTGGACATGTGCTCTCACTTGGCTCCTGAGCTCGTTTAGCAATGGCAGTTGCAGTTACAGGTGTGAATCTTCTGGGCTGACAATGTGTCTCAGTGGTGAACTATGTACCTGGCATGCATGAGATTGTGTGTGCAATCCCAGGCAGCACAAAAGCAAGGCAAGGGACTGGTGAGATGGTCAGTGGGTAAAGGTGCTTGCTGCCAGGCCTGGTGACCTGCGTTTGACCTTCAGGACCACAAGATAGAATAGGCTCAACTCCTGCAAATCACCCTCTGACCCACCCACACTGTGGCATGCACTGTGGGTGTGGGCTATAAGACCCTCATCCTAGCTCCTTGGAAGCCAGTCTTTGCCTTCAAAACAAAATGTAGAACTTGGGGCTGGAGAGATGGTTCAGCAGTTAAGAGCACTGACTGCTCTTCTGAAGGTCCTTAGTTCAAATCCCAGCAACCACATGCTGGCTCACCATAATGAGATCTGATGCCCTCTTCTGGAGTGTCTGAAGACAGCTACAGTGTACTCACATATAATAAATTAATAAATCTTTTTTTAAAAGTTTTTTGAAAAAATGTAGAGCTATCAGCTCTCCCTACATCATGCCAGCCAGGACATTGCCATGCTCTTCTTGCCTTGATGATAATGGACTGAGCTTCTGAACCTGTAAGCCAACCCCAATTAAATGTTGTCCTTATAAGAGTTGTCTTGGTCATGGTATCTGTTCACAGCAGTAAAACCCTAAGACTCCCATTGTGCTTAGTATGGTTGCACACTTTACTAACTGACGGATTTAACAGTACTACGGGTTAAACCCAGGACCCTGCGTGTGTTAAGAGGGCACTCTACCACTGAGCTACATCACCAGCCTGGTTAACCCTTTAAATGGGTGAGTTAGAACTCTATGGTATGTGGATTGTATTTCATTGAATCTGCTTTTCTAAAGACAAGAGATGCATATTAATACTGTAACTAAGGCCAGGATGCAGGGAAGTTCAGGGTCCCGAGAGAAAACAGCTGGCACACTAAAATGAGCTATTATGGAGATTAATGAAGGTCGATTCATAAAGATGTGGGCAAGCTATTGGAGCCCAACCAGGGATGGTGTAGGGTCCTGTGAGCAAAGGGGAGGGAGTCCAGCCAGAGTGGCACACAGGGCTGCTTTCCAGGACAAAGAAGCTACTACCCACAGCAGCCTGGCAGAAGCACTTACAACTCACAACCTCTGTCTGTGGAGACCCCACCTGAGTGAAGCCTGAAGACACAGGAGTCAGTCTTGGAGGCAGGGCACAGAACAGTCATGACAGTCATGGCCACCAACTTATTTTCCTTTGTTTTGTCCCCTCCAGCCAATCCCACTACAGGGCTCGGTTTGGGCACTGTATGGTCTAATAAGGAACTTCTTGACTCTAGCTAGGTGTGGTGGCTCACACACATAATCCCAGCACTTGGGGGGCTGAGGCAGGAGGGTTGCTGTGAATTTAAGGCCAGTCTGAGCTACAGAAATTCTGAATCAAACTACAAATGAAACTACTTCTGATAAGGCTCGAGTATTTTCCTGGAGCAAAACGCCTGCAGGATGCTTTGTGCTTCCTTCCTTCCTGAGAGGCTGGAGAAAGGACTACAGAACTTCCCCCCATCTGTTTAGAATGGGGGGCAGCAGAGGAGGGATGGGCAATGGGATAAACTGCTGTAGGACCCCAGCTCTGCAGAGCAGGTAGAGAAAATACCTAAAGCCCATGGGTGGGAGGCAAACTCTCTACTTCCTCTTCTAGTAACATTTGCTGCTCCAGGGGTCATTTCTTCTGGAAGTATGGTTTCCTTTCTCAGCAGCTTTATCAGGTCCAGATTTGCATTTGGATCACAGTCTGGGAATGCCTGTCTGCCGTGGGCTGCACCACATGTTCCCTGCTTGTTCTACAGTGGAATCCTAACCCTCAATGTAACTGTTTAGAATTGCTGTCTTTAGACAGTCTTGGAAAAGGCAACTGAGGTAAAATGAGGCACTACCATAGACCTGTATTTTCATACAGAAAGCTTAGGTACACATACACATAGAGGGTCAACTGTGGAAGGATGAACATGGTCATCTATGAGCCCAAATCATCCTCAGACGAAAGCCCAGATGTTCTAAGATTGCAATAGAAGATTC
Source organism: Mus minutoides (assembly GCA_902729485.2). Lineage (NCBI taxonomy): Eukaryota > Metazoa > Chordata > Mammalia > Rodentia > Muridae > Mus > Mus minutoides. The sequence goes on from LR750064.1 coordinate 238,850, forward strand.
CTGCTGTAGAACCTGCTCAGCCTGCATTCTTTGTTATGGCAGCCCCAGAAAACCAATGCACCACCAACCCTGTAGGAGGCAAAGGACCATTCAATGTCTCCTGCCTTTACAGCCAGGTGGTTCTGCATACACCTCTTTCTCCTGGCTGGCTGAAAATATGTTAGCTCTAATTGGAGTCCTCTTTCAGATCTGTAGGGACTCCAGGGAACATATCTGACCTGGTCTGTGGTCACTGGTCTCTGATGACTCATTGCCTGGGTGATCACTGGCACCACTCTCCTGCTGTGCCAAGGTCTGGACAAAGTCCCCAAAGCTCAGTGAATCCTTAACTTCACCCAGCCCTCAAGGCAGCATCCTCTGAGTCCGGCTTTCTTGTTGAGAGGAAGAACCAGTTGTTTTGGAAATGCATGTCTACCACATCTCAGCACACTGCTGCTTTGCTTTGATGCAGTTAAGACAGATTTCTAAGGCAGTGCAGCTGGATTCTATTACCAAAAGAGCTGGGAACTAACTACTTGGTGTTTCCTGTGAGTCAGAGTCCCTATCGAGGTACAGATGAGACTGCTGGGTTGCTGCTTTCCTGACCCCTGGAGTCAAGTCAGGCAGCCAGATTTAGTCTTCACCTCAGGTGTCCTAACAAGGAACCAAATTGGGACTGGGAGAATGATGCACAGGTGTGACAACCACCCCCTCACCTGCTGTGGCTGGAGGTTGTCATGGAAACAAAACCCTCCATTTCCAGGGTGTAGGTAGCCACCTTCTGGGACCTATGTTCAGACCCATGAACAGCCTCTCACTAAAAAGCCAGAATTAGCTTGGTGCAGGTGCTGATGGCTTTCTAGGACAAGACCAGGCGACTTCCTACATCTCTGATGGCCTTCACATGAAAAATGCCTGCCAGAAACTCAGTCTCTTGTTGAAGACTCTTTCTTGCCTTCTTTTGTTTGAAAACCAACACCACTGACCAGTAAACATAGGTGTTTCCTCCTATCAGCCTTCCTTGTTGTCTCAAACACACACACACAATGACATGGAGGAATGATCCATTCTGCTTGTGGCAGGACACCTGTCAGTTTCCACCAATTGCACAGAGGATGGTCATGTGAGCTCTGGACGTCACAAGCCACAACTCCCAGCGGCTAACTGGGTGACGTCAGCTTCTTCTTATTTGGGGAGCTCTTGAGGGAAGACAGTGCAGCAGTAGGAAGACCTACCTGTGTGTCCAACTCAGGTGGACACCAGGAGAGCCTGGAGCAGCAGTGCTGAACAGATGGGGGGGGGGGGGACTGTGGCGTGGCCTCAGAGTCTCTCTAAGGGGCCTTGACAGGTGCTTAGAATTCAGGACTCTAGAACAGTTCTAGTTTCTCACTTTGATGTGCTTCCATCATTTATTTAAACTCCACCCACAACCCACCCACCTCTGAGGTATTTTTGAGACAGGGTCTTGCTAAGTGGCCTTGGCTGGCTTAGAATTAGTTATGTGTGTAAGACTTTTAAGACTTATTTTGTGTGAATGTATGCCTTGAGTGCAGGTGCTTCCAGAAGCCAGAAGAGGGCATCAGATCAGGTCACAATGTGGGTGCTAGGATGTGCTCTCAACCACTGAGCTATCTCTCCAGTCCTGAAATTTTATTTTCATCCAACTCTCAATTGCTTCTTTCCTTCCCACTTACGCTAACATTTCTCTCTTCCACTGCCAAAAACTAAGTGGGAGGGAGGAATGGAGGGAGGGATGGGAGATTGTGAGTTCAAGGTCATCCTTGAGTTGTGAAGACCTGTTTAGACCATGAGACCGTCTCAAGGTGTGTGTGTGTGTGTATGTGCACCAGATGCTTCAGTTTTGTTTTGCACTATTTTCTTGGTTGGCTTTATTTATGTTGCTTTTGAGACAAGATCTCACCATGCAGACCAATCTGGCTTTCTAGTCAGGATCCTCCTGCCACAGGCACCATGCCTGGTTTATTTTCTTATGGTTTTGAGTGAGCATGGGTTACTCTTTAAAAAGACTGAGTAACACATAACTCTTCAGAAAGTCTTGAAGGTAGTCAGAATAATTGCCTTGGAGAAAAAGAGGCTCACTGGATAGAGCAGCTATTTTTAAATCATGGGGGGGGGGGGTGTTGGTGAGAGGATGAGGGAGCTTTGTGCAGCTTTGGAAACAGGACAAGGACTGCATTGTGGAGCACAGGGAGCATTATGGAACAGGGAATCCTGTCCTTAAGAGCATCTCCATGCAGCAGTGTAGACTAAAAACCCTGTCAGAACAGAGTACACCAATTAGACAGAGGCACTAGAGGTCCCTAGAGCCACTGCTCAGAGACAGACCAGACATTGACTTACGGATTCTAACTTATTGACTAAAAAAATTTTTTTTACATACACAGGAAGATAGAAAACTGTTGAAGTGTGCCCATCATGGGACACTGTCCCAATGCAGACCTTCACATAAAGGTAAAGGGACTATACTGTGCAGGACTACACTGTAGCTGCTGTCACCTACTCTGTGCAGGAGACCTGACCTGCACAGAGGCTAGGTGTCCCCTCCTTGGGAAGCACCCTCCCATAGGGAAACGCCTTTGTCTCACTGATCATGTCTAACCACCAGAAGGGTGATGGGAAATGTAGATTTCAACGGACACTATGTTGCCCACTAAAGTTGGGTTCCAATAAGGGGTGGACGGCATCTCCCACATTCACTCTCTGCTTCTTTCTAAGGATAGGGCAGATTATTCCCCTACTCCACAGTGCTAAGCAAGGCTGGGACTGCAGCTCACTGAAGGCTGTTTATACAGCACTGGAGAAAAAGCAAAAATAAACCCAACACAAGCACTGGAAGTAACTGAGGACCTGTACAGGGACTATGCAAGCCTAGCACCAGCAGGGTAAGGCCAGTCAGTGTCCCCAGACTCCAGACTGAGTCTGGACAGACCATGAAGCCTGGTCTATGGGAGTCTATGTGGACAATCAGCTGTTAGAGCAGGAAACAGTGTGATCCTGCTGGGGAAAGTAACAGTTCAATGAGAACAAAGATGGTGGATGCTGCATGCCCAAATGGTGTTACTTGAACTGTAGAAATAAATGCTGCTTTATACAACATGATTGGTAAATGTCTTAGCTATTAAAACACCAGGAAGAATCTAAAAAGATCAGTGAATAAATGTACTCTTCTAGGTTGGAGTACAATTTTTTTTTGGGGGGGGGGGAAAGTTTGGCTAGAAAAGTAAAGTGCCAAGACTGGGACATAGCCCGGATGCCTCCCGCTCTCAGCCAGGCCCATAGGCAATAACAGCAATGCTTTAAGAAAAACAGACAGGCAAGTCAGAGAATCTTCCCCAAGTAAATACTGAAACCAAGGGGCTAGAGTGATGGCTCAATAGGTTAGTACACTACTCTTTCAGAGTACCTGGGCTCAATTCCCAGCACTTACATGATAACTCACAACTGCTTGCAACTCGTTTTAGGGGATCCAAAACTCTCACACAGACATAAATGCAGTCAAAACACCAATACACATAAAATTAAAATTAAATTAAAAAAATTAAAATCCTAATTGAGAAATCATAGTTTACAAAGTGTGGCAAGCACAAGCTTCAGTTTCTGAGAGCAGCAGTCCTTTGGCTGCTCTGGGCTTGACAGCTGCGGTCACCCACACTGGTCACTCCACACTGCACTTCCCAGCGACGCAGGACTGCAGACTGGCTGGAGCCCGTTCGTTCATTCCTGGGGCAGTGTCTATGAGGTCCAACAATGTAGTCTGTCCTGCTCCACACTCATTTCTCTCCGGTGATGAAGAGGTGGACATTCTTTGGAGACTGCAGCATCTGTGCTGCCCGCTCCACACCAACCACAGCAGCCAGCCTCTGGGCATCATACTTGGAATACAGCACGGTGCACGTCCACGTGGCCTCCTCTCCTCTGCTCGTGGCTCGCAGCATATTACAGACCTCACTGAAGAAGTGAGGGTATGTTGGCAGTTCGTAGAATATCAGGTTCCTGATGCCTTTTATTGTGTACCTGTGAGAGGAAGGGGGCATGAAGTAGTAGCAGGAGCTGTACATGTCAGTGGCCTGTACATATATAGGCACATGGCTCTACATGTCTGGGTGAGGATAGAGCACAAACCACGGACAGAAAGTTACCCCAGAACTAGATGGTTTATTTTTGTGACAACGAAACTGAATTCCTGATGCTGAGTTTACGATAATGATAACAGACATTTGTATTTATTTAAAAATTTTTTGGAAGAATTTGCTGACCTGGAATTTTATAATAGATTAGGCTGGCCTCAAAACTCACAAGAAACCATCTGCCTCTACCTCCTCTTGAGTGCTGGTATTAAAGATTGCACTACGAAGCCCAAGCCAATTTTTAAACTTGATATTTATTTTATCATCATCATTCTTTCTTTTTTTTTTTTCTCTCCCCCCCCCCATTATTTCTTTTTTATGGGGCAGAATCTCATGACAGAGCCCTGGTTGGCTTGGAATTTGTAGTGTAAACCAGGCTGGCCTCAACCAGGTGAGCTACATCTGATTCTTTTAAAACAAATATTTTCTCTCTCTCTCTCTGTCTCTCTCTCTCTGTCTCTGTGTGTGTGTGTGTATACATGCAGGCATACACACCACGGGAGTCAGTTAGTTATCTTGTTTTCACCACAGGAGACCCAGATGCCTTTACTGGCTGGGCTATCTCACCAGTCCTATATTTCTGTAGAGATAAGGTCTTACTACTTAGCCTAAGCTGGCCTTAAACTCATTATGAAACCAAGGGTAACAAGGACTCACAATAATCCATCTTAGCCTGCCAGAAATGGTGGGAGTTACAGCTGTGTGTCACCACTTGGCATTCTTCATGGGCTGAAGTAAAGGGAAGGCAGCAGATCAGAACTAAAAAAGCTCAGGAGGATAGATAGCTCCTCAGGGGAGGGACTGTCCACTGAGCCTGGTAACCTGAGCTCCATCCTGAGTTCAATCCCTGGAGTCTACAAACCAGAAGAGAACTGATCCATAAAGTCAGCTTCTGATTGACACCTGTGTGTGTGTGCCAAATAAAGATTAAAAAAAAAAAATTCTGCCAGAAAAAATGGTGCACCTAACAATTTAATGTTCCCTTCATCATCAGGCATGAGGTCATCAACAGATATGAGATCAGAGCCAGGACATAAAATAAAAAGCACCCATGCCAATAGCACCTGCTGGTCCTTTCTCATTACCTTATAAGATCCTGCCTGAGGCTCCATTCAGCATCAGAACAGAGCAGTTAGTTTCAGCAGCTCACAAATCCCCACCTCATTCCCTTCAGCATTGTGGGATTCAAGATGCAGAGTGCAGACACTCACTGAACAGCTGGAGTCAAGGTCAAATGTCCCTCTGGGACCCAGCAACAGACATGCTGACAAGGCTCTGAACTTCTTGTTAGAATGTCTAGTACATAGATGGTGTTACACTTATAATGGGAACTTAACTTCATTTACAGATGACATCTTTTCCTTTACCTCACAACTCATCCTGGTCCCTCATATCTGTTGATGACCTCATGCCTGATGATGAAGGGAACATTAAATTGTTAGGTGCACCAATTTTGTGTGTATATGTGTGTGAGAGAGTGTACATATATGTACTGTGTGTGTGTGTGTTTGTGTGTGTGTGTGTAAGCCTATAGAAGTCAGAAGAGACTGCATCAGCTGGAACTGAAATTACAGGTGGGTGTCGCTATCATGTGGGTGCTGGGAATCAAATCCTATGCTCTTATACCCAATGAACCATCTTTCTAGCCCCCCTTCACCTTTTTAAAATACCCTTCCCACACTGAAGAATCTATAGTGACCTGAAGGACACTGCCCTAACGGGACAGTAAGACGAACAGCAAGCCATGTATGGTGATGCACATCTGTGATGTCAGCACTTGGGAGGTGGAAGGAGGAGGATCAGAAGAACATTCTCAGTTACAGAGAGAGCTTGAAGCCAGCCTGTGCTACTTGGGCCCCTGCCTTAAGTAAAAAGCCAAACAACCCCACAAAAAATTACCTCCACCACCAAAAACTTACCCAGTCCCACTTTCGCAGTGACTGCTGGTGCTGAGAAATGATGCACTATTCTCATAGAACCTGCATACTTCTGTCCCGAGAGACCAGTGCACCCAGAAAATCCATCAGCACCCCAGACACCAAGCTAAGTCTTCTAACTGCTACAGGAATTTGTTTGAATCCTGTGGTAGATGGAAGGTCACTATGGCAACTAGCAAATCCAGGCAAGACTGAAACAACCACCCATACTACTGGTCAGCAGATCAGGCGCATCTGACCATAAGGACCAGTCGCCTCAGAGTGTGAGCAACTGAAACCACAAGGAACACAGAAAAGCAAGAAAAAGACCCTGTCACTCTGTGTGTGTGTGTGTGTGTGTGTGTGTGTGTGTGTATGTGTGTGTGTGTGAGTTACTCAAAGCCTCCTGTATATCAGCCCTTGGTTGGAGGATGGTGCTGTGGAGAAGATGCAAAAGGGCAAGTGTAGGGCTGGTGAGATGGCTCACTGGGTAAGAGCACCCAACTGCTCTTCTGAAGGTGATAAGTTCAAATCCCAGCATCCACATGATGGCTCACAACCATCCGTAAGGAGATCTGGCTCCCTCTTCTGGAGTGTCTGAAGACAGCTACAGTGTACTTACATATAATAAATAAATCTTTAAAAAAAAAAAAAAGGGCAACTGTATGTACTTTGAGCTGTAGGCAGCCTTTATGATCAGTTTTCCTTTCAAAATTCATTGTAAAGCAACAAGTAGGTTGGCATATCATCAGAATACATGCATATGGATGTGCTTACAGAACAGTGCACACAGTATGTCCAGAAACCAGGACAAGCTGGTTTTAGCATCCCTCCAATGTGCCTAAGACCACAGATGCTCAGTTCTGTCATAGGCAGCATTTATACAGAACCTGATACTTGCTTAACAGTGTCAGTGCTACATGAAGAGTTATTAAACTATGGCTAAGAGCACTCACTGCTCTTCCAGAGGACCCAAGTTTGGTTCCCAGCACTCAAATGGCATTCACAACTGTCCATGACTCCCGTTTTTAGGGATTCTGATGCCCTCTAGTGGCAGCAGGGATACACACATGCACACTCATGCACATGGAAAAAAAAGTTTTTAAAAACTGTATTGTTTAGGGAACAATGACAAGACAAAAATCTGCATTTTAGTACTGATACACATCCTCTTTCAATATATGGTTGGTTAAATCTGAGAATACAAAACCCACAGATATGAAGGGTACGCCATAACTGCAAAAACTGAAAAACAAAGAAAACTATATACTCATTAAAAGGAAATGAGGTCTGTTTCATAACTAAACAACCAAATGGTTATACACTGCAAATACTATATAGAATATATACTAACTCATCAGAAACTCTGATGAGAGCACCTACCAGACCTACCTAGTGTTCATCACTTCTAGAATCTGGACTCACACAAATACAGGAAGGACCAGCCCCACCCTAGCAGCCATGCTGAATGCTCAGCAGCCTACATCGCAGCCTACGTCGAGTTTACAACCTGTCCAAAGCTTAGAATCTGCCCCACTGCAGCAATGGGCAGCAAAAGTACAATGAGCCATCCTGGAAGAGCAGTCACGAGCAAACACCCACCCAGCTCTAAGACGCCTTCATACTCAACACTGTCCACCATCCCGTTGGATACTACTATGACCAACAGAGCCAGCCCAGCAACCTAAGACACCTCAATCCTGTAACACACGGCTTGTAAGGAGAAAAAGGCCAGTTTTAGAGTGTGTTGGGCACAAATAAAGTGAAGGCCTTTATCTGTCCTTGAAGGGCTCACTGCATTCTAGCCCTGGGGTGCAGACCCTCTGCACTTGGACCCTGCTGCTGCCTGCTCCACTCTGGGAGTACTCTTCCTTCACCAACACTTGTAACAAATCTATCTTTCCTTTTGTTTTTCTGTCTTTTTCAGCTCTGTCTGAAGACAAGTCTGAGACATCTTTCCTTTTGTTTTTCTGTCTTTTTCAGCTCTGTCTGAAGACAAGTCTGAGACATGAAGAACCTAGACATGGAGTCACAGAACTCTAAGACCCTGTCTAATAACACACACACACACACACACACACACACACACACACACACACACACACACACGGAGTCACAGAACTCTAAGACCCTGTCTAATAACATACACACACACACACACACACACACATGGAGTCACAGAACTCTAAGACCCTGTCTAATCACACACACACACACACACAGAGAGAACTCTAAGACCCTGTCTAATAACACACACACACACACACAGAACTCTAAGACCCTGTCTAATTAACACACACTCTCTAATGCCAGGTTGAGCTCAGTGGAAGAGAGCTTGCCCAGCACATGCCAGGCTCTGGGTTCCATCTCTAGCATATGCCTTTTGGTGTTTCTGCCTTTCAGGTTAAATACAAAACTGGATCCAAAGAAATTACAGACCAAAATGTTCATCATGTCCTCGGTAACTTGCCTGTTTGTTTTGTTTTGTTTTGTTTTGTTTTGTTTAGGGACAAGGTTTCTCTGTGTAGCTCTGGCTGTTCTGCAACTCACTCTGTAGACCAGGCTAGCTTTAAACTCAGAGATTCGACTGCCTCTGCCTCCCTGAGTCCTGTGATTAAAGGTGAGTTTTATATGCTCAAGTTCATTGTCTGCATGTATGCATGTAGACCAGCAGAAGGCACTGGGCTGTGAGCTGCCAGGTGGGTGCTAGGAATTGAATTCAGGACCTCTGAGGAGCAGCCAGTGCTCTTAACCACTGAGCCATCTCTCCAGCCCCTCCTTGGTAATGTTTTGACACTCAGAAACCCTGAGGTCATTAACCATGGCAGAGATGTGTGCACTGCTGTACTGTAGGCCATCTTTACCCTGAGAAACATCTGAGCCTGGCAAGCATGCAGCACAGGCTGAGACTTGTCTTTACACGTGCTTCAGACTTGATCAGATGTGAACGGTGTTGCACAGGGACTGTTCTGTCTCCAGAAGGCTCCTTTCACACATGCCCTCTCCTTGAAAAGCTGCTGCGACACTTGAAAGCAGTGCCTAGCTCAGTTTAAAAACTTGAAATGGCTACAATCACAAAATTTCCAGCCATGCAGATAGCGTGCTTCCATTTGCTAAAGTGATAGAAAGCCAAGACCTTCAGTAAGTGAAACTCCACTGTAAATGGAAAGAACTCTCGAAGCAGCCGCAGGCACTTATGAGCTCCCTGGACAAGCAGCCTGGATTGTCAAGAATGAAGCCAGAAACAAACCTAATTATTTTTCAGCAATTTATTACATGTAATGCTACATCTTTGTGTAACACTAAAATATTTTAAAAGTTGCCATGCCTAATCTGCTGAGCCCACACAGGCTGCTATGATTCCTCCCTCATCATCCAGGAAAACACACACATTTGGAAAACACCACTCTGATACCAGCATAAATGAAAAGGGCCACATGGTCATGGTACGTGGCTCAATGTCCCTTAGAGCTTGAAGGGCTTTGTGTGCCTGGCAGATCCTTGTTGGTATATATTATGGTAATTTAATAAAGGAGAAATATCAGCCAAGTGTGGAGGTGTGTGCCTGTAATCTCAGCAACCAGGAGGCAGAAGCAGGAGGATCAGTTTAAGGCCAGCCTTGGCTACATAAATAGTTTGAGATTTTCTCGGGTTAAATAAAACCTTGTCTCAACAAAATGAAATAAAAACAATAAAATAGAAACAGGAAAGTCAAAATCCCATCATAAGAAACTGGAAAGAGGGATTGGGACTCAATTTCCTTATCTATAGTACATTAGAGAGGTTTGCATCTGGCTGCAGGACACCTGATGGGGACTTTGGGCACATAAAGTTCAACGATCTGGAAAAGTGGGAGTTAGTTCTCTCCTTTTACCATGTGGGTCTTGGGAATTGAGCTCAGGTCATAGCCATCTATCAGGTCCAGGAAGCTATTATTAACTAACAAGCAAATTAGGATTTAAAAAGCAATAGCAAAAAGTAGCCAAGATGTTCTGTTAATGACCTAGCAATAAATCCAAGCACCCATTGAAAAACTAAAATGTATTCAACCCTGAGTCCCTTGAGATTTTTCCACTACTATTATCAAGGGGTAAGAACTTTCCAGGGTAAGACAGCCACCTGGACATGCTTCCTCAGGGATGCAACCAATACTCAGCCTCCACCTCCCCAAGCTCTCCTGTGCTGATCCTGTTCTGCTCTTCAAGCATTCACTGGCTTCTGTAAGGTGTTGGGACCACAGCTGCATTCCAGACCACACAGGGCTAAAGCTTTGGTTTCTAACCTTCCCAACAATGCCCAACCAACGAACCACCCACCCACTAACCCACAATACAATCCCTGTGTCATTTCCACAGAGCTGAAGCAAGGGACACATGTACAGCTCTGCAGAGTCTGCCCAGGTCCTTCAGTGGGTGGAGTCTATACTGTCTTACCTTTTGTAGAAATGGAAGCGTTCTGTGAGGAGCAGAAATTGCTTCTCTCCTTGCAGAAAGAAGTGTCGAGCCCTGGAGATCCCAGACTTCTTCGTATACTCACAGATGTGTATGAAGTTCAGCTCTTCTTTCTTGAAGTAATTTCGGAGACGCACAAAGTCAAAGTAGGAGGGGACATAGATGAGTGTGTGAGACATGACAGCATCCCGGTACTGAGGCAAAATCTTGTTTATGAAAAAGTGAAACCTAATTAGGAAAGGCCAAGGACAAGGTTAACATCTACAGCTGAACTCACAGTAGGGTCAGCAAGGCATAGCCCAAGAGATCCCTTGAGGCCCAAGACAGCTTCTTTTCAAAGACATATAAGGATAAAATGTAGAAAATGAAGGGCTAACAGTTAAGTGTAAAGGCAGATTTGGTTCCATATATGCCAGAGAACTAATGTAGTTCACAGGAGCCCCTCATTCACTCAGTGGCAAATAAGCCTTGCCTGTCTAAGACACAATTGAGCACATGCCCACAGAGGGCACATGTGGGGAACCAGACAATCTGCTCTTCTCTGAAGGGCTTATAATTAGGTCAAATGGTATGGATTATTCCATAGGCCACAGCAGCAATGGTGTGATTTTGCCGTGTCCTAACCTTGCTTCTAGCTGTAATATGAAGACCAAGCCCCAGTTTCTACCTGGCTTGATTCCTTCTCTGTCAAGGGCCTGGCTGAGTTCAGTTTGGGGACCTAAATTGATAATCAGTAATCACTCAGAGTCCAGTATTAAATATGCTTCCCAAACCAGATCTCTAGATGAGGCTCTGTGGGTGTGGGTAGTGTTACCTGGCATCGATCACTGAAGATAGGTCTTGTGCTTCCATTCTCTGGAAGACGTGAGGGAGCTGCACCAACACATGACTGATGGAGCCCGTCATGGGGACATTCCTCACAGCCACCTGCCAGGAGGTAAGAACTTCAGGAGGCAGGCATCCTTTGTTGATCACATGCCATTAACTCTGGCACTTCATGACCCAACCTAGTCTACGATTCAGGACAATCTGAGGACACAGGACTCACCTGGCCTTGAGCATTGACGCAGTGCTTGTTGAACACAGAGTTGATCTGGGCATCCTGCAGGGCACCAAAGAGCAGTGTCTGTCGGTAGTACTTGGACCAGTTATTGAGGCTCCACATTCGTACTCTTGAGAAGTCCACCCCATGTGAGTCCAAGGGTAGCAGGTTCATGTGGTTCATCAAATGCTTGGAGCAAAATACCACCACATTAGTGACTACAGAGCATGTGTGTTAGGCACCCATAAACATTAATAACCCATCATGCCCTGTACCTCATGAAGTATGTGTTAGCATCCCCCAAATGACAGTAGAAAAATAAGGCTCAGATGGTGACCTGCTCAAGGTCAGCTGAACACTCTAGTAAGAATATAAGCACAAACTGGTCATCCCCAGGCCCTTCCGAAGAACATAGGGTAGCTACTGGAATTCCTTTACAAGGACTTTTTAGAATTAGGCATATTGGGATACTCTGGAACTCCAGCAGTCTGGAGGATGTGAGGCCAGGATGGGCTATATAATTGAGACCAGCTTAGGCTGCAGAGTGACACTGTCTCAAAGACCACAGAACTACTGAAGGACCCAGTGGGACGGAGGAGGGAGAGGACAGACAGGGTAAACACTGCAAATATGACACACAGGCGTGAGAGGTCACAGAAAACCCCTCACTTTACACATGAACAGAGAAAAACCAGTAACAAAATACAAAGTGTAAAGAAACATGGCTCATGTAAAAAAGGGACTTGTGAAATGCAGACTGGTTACTTTGGGGGCTGCTGTCCCAGACTTGGATAAAAAGGGAAGCCTCATGGGAAGCAGAACCTCTGCCCTTCAATGACTGAATCTCAAAATACCAGTGACAGGGATGGTTTAGTGACAGATTTTGCCCACCATGCCCAAGACCCTATGTTCAATTCCCAGCATAGCAAATAACAAAAAACTACAACAATACCACTAGTGGCTAATAGCTCTGCCTCAAATGAAAGAATATGCTATCACCCATCAACAGACCTCTTCTGGGTTTTCTTTCTTAGGACAGGGTCTTGCTGTGTAAATTCCACCTGGCCTGGAATCCTGTAGTTCAGCCTGGCCATGAACTTACTGTAATCCTGTTCCAGCTCCCACAATCAGGCTTACAGCTGTGAGCTGCCACACCTGCCTTGCCTTACTCATTTCAGCTGCATTTTAATGCACTGTAGGACACACTCCAAGGGTCACAACTGCTACAGATTAATTTTCACTTTGTAAGTATCAACTGTCGTTGATGTACCCAAACTTCCTGTAAAACTCTTAAGTCTTTAGGTGGAAGCAGAGGTGAGCTATCATCTGTCTTAGAAGAATCATAGCTTTGAGATAAAAATAGTTCCACTGTTTACAAAACTGGAGCCTGAGAAGAAACACTTCCCAGGAAACAAGGTCCACGTAGGAAATGCTAGTCAGCGCTGAGAGAGCACCCGCTGTTCTTTCAGAGGACCTATGCTCTATTTCTAGAACCCATACTGAGTGGCTCCTTTCCAGGGGATCATATGCCTTCTTCTGGAACACACAGACACACACACATGACATACAAACAAGCAAATAAAACTTCTAAATTTCTAAAAAAAACAAAACAACAACAAACAAACAAAAAAGGGAGGTGGCGAGATGGCTCAGTGGTTAAGAGCACTGACTGCTCTTTCGAAGATCCTGAGTTCAAATCCCAGCAACCACATGGTAGCTCACAACCACCCATAAGGAGATCTGATGCCCTCTTCTGGTGTGTCTGAAGACAGCTACAATGTACTCACGTATAATAATAAATAAAGCTTTGGATCAGAGGGAGCAGTGACTGAGAGAGTGGAGTTGACCGCAGCAAGCAGGGCCGACCGGAGTGAGCAGAGGTCCTAAATTTAATTCCCAACACATGAAGGCTCACAACAATTTGTACAGCTACAGTGTACTCATATACATAAAATAAATCAATCTTGAAAAAAAAAAATCTAAAAACCAAAAACCTGCTGGGAGGTGGGGGAGGCAGAGGCAGGCAGATTTCTGAGTTCAAGGCCATCCTGGTCTACAAAGTGAGTTCCAGGACAGCCAGGGCTACACAGAGAAACCCTGTCTCGGAAAAAAAACAAACAAAAAAACCCAAAAACTCCCAAACCAACAAGAAATATTAGGCAGCTGGGTACAGGTGCATATCTATAAAAAAAGCACTCCATTCCACATGCTGAAGCAGAAAAGTAAGGTTTAAGGACAGCCTGGGCTACATAGCAAGCCCTTGCCCCTTTCCAAAAAGACACTTTATGCCATCTTTTCCCAAGGGCTTGTCTCCAAACAGGTTCGTGTTGAGGATTTCCATCCACTCACCTAACTGTCCTTACTAGAAAGAGACCTTTGAAGGGGGAGAACTCTTTTGGAAAAATGTGAAAACAGTGAAGAATTTCCCCCTCTCTGGTAGTTTAACAATTGACTGCCCTGTTGGTAGAAGAGGAACAGAAGAATTTCACAAACTGGAAGATATAGAGTGACTTTCTACTTCCAAACCAAGGGGGTGGGCCATCCCTAAGACACAGCTGTGCTCTCAGCAAGCTGGCTTGATTAGATATGTGCCACAAAAGCTGTTTTAGACTTAAACCATCCAACATGTTCTGAGCAAGGACACTGTTCCTCCAAAGGGGAAACCCAGCATTACCAAGACATGTTCCCAGTTCTGCATCAGGTAAATGTCAGCCTGGTCAATGATGAGAAGCTCAACGGAAGACAGGAAGTCAAAGTCTCTCTTCTTCTCTCCTTCACCACCAATGATGGTCCTCAAGCCCAGGGGGGAGGCAATGAGGATGTCGGAGGAGTAAAACGGGGCGTAGAGACGGATGCTCCTCTGAAGTATTGCCACTCCTGAAAAACAGCATTTGTCAACTCCCTTGCCAGCTATATCAGTGCTTGTCACCAGTGCTGTATCCTAGGCTGAACTCTCTTCAATGTACAAACTTGCAGCTTCTAATTCCCAGGTTCTTACCCATGCTCAGTATATGTTTGTAAATAAGGCCCAATATAAGCAATGAACACTTTCCCAAGAACTTAAACATATAGGTAAAGGAGGCTGAAAGAGGCAAGCACAGACCTGAAATGAGCGCATGCAAGGTTGAGTGGGCACTCTACAGAAGGATGGAGACCCAGCCTTACCCACAGCCTCCTCCAACTCTCTGAGAAACCCAGAGATTGCCTAACGTGTACCAGCTGCAACAAAATCATTTCCACAAGGCCTTTCTACATGGGCGTGGAGTCTCCACCCATTAATCAAGGCAGGAGGCCTCAAAATCACACAACTCTGATAAAAGACTGAACTAGGGGCCCCTCCAGCTTTCTCAAGGATCTCCACCTTGACAGAAGCCATTACCAATCCTGAAGTGGTCATCAATATTGCCCACGAACACAGCTTCATAATCCTCAGGCCTCTTCAGGTTGGGAGGTCTCTCCTCAGGATCGGATCCATACTCCCCCTGAAACCGCTTCTTATTGCTTACAATGATTTTCTTCTTGCTGTCCCCTTCAAGGAGGCTGATGAAGAGCTGGACCACCCGAAGGGCAGCTTCTCGGAAGGGGACCACTATAAGCACCTGTGGGAGGCAGGACAGAGGTAAGTATCTGGACAAAATACCTGGCTCAGAACCAGAAGCCAAGTTCCCGAATTCACACCAACCCAGCCTATAAACTTTTAGCCCCAGGGCTCTATGGGAGACATTTCTTAAGCAAAATCTGGAAATACCTTTCAGTATAAGGAATGCCCAGAGTAGCAGTGGAAGCTCAAGGACAGACATATTAAGGTCTTTGAAGGCAAAGTAAAACCCACTCAAACAAATATACAGTGTAGTAGTTTGAATGAAAATGGCTCCTATAGGCTTATATATTTGAATGCTTGGTCCCCAGCTGGTGGAACTGTTTGGGAAGGATTAGGAGGTGCAGACTTGTTAGAGGCTGTGTCTCACTGAGGGTGGGTTCAGAATACTTCGGACATGCTGCTTGTGCCTCTTTCAGGCTTACTTGTGATTCAAGATGTGAGCTTTCAGTGTTCTTGCTGCCATCTCTTTTACCCTCAGACTCTGCCCCTCTGAGATAGTAAGTCCAATTAAATGCTTTCTTTTATGTTGCCTCAGTCATAATGTTTTGTCACACCAATAAAAAAAGAGACAGAGTAAGAAAAAATACAAAAAAGGATTAACAAACAACTATTATTATTATTATTTTAAGTATATTTTCTAGAGTAGTTTTTTAATCCAGTGATGACAAATTTCTGAACTGGAAAATCAGGACTCAATTTCTCAAGCCTCATTAAAATGCTTAAAGATGGTTCGTAAACGACAATTCAGTGTTTTAGAGCACTTACTGCTTCTGCAAAGGACCAGAATTTGGCTCCCATAATTCACAATCATCATGGGACCTCCAGTCCCATGGGAGCTGACTTCCATAGGCACAAGGCATGCATGTGGTGCATACACATACATGCTGGCAAAACACTCATACCATAAAATTATAAATCTAAAAATAAATGTATAAAGTTTCTGAACAGAAAATCAGAAGATGGTTAATAAAGAGCTAATTTCTAACTACGCATTATTCTTGTGCAAATAATAGACTCAATGGCGTGACCCTAGTCAAACCATTAGATTCCAATCATAAACCTGACTCTCATATAGAGTACATACAGAGATAGACAGCCTCCACTGTTATACCCACGCATTTGAGGTAGCCTCCTAGAAATGCAATCAGCTGGTCAAAGAAATAATTACCCTGTATGCCAGACCACGATTTAAGAGGCTGGATTACTGTCCTGGTGGTGACACTAAGTAAGTGCCCATACTTTGTTACCCCAGCTATCAAAGTGCCAGACTTTAAAAACTTGTAAGAGCCACATTAATATTCATCCTCATCCCTGAATTCTGTTGAATTCAACAGAAGTCTGAAAACATGACCTCTGCAGAGACGGGTGAGGCAAGTATGAGAACAAGGTATGGTCCTCAACATCATGAAAAACGTGCACAGAATTAAATCCATCTCCTTTCCTACTAGAACTTCAAGTGTGCCAGAGGTCACTCTAGAACGCACAAGTAAATACAACCTTTATTTTAAGCAGCAGGAAGCTTACAACAAAACAGAGATTTCTGATTTAAAGGTTTCTGTATATGACTTGGTGGAAAGCCTGACTCTAGCCCACCCTCTGCTCTTTCCCCTGTTCACTTCAGCAGGGGAAATGAATGTATGACTCTGAGTTCATACAAGTTACTGCATATAGGACCCAGATAGAAAACCTCACTGGGTTCTAGTGAGCCAAGTCACCAGGAAGAGGTCATCAGCAATGGGGCGCTTATGTGTGCTTGGGGTTCATCCCTGAGAGCATCTGAAGCCCCCTTCACTGTCCTGCACTGCCAGGCTCACTCAACTGCTCACCGAGGATTCACTAACTAGTCGGCTGTCAACACACTCACGACTCAGCAGTGCCTCCTGGCCTTCTCGACAGCAAAGCTCTCCTGCTGCCACTCACCTTAGGCCTGGTAAGCCCTTGGTCCCTGAAGTCATCATCTTCACCCACCCCAAGTTTCTGGCTCCGGCGCCTACTGTTGTTAGCCAGCACCTGAGCATTGGCTTTGAGGACATGGTTTATGGCATGTAGGCAGTATACATGGCGGACTTCTTCTCCGTTCTTCAGGGCAGTTCTCTCAGGGTAGAACAGGTCCCGGTAAGAATTCATAATTAAGAACAGCTCTTTCTGGAGTGGGGTAAAGGAGCTATGTGATTTTTGAGGACCAGAAAGAAACTGGCTATTGGCTTTTGCCCAGGTGGATTCTAGAGGCTTCTGAAGATGAAGTGACTTTAGGTCAATATCCTTTGGAGGTTTAAATGTTTCCATCTTCTGGAACTTTGATGAAAAGACAAGATGTCCCAGGACTGGCCACTGTGGGCAGACAAATCAAGAGAGCTAAGTAAGACATGCGTAACAGTGCACGGCATTCAGAGTAACTGATGACTCACAGATCACCCCTTCTCTCAGAGTAACTGAGGACTTAGAGATCACCCTTCTCTCAGAGTAACTGATGACTCACAGATCACCCCTTCTCTCAGAGTAACTGAGGACTTAGAGATCACCCTTCTCTCAGAGTAACTGATGACTCACAGATCACCCCTTCTCTCAGAGTAACTGAGGACTTAGAGATCACCCCTTCTCTCAGAGTAACTGAGGACTCACAGATCACCCCTTCTCTCAGAGTAACTGAGGACTCACAGATCACCCCCTTCTCTCAGAGTAACTGATGACTCACAGATCACCCCTTCTCTCACCCACAGGCAAGAGGGTCCAGACAACAGTTACACAGCAGTGGGCAGCTTGGAGCCTGACTTCATACCCGAGTCTCTAGTGTTTCCTTCACTGTTCCAAGGAACATGTCTAGGGAGACTCAAAATTACTTTAGAATTGTTCAAATAACATCAGCAACGTGATACGTCACAAGGGTATGTCTGTCTTGGAATTGATCCGTCCTCTCCCTTCCTCTCTCTCCACTGCTTGCTTTTTCTCAGAGACATACCCAGTAGGACTCAAGGGATACTACTTTGTGAAGTAAATGTTTAGAAAATTTTCACTGTAAAAAAATTGCCAATCTAGAATTAGAGTAACTTTGGCAGTAAAAGAGGCACAAAAGCTGAGCAGCCTGGCGACTCTTCAGAGAACTGTGCTCAATGAAGCAGCTCACCTCAGAGGTCCCACCCTGATGACTCCACTTACTCAACAGTGAACTGACAAGCTCCCAGAAACAGAAACGAGCTCAGGAAGTTATGGGGTTAGGAATGAGGAGTGTGAAAGTGGGTATGGTGAAAAGGAGCAACAGAGCCAGGGATGATGCCACACACCTTTAATGTCAGTGCTGGGGAGGAAGAGGCAAGTAGATCTCTTGTGATTTTGAGGCCAGCCAGGACTAGCTAGTGAGACCACACAGTGCCGCAGAGTTCCAAAGCCTAACTGTGCTATAGAAATGGGACCGTTGGGGGCTGGTGAGATGGCTCAGTGGGTAAGAGCACCCAACTGCTCTTCTGAAGGTGATGAGTTCAAATCCCAGCAACCACATGGTGGCTTACAACCACCCGTAATGAGATCTGACACCCTCCTCTGGTGAGTCTGAAGTCAGCTATAGTGTACTTATGAATAATAATAAATGAATCCTTGGACCGGAGAGAGCAGGGACTAAGCAAGTGGGGCTGGCCAGAGTGGGACTGTATAAGAAGACAACCCTGTACAGAACGCCTGAGTCTACCTGCAATGCCATGGGGACAGAGTACTCAGCCTAGCACGCAGTAACAAACGACATCTTTGTCTATTCTCTGGTCTTGATACTGTGCTGTACTCTGCTACACGGTACCAAGGGCAAAACTGGCATAAAGTACAAGAGACATCTCTGACTGACTTCTTACACCCAAACATGCATCTGCAAATGAACACCCAGAGTCTGGGGCAAAAGGACTGACACAAGCTCAATGTCTGTCAAAGTGAAACTCATTGTGAATAATTAACAATGTGCCAGTCAGCCAAAGACTGCAGTTTCTGTGGGCGCTCTACTGTGCCTGGGGACCGAGTAGTACATACTTTCAGTTGCTGGGTAGCTGGAGGGCTGGAAGCAGCAGCTTGAATTTCCTTCTCTTTCAGTTCTTTGTTGACATGTTGTTGAAACGGATCTAATTCAGAACACAGTGGTCAGCACAGTGAACAACGGTGGGGCTTTCTAGTCCCCTCAGAGTGGCAGACTCATCTCTAGTCACCTGGAAAGTGACAAGTCCATCTCTGGTCTCTGTTGAGACTGACCTGCTGATCTTCTCAGTCTTGACTCCTCACCCTCTGTCCAGCCCTGGTCCCCATCCTCCAGCACCACACCCTCATCTGAGGAGCTGAGCACTGGAAGCACACACTTTTCACATGGCATCTCAGACCAAAGTTCAGGCTTTGACCACTGCACCTAAACCCATCTCTCCAGTGATTTCTGAACATAGCCCTAAATTCTGCTTATGAGCCTTTCCTTTGCACCAAAAGTCCTCTCTTCACATTCAGATGTGCAGTGTTATTCCTTCACAGAAAGTGCTCCACAGGGAAAGGCTAGATCTGGTTCTATGTGGACAGTCACAGATCTTTTAGCCTCTACCATGTGTCGTACGTCCAAACAAGCCAGCACATGTTCCTGTCTTATCTGGTAGATGGCAAGATTCCTGAGAGTAGGCTCCATGCACTCTGCATAGCAAGATATACTAATAATTCTCAGTATTCAGCTGAACTAGAAATGACACAAATGTTACCCCTTGCATGCACATGGCATGCACATGCCCCTCAGCTCTGTGATGCCCATGTCATTGGCTGCACTCAAGTGACCCCCAGGGCCCCCTGTGCCCTCACCGAGTAGCAGCAAAGTAAAGTAGGTAACTTGCTCAGGGATCCAAATGGCACCTGCAGAAAATGCCCGAGACAACAAAAGCCCCCGTCAGGGAAGCCTAGGCCAACCCATCTGCACAGCCCATGTGCGGAGGCTTCAGAAGAGCCGGCTTCCTGCTTTTGTCCAGGCTCCCACAGTCATGGTTCACGGTTAGAATGTGGTTTCTGCTAAGATTCCACAAATTCTACCTCTACTTCTCCTCCCACTAAAAGCCAGCAGATCTAACTAGGCCACATAAGGACTCAGCTTCACCCACGCTAAAGTGCAGCTGCAGAAAACTGGGAGAGGCAGAGAAGACTGACACCAGCGTGGCCTTCCCACCGGCTCAAACTGATATTACAGAAACCCATGTCCAGCTGGCTGCCATTTGATCACAGGCATGGTGACCATGGAGGGGAGTGTGTGTGGCTTTGGGGCTCCTCTTAGTAATAAGAATACTCAGACTAGCCATCCCTGTGCCTCACAAACTTGAAAAGGTACTGCTCCAATGAAGAAGTCTGGCCGAGGGGAAGAACACTTTCTCCCTTCTCTTCTGCCCATCAGGAGGGCAAAGCCTTTCTCAGACTCCAAGTCTCTAGACTTGAGGCCTGGGACTGCCTCCCCACCTCCCCCTCCAGCCTCCTCTCCAACTACTCAGTGTTCATCTCCACACTGACTACTGAACAGCACAAACATGTGAGAAGCATCTCCTCCTCCAGCTCCCCAAGTGATCACCACCCAGCAGCCCCCCATGTGATCACCACCCAGCAGCTCCCCAAGTGATCACCACCCAGCAGCTCCCCATGTGATCACCACCCAGCAGCTCCCCATGAGATCACCACCCAGCAGCTCCCCATGTGATCACCACCCAGCAGCTCCCCATGTGATCACCACCCAGCAGCTCCCCATGTGATCACCACCCAGCAGCTCCCTATGAGATCACCACCCAGCTGTTCCTACTGCGCTGTCAGTCACGAGCCTAACACAATCAGTGCACAGCCCTATCACACTAGAGGGTTGGGGCAACAGGAGCCACTCTCACCTTGGGATGTTCTCTGGGAACAACTGCCCCTGCTATCCTCTTCTAGAAAATTAGTTTCTAGGCTGAACAGTGACTCGTGTTTCACATCTGTGAACTCCTCTGAGGATTTCTGTGATACACTAGGTGGCTCTTCACCATCTCTTTCTTTTGAGTTGTCAGCTAGAGACATATCTGAAACAATGAAAAACATTTTGTGAAATTTATGGGGTGTGGTGGAGCTGGGGAAAAGGGGGGGGGGTTCAGATCATCCTGGTTAACATAGCAATTTCCAGACAGCCAGGCCTACAGAGTGAAACTGTTTCAAAAATAAAGAAATTTATACATAATTAAATGTTGACAAAACCAAACACGGATGCTCACTGCTATCACTTATTCATTGAGGCAGAGTTTCTCTGCATAGCCCTCCCTGACTGTCCTAGAATTCCCTTTGTAGACCAAGCTAGCCTCAAACTTAAGGAGATCAGCCTACCTCTGCCTCCTGAGTACTGGGATTAAAGGTGTAAGCCATATTTTTAACAGTGCTTAGGTAATGCAGTGGATGTGACTGTTCAGAATTGAGTCTGATTGCAGACCTGAGTGAGGAAATAAACTCTGTACTAAGCTGGGCTTCAAGCATGCTTCAACTTTACTCGGGATATTAGTAGATTAAATTTATGCTCCCAATGGTGGATTTCTGGGCAGGAAGTCAGTGACTATTTTATTATCTGCGTCAGGGTCTTCTCTGGTTTAGTGTTAGATGACTCATTATTAGCTCAAGATTTCTGATCTTCCCATCTCTAGCTCCTGCATGTTAGGAATATACCTATGCTCCATCTCTGCTAGCAAATACAGTGCTGAGGATGGAACTCAGGGCTCTGTGTATGCTAGGCAGACACAACCGGCTGAGCTGTCTCCTGGCCTTGCTCCCTTTGTAGGAGGCCTGGAGTAAACACAGGCGGCTGTTCTGGCCTAAGGGGAAGAGTTCCAGCAACCATCTGTGAGCTCTAGCTCTAACGGTGGCTCCTCTGGGGGCTCCTGCCTGATCACCACTGGGTAATCACATGAGCCAATTCCTTAAAATAGATTTCTATCATAATTAGAAGTTACCATGGAGAATTCTAAAATACCCAGTTCTAGAACTTACTCTAAAATACTGTACCAAGATATAAATGAAAAATGTTGAGAGCAGCCCAAATTATGGTAAGAAATAACATGGAACAGTTGAAATGTCTGTCAAAGGGTTATTCAATACTGAGTGCTACCAAGAAACTAATGTGAATCCAGAGTTACATTACAGAGAAAAAGGTGCAGACTAAGGACAGAACTCAGTAGCAAAGCACAGGTAGGAGGCATAAGTCCAATGCCCAGTACTGCAAGACTAAATCCCGCTTCTACCTTCACCAAGTGGCAGAATTAGAGGCACATACCACCACAGCTGGTTTTATGTCGTGCTGGGGATAAACTCGGGGCTGTGTTTATCCTAGGCACACATTTCAACCACTGTGCTATATCCTCAGGACCCTTTTCACATTTCTGTGGTAAAAAAGACAAATGTTAAGCCGGGGGTGGTGGCGCACGCCTTTAATCCCAGCACTCGGGAGGCAGAGGCAGGCAGATTTCTGAGTTCGAGGCCAGCCTGGTCTACAGAGTGAGTTCCAGGACAGCCAGGGCTACACAGAGAAACCCTGTCTCGAAAAACCAAAAAAAAAAAAGAGACAAATGTTTATAATTAAAATATGCAATAAACAAAAACATTTTCCTCTAAAAATTTAAATGCAAAAACAACAACAACAACAACAACAAAACAGCACTAAGAACCTCCAAACATTTAAAAATTATAGCAATGTAAGTTTCTGCTTATTTGTTTTTGTTTTTCAAGACAGGGTCTTACTATGTAGCTCTGAATGTTCTAAAACTTACTATGCAGAACTGGCTGGCCTTGAATTCAGACATCCTTCTGCCTGTGCCTTCCACGTGCTGAGAGTAAAAGTGTGCCATTCTGCCCAGCAAGGCAAAGGATTTTTATCCCAGTAAAGCTAACTAGGCAAAACACTACATGGCAGGTTAAGATTTTAAAAAAGAAAGGAACAAACAAACAAAAAATATTTGCTGGGCTGAAGAGATGGCTCAGCGGTTGTGACTGTTCTTTCAGAGGTCCTGAGTTCAACTCCCAGCAACCAACTAATGACCTCTTCTGGTATAACTGAAGACAGCTACAGTGTACTCATATACATAAAATAAATAAATCTTTAAAAAAATGTATTTGCCTAGTAGATGCTCAAGGCCCTAGCCAGAATCAAAGAAGAAAGGAAGGAAGAAAGGAAGGAAGGAAGGAAGGAAGGAAGGAAGAAAGAAAGAAAGAAAGAAAGAAAGGAAGAAAGAAAGAAAGCAAGCCAGGCAGTGGTGGTGCACGCCTTTAATTCCAGCACTTGGGAGGCAGAGGCAGGTGGATTTCTGAGTTCCAGGTCAGCCTGGTCTACAGAGTGAGTTCCAGGACAGCCAAGGCTATACAGAGAAACCCTATCTCGAAAAGAAACAAAACAAAGAAGGAAAAGAAAGAAAGACTAAATAAATAAAGGCCTGGGATGTAACTTAGTGGGAAAGTGCTTAGCTGGCATGTATGAAGCCCAGCATCACAGAGGAATAGAGGGAATATGGAGACCATGTTAGGAGGAATGGTAGTGCACACCTTAAATCCCAGTACTTGGGACATGAGTTTGAGGCCAGCCTGGTCTATACAGCAAATACCAGGCCACCAGTTAGGGATACATAGTGGTACTGTCTCAAAAAAGGAAGTGACTGTAAGACTAACAGGACTGAGATATTGAGATGTAGAAGTCACCCACATATATCCAGTAATTAAAAGCAAACTATTAAGAACAATAACAGAAAGGTAAAATAGACACAAGCCAGGCATAGCACTGCACACCTGCAATCCCAGCACTGAGGGGTGGGTAGTAGAAGGGGGATGGAGCAGGAGGACTGTCATGATTAGAGACCAGTGTGGGCCACACAGTGAACTCAAGGCTGGGTTTACAGAGCAAGAGTCTGTCTTAAAAAGGCTGTGTGTTGGCAGGGCGTGGTGGCGCACGCCTTTAATCCTAGCACTCGGGAGGCAGAGGCCAGCCTGGTCTACGGAGTGAGTTCCAGGACAGCCAGGGCTATACAGAGAAACCCTGTCTCAAAAAACCAAAAAAAAAAAAAAAAAAAAAAAGCTGTGTGTTTAACCATGTTTCCAGATTCCTATCATGAGCACAGCTAGTCTACAGGGACGGGAAACGGGAATCAGTTCAGTGCTGGCAAAAGGATAAGCATCTCTGTAGGTCATGGAAGGTACATGTTTGTCAAAGCTCAAACTGCATATAGAAATTAGGTAACTTAATTATGAGTTAGTTTTTCCTACCCCAGTGGGTGCTGTATCTGTGGATCTGATTCTTGCCTTCCACCTTTACATGGGCTCTAGAACTCTAACTCAAGCTGTCACCCTTTCACAGCATGAGGTTTTACCCAGGGAGCTGCCTGGTCAGCCCAGGCTGGGTTCATTCTATTTGCATATAAACAAATTCTAATGAGGCTGATAAAAAAATAAAATAAAAAGCCAGGCCTGGTGGTGTGTAGAATCTCTTATGTACAGTATGGAAGCATCACCTGTCAGTAAAAAAAAAAAAAAAAAAAGATGGCCTAGTAAAAAAGGCAGGAAGTAAGAGGTAAGAGTTCTGGTAGAGAAGAGAGCTACTCAGGCAAGGGTGATTCTGCCGGCAGTCTCCGAGGAGAAGTAACTAACCAGCCATGTGGCACATGTGTAGTAGACTAAAGGGATATATAAGTTATGAGCTAGTCGAAGAACAAACCCAAGCTTATGGTCTAAGCATTTGTTCATAAATAACTAAGTCTCAGGGTCACCATTCAGGATCTGGGACAGGTGGAAAGCATACCTTTACAGGTATACACCTGTATTCCAGGGCAGAAGTGGAATCATAAGTGGAAGGCCAGCCTGGTCTACATAGTAAGACCTTAACTCAAAAGACAGCTCAGTCTGACATACACAAGGTCCTGGATTTGATTCCAGAGCACAGAAGATCACTTAGAGGTGCAATCTGAGCCCTAAGACAGAGTCCCTCTGGGCTCTCAGTCCCGATTCCTCTCAGAGTCACTTTAAGAACCCAGTGGGAGCAGCCTCATCGTGTCTCCAGCTGCTTCATAGAAACAAATCTACAACGTGAAAGTTTGTATTTTTATGTCTATCTCCCATCAAACCTGGTCTCTTAACGAAGCAGAACAACCTCTTAGGTGACTGAGCTGTCATAGTGATTACATAACGTCCCCCTGATATGCCAAGCGGTCTTATGGGAGGTTAAAAGTCCCCCCAAAGAGTAAGCCAACAGCATTTTCCTGATGAGAGGGTCCTGTGTTCCCATTAGATTCTCAAAACATAACAACCCAACAAGGCTGAATCTTTGCTTTGGAGCCACATGCTCTCACTCAGCCCACACAACACAGAACGAAAAGAACGGGCCAGTCCCAAACAACTTACCTTCCCGTGTCTCAGCAGACTCTGAGACAGCAGTTTCTCCCACACTGCCATCTTCCTCATTCATTTCTGCATCACCTACAGCACTGTCCTCTTCTGCCTCTTCTTCCTCTTCCTCCTCTTCTTCCTCTTCCTCCTCCTCTTCCTCAGAAACATTCTTTAATGTTGCAAGCAGTCTGTGGTACCCTGAAACGTGCTTTTGTTCACTCTCTGATTCACTTTCAGAATGTGAAGAATCTGAACTATCTGACTAAAGAAAAATGAGAAATATATAGTTTTTATTGTCATAATAAAAACAAGAAAGAAAGAAAACGTGAGAAATACATATTAGTGGAATTTCCTCAGCCACAAAGAAGGAAGTTATATCACGTGCAAGGAGATGGATAGAATGGAAGATAAGGAAGTAAAAATAAGTCAGACTAAAGACAAGTATATTTTCTCTTGCACAAGGAAACTAGATTTAAAAGAAATAAGAATTCATGAAATCAAAAGGACAAGAATTTGGGAAGAGGAAAAAGATGAGCAGAGATGGAAGGCAAACAGTCAAAGGAAAGAAATGAATACAATTAGATAATTTTGACTGGAAAAGTCCTTAGGATACCCACTACTTTGTATAATGAATATACATTAACTCACAGACAAAACAAAATCCCTATGAGCTTTTCAGCAAATATTACAGTCTCATCTCTTGAACCAAGCCCAGCATGAAACTTACATAAAACAGTTAACCAAGCTATGGTTGTAATCAACATCAGCTGCATGTGGAAAGAAAACTTACTTTTCAAACAAAAATTCAGGTTATTAGCTTTAACTTACATTTCAGACATCAGGTTTCATTTTGCATGATGTAAGAGGAAAATTACAAACAAGTGCCACTGTCTGAGTCTTCGGGCCCCTTGTCCATTTTACACTGTATGAAGCCAGCACTCTGATGAACCCCTTCCACAGAGCCTAATGTAGTGTCATGGGGAAGTTCCCAACCATAGCCTCTCTTATTACACGGGAATTTCTACAGCTGTCTCCATCATTTAAAACTAATTAGGTAGCATTACTAAAATCACAGCTCACAACCAAAATAGAGAAACACAGGGATGCAAACCAAACTTTACACCCAATCTTAAAGGTAACAACCCAATTCCAACTACTATAAAGAAAAAAAGCATTACCAGCTGACAAATCTGCGGCTTGGCTTCGTTCTTGGAAACCCTAAAAAGAAATAGATAACGTTAAACTTTAGCTGCTAGTTCGTAACAATCACGAAAAGGCCTAATGATTCTGCTTTAAATGAATAATAATAAAAAAAAAAGTCCAATACAGGATAAATAAATAAAAATAAAAATTCTGCATGCACAAGGGCAGAGATGACCAGAAGACAAACGGGTAACAGACAAAAGAGGTCAATGACATCTCGTAAGAAAGGACAAGTCAGAAACTGGCTCTTAACGACACACCGGGGTTCACCTCTCAACTTTATCTCCTGACCTCCTGGGCTGTTTTTGGAGACCCTGACGCGGCCCTGGCTGGGCAAAGCTGCGATCTCGCGCCTGAGCATGCGCGTGCTCGGATGACAGGCAGCGCGACCCGCGGTCTCAGCAGGTCCGGGTGCAGAGCGCACCTCTGCAGCGGGGATCCCGGCCTGCACCGCCCCGCCCCGCTCGACCCGGCCGGAACCAGCCCTCCCGGCGGCCCGTGCACCCCGACCTGTCGTAGAAGGGGTGCTCCTCGCCGAAGTCGCGGAGGTGCTTCTTCTGCTTCTTGGTCATTGTGCTGAGCATCTGGCTGCGGCCCCGGTTCCGGCGTTTGCCCATAACGGAAACGTCAAGCTCGCCACCAACAAACAAACAAACAAACAAACAAACAAACCACAAGGTTCCCAGTGGCAAGTTGTTACCGTCGCACGTGGGCACGCTGGATTTACGGCGGAGGCGGGAGCCGTAAAGCAAAGCTGCTTTACGCCCAGAGAGTACGACAGGCGTTACACCCTCCGGTCGCGATACTGCCCCCTGCCGGAGCGCCTCGAGCACATGAGTGTCTACGCATGCGTGCTCGGAACAGCAGCTCCTAGGGCTGTGCTTATCTTTTACTTTAATTTTTTTTCTTTTTCTTTCTTTCTTTTTTTTTTTTTTCCAGAGTTGAGAGGAACGAGGTTGGTGGTCTTTTCTCCCTCTCCTAGGAACTAAGAACTGAACCCAGGACCTTGCACTGGTTTTCAAGCACTAACCACTGAGCGAAATCCACAACCGTGTACTTCGCTTTGTCGATGTATGCTAGCAGAAATGGTTGAATGCTACTCAGAAGAATAAGGACCGCCGGGCGTGGTGGCTCACGCCTTTAATCCCAGCACTCGGGAGGCAGAGCCAGACGGATTTCTGAGTTCGAGGCCAGCCTGGTCAACAAAGAGAGTTCCAGGACAGCCAGAGCTATACAGAGAAACCCTGTCTCGAAAAACCAAAAAAATAAAAAGAATAAGGACCATCGCTTAAGGGTGCTCGCACATCCCACTTAACGGCACACTGTCCAGACGGATCTAGCGAGTCAGTCTGTTGAGGCAGATGCAGACACTGATGCTTAGCAAGGAAGAGAAGTTCTGAACTTGGGCGATTATTCATTAGGCTCTGGGAGAGTGTGAGGCGATCCTCTTCTGACATTCCTTCTTTGACAAAAGCAGGAACACACGAGATAAATAAAGTAGCATCTTGTATATGTTATCACCCAAAGGAGTGAAACTGTACATTTAAAGTTGATGTGTATTAGCCTGAGTGTGAGTAATAGCCTAAACGGCCAAGGGGTGTTGCTCGCTCATAAGTAGGGTGCTTAGCCAAGGTACTTCTCAAATTCTGGGGATTGATCTTAACATTGAGCAAAACAAACCCACACAGCAAATAAACTAGTGGTGACTCACACCTGTAATCTCAGTCCCTGGGAGGCTGAGGCAAGAGAACAAAGTGTTAGAGACCTTTACTTAAAAAATAAAATTGAGCCGGGCATGGCGGCACACGCCTTTAATCCCAGTTCTTGGGAAGCAGAGGCTGGCAGATCTCTGTGAATTTGATGTTACCCAGGGAAAATAAAACAAGACCCGACTTCTCTAAATAAACAAAGGAAGGAACAAAAATAGCTGAGGCCTGTATTTCAAGGACACACAGCAATTGGCGAGGCTGTTTGAGACCACACAAAGACATACTTCCCTTCAAAACTAACCGAGGTTCAATGTAAACAAAGTACTAGCTCCAGCACTGAGCCTAGACTCAAAGCACAACTGGAGACATCGACACATGTTTCTGTGGAAGAGTAGGGGTTTACTCAGGTCCACCTGCCTGCCCTCTGTTCCAGAGTCATCTACTACTAATAATTAGGGTGGGAGTGGGGAAGCCAGTGTGTGTGGAGAAACAGAGCAAAAAAGTATCAAAAGCCATGCAAACAGAAAGGGTGGTAGCCAGCATCTGGCCTAGCCTAGGAACCCGGTAATAGACATCTGTCTTCTGTCTAGTTGAAAGGTAAAATGTATAGTATAGTCACTTAGATAAACAAAAGGCTGTTTGCAAAGTGTCGTCACAGGTTTTATGGTTCTGGTGACCGTGTAACCTGGCTCTAACCAATAAAAGCCATACTCTTTTCTCCTTTTACTGCACCCCAGGGGCCCTACCCCACACCCTCAGACATGCAGTTTCGTGTTCTTCCAGAGATCTCATCAGAAGCTGAAGGTTCCAGCACTTGAGGTGACTCTTACTCTCACCAAGTTTCCAGCATGCAGGTCTAGACTGTTCCTAGTTTTAGGCAAAAAATTCACCCTATCTCCATCCAAGTAGTCACAGCATTGGCTTGCTGAATATGGAAAAGAAGCCCCTTTCTCTCAAAATATTGATACTCACTTCAACAAGGTTGACGGAGGGCCTATGTGACTATAACCTGATAGCTAAGAATTTAGCCATTGTCTCTATACCTCTGTGGAAGCTTCCTATAAGCACACATGTGCACACACATGTATATACATGAACCCCTCCCCCCACATACCTGGGAAGTTTTAATAAAGACAGGTTACTGCTAGAACTCGTTTTCTCTCCCCTAGGATATCCTTTATGTATTATGTATTCAAACTCAAAGTCTTTTTGGAGTTAACAGTAGTTCAGGAAGTGTGTTCTATGTTACTGTACAAAGAAATGCTGGTGGATTTTAAGTTACTGTTCCTGGACTGAAGTGAGGTGGCAAGGATATTCTTTAAGAAAAGAACATTCAGAATACTCAGGAAGGCTTAGTAATTTAAAGGAAAAAAGTTCCATGGAAAATTTCAAATGCAATAAATAAAAAACTTGACAAAAGGATATGATAGACTTCACAGGATTACCCATGGGCCTCAGGGATTACCCATGAGCCTCAGTGATCACCCATGAGTCTCAGGGATTACCCATGAGCTTCACACAATTACCCATCAGCCTTGAGATTACCCATCAGCCGCAGCAATTACCCCCTGAAGGCTACCCATGCTACATTTATTGCTCTATACCCTACAAATTTTGAAGCAAATTGTAGTAATTATTAATCTGTGAATATTTTAGTATACTTCTGTAAAAGACTGTATGATCTAAAGGGGGGGGGTGTTCTGGACAGTCAAGGCTACACAGAGAAACCCTGTCTTGAAAAACCAAACCAAACCAAACCAAACCAAACTCACAAAGTAAGATGAAAAGTGATTGAGAAAGACACCCATTGTTGACCTGGGATTTCCACTTATACACACACACACACACACACACACACACCACACCACACAATAAATAAAATGTTAACACAAGAACACATCAGAGAGCGAGCCATCAGAGATCAAAGGAACAATTTAGATGTCCGAGTTCTTGGTTTGTTAAGACTATGGGGAAAGTGTGTGTGTGTGTGTGTGTGTGTGTGTGTGTGTGTGTGTGTGTGTGTATGTGTGTGTTTGTGTGTGTGTGTGAATATATATGCATTTATGGGCCCTCCTGATGATCCTTTAAGACTCAGTTTCCTACATACAAAATCACTATACAAATGTCCCTCACACACAGACCCATCTTGCCTTTCCTGACAGAAATTGTTGACATCAACTCACAAAATCATGAAATAACCTCAGTTACTCACTCAGACACATTTGTTGATTACCGGCTTTGTGCCAACCACTGTGCACGCAGCTGAAGCGAGGATAAGATCCACACCAGCCTCCTCAGGGATGCTCTGTGTTGGAAAATGAGCATACTTGGAGCCCTGGCTAGAAGTCTCAGCCCCCTACTCTCAGGACAAGCAGCTATCAATCATGCCACTCACCAAATATCCACTGACTACATGAGCAAGGACGTGTGGGTTATAAATAGGGCCTTAAGGTTATATGTCTCAGTCTGTGCTGTCATTGGGTTTCAATGTACTCACTGCGCAGAGTTCCTTCCCAGGAGAGTTAGCTTGAGAAAATAAGATTGTGTTCCCTCTCTTTCTATTCCTAACAGGTACCCAGAGCCTGGAATATAAGGACTTTTTACTTTCATCTCTTGAGATAGAATCCTAGGTAGCTCACATTGGCCTTGAACTCAAAATCCTCCAGCTTCAGATGAGATCTGGGATTACAGGCACATAGAGCCCTTCCCAACAAGCTATAGGTGTTCTGTCTTTTTAAAAGTCAGTGACCTTAAATAAATATACTTTCTGGATATTAACCTACCAGTAGATATAGACTACAAAGGAAAATATTTTGTCTATCTGATGTTAAGGACAGGCTTCAAGTTTGCATAGCCCCCTCTGCCGGAGGACTGTGTAACTGCACTCTGCTGTCCATGTTTTCTGGTGAGGGCTCCCAAGTACACATAGCACAAGATACTCATTTGATTATCTAACAAGAGACAGTTATGATGTTGCAACCACAATACTTCCTATCCAGGGCTTGATAGGCTCAAATCTCAGGCTTTCCTTTAGAAGATCTCATGCCCAAATTGGGAGATAAAACCATTTGTAATTCATTACATTGTTGTAGGCTGAAAGATGAATAAAAATCAAAGGAACTCACAGGATAAAGTCATTCAAGCCTGAAGGAGAGAGCAGAGACGTTCTTGAGTAAGGAGGAGACCGGACAGAAGATGCATGGAGTGTGGTTTTTATGGGTAACTGTAAGAAAGAATGTTACTCTTAGTTGGTAAACTGTGAACAACCATGTTCACGCTAATGGTGTTGATCGCTGTGTGGATGTGGTTACAAATGATGGGGTGCATGAATACCCGAGGGCAGAGCTCTCCACAGCTATGAAAGCAGTGTGTTCCCTTTATCCCCATGGGCTCAGAGATCTTGCATGCAGGATGCCCATGCTAGCCTAGAGTCTCCAAATAGCATTGCAGGTATAAAGGTCCTGGAAGAGGCCAGATACCTGGGAGCCTAAGGAGAGATTCAGGAAGCTAGGAAGCCATACATATCTGGGAGTAGCTGCCAATCGAGGGTGGCTGCTGTGGCTCCACTATGCCTTGAGCTCCTCAAAACCCCTGTTAAATTTGATTTCTAGTGTAAAGGTGTTGCAAGGCCCTTTTGGTGTATTGGGCTCATGAGCACTCTGCCCTGAAGGGTGGGATTCACCCTGCTCTCAGGAGACTGGGTTCACTCTCCATGGAGTAAATGAGTTCTTGGTCTTGAAGGACTGGATCGGTTACCGTGAAAGCACAGTTACTGCAGAGCGTAGCTGCCCCTTGAGCCGTGTTCTGCTCTTACCTGATGTCAGGCTCCTAGTCTCCAGCCCCTCCAGCAATCAAACGAGCTCCTTCCGTTACTCACTGTCAGGTGGTCTGTCTTTTTCAGCAACAGAAAATGAAATGAGCAAGAGAGCAAACAAAATCACTTACTACAATACAGAAAACAGAGATGAAGGGTCCTGCATACAGAGACCCCTGAAAACAGAGACTCAGGGCCCTGCAGGTACAAGAGGCTTTGGAGAGGAGGAAGAGCTAATGTGATAATCAAGATGGAACACTCACAGGAGAGAAGGAAAGGTGACACTGGTCCACATTTGTTAACTGGTTCCTCTCCAAAAAAAAAATAAATAAATAAATAAATAAATAAAAAATAAAATAGGTCTGCAGTGGGACTGAGATGGAGGGCTCTGGAATGGAGTGTTCCAGACACAATCCACATCTCATGTTCAATATTAAATAACTTCCACACTCCATATTTGCCACTGGACTCAGAAGTTATTTGTTGGCTGAGTGGTTAATGAATTTTGTTTTGTTTTTGTTTTTCGAGACAGGGTTTCTCTGTATAGTCCTGGCTGTCCTGGAACTCACTCTGTAGACCAGGCTGGCCTCGAACTCAGAAATATGCCTGCCTCTGCCTCCCAAGTGCTGGGATTAAAGGTGTGTGCCACCACCACCTGGCGGTTAATGATTTTTAATAGATTTATTTATTCTATTTTATGTGTTGAAGTGCTTTGCTTGCATGCATGTATGTGCATCACATGCAGGCCTGGTTCCCATGGAGATCAGAAGAGAGTGCCTGATCTCCTTGATCTGGAGTTATCTGGTTATATGCCACCACGTGGGTGCGGGAACGAAAACCAGATCCTCTCCAAGAGCAGCAGCAGGTGCTCTCAGCCAGTGAGCCATCTCTCCAGCCCCAGTAACTACAGTTTCCCACACCACTGTGCTGCGCGCATGTGCGGAAGGCAGGAGAATCTATGCAAAAGAATAAAATAAAGTCCCTGGTTTAAGGGAGCTCACACTTGAGACAGAGGAACAGTCAGGGAAGACCTGTTAGTGAGCTGAGAAGGCTCAGTGGGTGCAAGCACATGCCCTGAAAACATGAGGACCTGAATGAATCTCAATCCCCAACATCGACATAAAATCCAGATATGTGCAGAAACAGGTGGGTGGGTACTGGGAGCTCGCTGACCATTCCGTCTGCTGAAAGGTCAAGCTTCGGGTTTGGTGAGAGACCCTGCCTCAGAGGAATAAGACAAAGAATGTTAGAAGGTATGTAATATTTTTCCCCACATAAATGCACATGGATACATGCAACTGTATGCACATGTATGTGCATGGACACACACACACACACACATGGATTAAAAATAAAAATAAGCCTTAGAAAGAAATTTATGAAGAGCAAAGGCATTGCCACCCTCACGACCACGATGGAGAGCCCATCAATTCTATAGGCCACAGTACTGGACTGAGTAAAAAGGAAAAAAGTGAGCCAAACACCAGTATTCACCTTTCTCTGCTTTTGACTGCAGTCGCAAGCTGACCACCTCACACTCCAGCCACCATGCTTCCTCACCATGATGGACTGCATCCCCAAACTGTGAGCCAGAATTAACCCTTCTTTCCTTGAGTTTCATCTATCAGACTCTTTGTAACAGTGACATGAAATTTATCTTGGCTCACATTTTGGGAAGTATCTGGCCCTTGGGGCATTTTACTCCTGGGTCTGTGAGGAGGAGGCGCCTTCTAGTGGAGCTTGTTGCATACCAAGCCCTTCATCTCAGAGTCAGGATGGATGAGTGCAAAATAGGGGAAAGGGGTCTGACCTCTTCTACCATCTTTTGGTAGTATACCAAACATTTGGCCCTTTGGGATGCATTTAAGATTTTTAGAACAACAGAAACCAAGACAAATTCATATATATATGTGTGTGTGTGTGTGTGTGTGTGTTCTATTATTTGAGAAATTCATGTATGCCTACAATATATTTTAATGATATTTGCTCTGTTTCTCCCTCAGGTAATCCCAGCTACTCCACCCCTAAATCCCACCTCCTCCAAATTTCATGTTCTCTTTTTTTTCCTAGTCCCCTGATTTCAGTGCATACTACCTCTGTAGTCATAGGTGTGAGGCCACAGCCTTAAAAAGAGAATGGATTCACCAATCAACTGCTGATAGCTCCTAAACTCAGGGTTAGGGCTCATGAAGCCCACTCTTTCGTGCTGGAATGTTGGTTAGTTTGATCTTACTTGAATCCTTTGCAGGCAGTCAAAGCTTCTGTGGGTTCATGAGCTCAGTGCTCCTGTCATGGCCAGAAGAGTCTCTGCATCTTCTAATCTTTCTGCCACAACTTCTACCACGATTCTTGTACTAGCTAGTTTTATGCCAATTTGAAACAAGCTAGAGACAGTAGAGAGGAGGGAACAGAAGATGCCTCCAGGAGATCCACCTGTAAGGCAGCTTTTCTATTAGTGATCATCGGGGAAGCTCATTGTGGGTGGTGCCATCCTTGGGCTGTGGTCTTGGATTCCATAAGAGAGCAGACTGAGCAAGCCAGTAAGCAGCACTCCTCCATGACCTCTGCTCCAGGTTCCTGTCCCACATGAGTTCCTGCCCTCACTGCTTTAGACAACATGGAACTGTGATTAAGATAAACTTTTTCATCCCCAAGTTGTTTTTGCTCTCTCTCTCTCTCTCTCTCTCTCTCTCTCTCTCTCTCTCTCTCTCACACACACACACACACACACACCCAGAGACAGAGACAGAGACAGAGACAGAGACAGAGACAGAGACAGGTTTTTTAATGAAAGTGTAAGCTATGCAAGGAGGGTAAAGGGAGGGACTAATGCCGCCTGAAATGGCCTGACCTGGATTCAGTACAGGTTTTCTGAATTCATCCATCACATGTTATCTTGCTTACACAAACCATGACTACTCTTTGCACAGTCAGCCAGTGTGATGATTTATGGGAAAAGAAAGGTGTTGGGGAATCCCAAGGCAGGCATTGTGGTACCATTTTGCTTTCTGTGAGGAGCTTGGGACATGCCCACAGGTCAGTGTGATAGACATGCCCACTGGGCAATGTGACAAAATGCCCACAAACCAATGGGATGCAGGCACCTCTATTGATGTTCCTTCTTCCCAGGTGACTCTTGTTTGGTTAAGTTGACAAAGTAAGTTTGAGGCTAGTATGAGCTATATGAGCCCGACCCTGTGTCTATAATTACTATTTGCTTTAATTAATGCTCCCTGGAACCAGGTTTGGGTCTTCAAAAAAAAACAAACAACCTTGGAAAGTTGTTGAAACATTCAGAGAATTGTGCTTTCCTGTCTGGAAAATGAAAATTCCAGCCTTTTCTCTGAGAAGGGGCACGTGAGGAAAAGCCCGAGAGTGATCCCTGAGCTATGGCCTCCAGTTAAAAGGACTGGACTGTTTTTTAAGTCAACAATTCCTGTGACAATGAGCTTCCATAGGAAGTCATTTCCTCCTTTCTCCCCCAAGGCTGTCAAAGGCAGTCTCCAGGCTGCCTGTGGTGGCACAAGCTTGCAATCCCAGCTCTCAGGAGGCTGAGGTAAAAGAATCTTGAGTTCAACACCAACCTTGGCAAGATTCTGTCACAAAACAAAACAGAGCAAACACAAAAGATGCTAATTTCAATACTGTTGCAATCTGGTTGTGCTTAGGGGCAACAGATACCCCCAATCTGCCCTGTTCTTTCCCAAGCTTTCTCAACTCCCAGTGCTTTCCCCCAGGCTGCCAGACTAGAACCAGCTCCCGATGATGCAGCTACCTGGGATCCAAACTCCTGGGGTCCAAGAACACAACACGTTTCTTGACTTCACATTATATCAAGTAGGCTGAGCTGGAGAAGCTCTGTTCTAGCTCCATGCTATTTCCATGGTTCTCCTTCCTATGGTATATTGTGGTCCTGGTCAGCTATCTAGTGTCAGGCTTCTCCTGCAAGAAGGTTCAATTTCTCATCACAACTGTGTCACTGAGCCTCTGTCAGACACCCTAGTTTATTAGCTCATCTGATATGTTCTGGTGACTCTGAATTTCAGAGTCTAGGTTAGTAACACCCTGTGTGGGCTGTGGTTAGGCTGTTGAATGACATTTGCTGTCTATGCACTCTTTCTATGAAGCTAAGCTGAATGAAACAGCCAGGGTGGGGATGCATAGGCTCTGCTGCTCCTAGGGAAGTGTGTGTGTGTGTGTGTGTGTGTGTGTGTGTGTACATCTGGGCATCCAGAGCTGCCTCTGAGTATAAGTGTGTGATGTGAGGGTCTCTGATTGAGGGCGTGTGAATATGTGCTCATTCATTCTATGAAGAGGAGGGGGTCTATGCTCGCAGGTCCTGCAGGTCTCCGAGCTCCAGGTCCTGCTGGCATACACTTCTGAGCTCCAGAGTTCATTCCTGTAACTTCCTGAGAGAATCTAGGGCAGAACCAAAGTAAAGGAATTAGTGATAGATTCTGGGTGGAGGGGAATTGAATCATTACTTGCTAATTTAAAACAGGACTGTGTATGTGCCCTTATAAGCTAGAAAGGGACATTGGATCCCCCTAGAGGTGGAGTTAGTGTTGGTTGTGAGCCCGATGTCCTGGGACCCCAACTTGGGTCCTCTAGAGGAACAGCAAGTGATCTTAACTGCCAACCTATCTCTCTAGCCCCTAATTTTCTATGTTGACATCACCAACAGTCCAAAATTATTGAGCACACAGGCAGAAACCTTGCCCTGCCAACAGTAGAGCATATCTGTAAGTTTTGATAATCACATAACAGGCCAGATACTAATCATACTCTAGGTGTTCCAGGAAATCCTATAACTCCTCCCAGGGTAGGAGAGAGAGAGAGAGAGAGAGAGAGAGAGAGAGTGAGTTAGTTCTGTTATTATGAATAGATTGATTTGACACAGCCCAGAAAACACGAACCTCTCGCCCTAGCTACAGAGTTACTGAATGAAATGTTCTGTAGACAACACCCATCATCCTGTTTCGTAGAGCAGAAGGAAGCACAACTTGGAAATAAGATGGGGATTCCTGGGGCTACCCTGTCATGGTGTGAGCAGCTCCCATAGACAAAGTCCTCATCCTTCACTACAGCTACTACACTGCAATAGCCTGCCCTGTAGAATCAAAGAAACCTTTCTCCTAGAGTCAGGGCCCTCGGGCTGAGAGGTGAGGTAAAGGCACTTTTACAGTTTTTACAGCTGCCACTGGGTCCAAAGTCAGGGCTGGACTGGTAAGAGCTCCCTCAGGTGCTTCCAATTCCAAAGACAGACATCCACATGTCCCAGGAGACTGTGGGTACTGTGCCTTGAGGGATGGGTGCCTTTCCTTGCAGGAGAGTCACCTGTAAAGATAAAACAGAACCATCAAGTCTACGGCAAGCACAGGGTGGCAAAAGGCAGGGAGGTGGGGTTGGACTGGATGGGCTGGCCATTCCTGGGAGAGTGCGGTAGGTGTTCCTTACAAGAAGTGAGGTTTCTTTAGGGCAATGAGAAAAATTGCTCTTAATGATGTTAATTACAACAGGGCACAGCACTTCGTTGTGGGGCTTTTCATCTTCAAAGGGAACCTTGGATGGATCAGGAGTGCTGGACATGAAAGCGTCTAGAGTTTAAGAACTGAAGTGAAGGGACTGTGGCCACATAGCTGGTCCCATGCAGGCTGGTCCTGTGCAGCCTGCCTCCCTCACCGCCCCCCAAAGTGACCTGAAAAACCAGCACCCAAGAAATCCCCTGATGCAAGGTGAGGAGTTGCCCAAGGAAAGGACCACCAGTGGAACTGGAAAGTCTGCAAAGCAAGTGTCAGTCTTAGCCCAGATCCCAAAGCCCCTTTATAGGGGTGGCCAGATAAAATAAGGTGCACTCATAAACTTGGATTAAAATAAAAATAGTTTGGAGTATTTGTTGTTAGTTTGAAATTCAAATTATACTCCTTGTCCAGTGTTGTTATGTACTAAAGTAGGCAGCCATGGGTAATCTAAACCGCACAGGTTTGCACATGCTCACTCACACACACACACACACACACACACACACCCATATGAAAAAACACACAAAGGAACGCACATACACATGTACACTCACATACACTCTACCTGCAGACTTAAGCTTGAGAGGTTGGCAAGCCTTGCCTATTCCCCTAGGAACGCAGGAAGCATGGACCCTGAAGACTTGCCCAGGCCCAGTCAAACCCACCCTCATCTGTCATGTTGCCCAGGGGTGTAGTGGGACAGCCCAGTCTTTCCTATTTCTTTCTGTCTTACAAATTGGGGTGCTTCTGGAATGGGGTCTAGAAAGTGGGTCTGCCTGACCCTCTATCTTTATTTTTCCTCTGTGTCCTGAGTTCTCCCCACCACTCTAGCTCAAGGAGAAGCCTGTGCCCACCCCTGTCACCATCGATTATTGGTGTGGAAATTCCTCTGACAAAAAAACGAGTGGGAAATGGTCACTGGGCTGAGATCAGCTTCCTGCCCAGGCTGTGGAATCCAGCTGCCAGGCGGGTCTGGGCCTGAACTAGAGATGCCACCACTTTCCCAGTCTGGGCGGGAAGGGAGGACAGGTTGCTACTTGTAACTGGGAGGCTGCATGTCTGCTCTGAGCCAGAGCGAAACTCCCAGGGCTTCCAGACACTGAGTCTCACAGAGAGGTTCCCAGGCTCCTAAAGCTCCAGCTCCTGCCCCTGGGCTCAGTCAGGGTCAAAGGCAGAGTGACTGCGGTCTTCACACCCCCGGGAAAGACAGATGGTCATACATACATTCACATCCTGGGATATGACTTCAGGCCTCTGGGCCAGATTAACATTCCAGCATGGAGCTTCCAGTTCCCTTTATGACCTAAGAGAAAAGCCAGTGCCACAGCAGGCTGGGCAGCTTCCTACTCCCTGTAAACCAGCCCTGGACCTGGATAAAGTACTTTTTGAAATAAAATAAAAAAATAAAAATAAAAATAAAAAACCAACAGCACCTGTTTAAAGAAAATGAAAGGGGCCTAGAGGAACCTGACTTGGTGGCTCTAGGAATTCTTGTACAGAGGGACAGCTGGTTGTCAAAAGGCAGACTCAGACCTAAGTCTGTAGGTTGTGTGTGTGTGTGTGTGTGTGTGTATGCATATGTGTATATTTTATTGTATTTTCTTGTGTGTGTGTGTGTGTGTGTGTGTGTGTGAGCATGAGTGAACCTGTGTGTTTTAGATCACCCAGGGGAAGGCAAAGCTATCTGCTTTAGTACAACAAAGGACAAGGACAGCTCATATTGATAACTGCAGAAAATCATTGGACAGTCAGGTTTGCAGGCTCAAGCCTGTAATCCCAGCTTCTGTGGATGCTGGGGCCAGGGGATCAAAAGTTTAAGGCTGGACCACAGAGCCATTCAGTGAAACGCTATCTCAAAATAAGAATACTGGGGTCGGGGTTACAGACCAGTGAGAAAGTGCTTGCCTGGCGTTCAAGGTCCTGGAGTCAATCTGCCATTGAAGGAGGTGGGAGGAGAGGGCGGGAGGGCGGGAGAGGCAGCAGGGGAGAGGGAAAACTGTTGTTACAGTTCCCAGTGTGTACATATGGAAGTGTCAAAACATGGGTATGTGGTGGCCTGTCATCTAACTAGGACGCTCAAAGCCATTTTAGCGACCTAAGAGTTCAAGGCCAGCCTGGACTAATTAATTGAGACCCCATCAATTAATTCATGTAAACAAAAGTTTCAATAGAAAAAATGGAAAAGAAAAGAAGAACTATAATCAGCTGAGTAAAGACTTAAAAAAGAGAAATCAAACTGCACAAGTTTCAAACTTGAATTCCAAAAGGGAAATCACTCAAACTTTTGAACAAGTTACATTTGTTGCCAAGACACACAGGTGTGCTTTCTTTGGCTTTCTCACTCTGAGCACCTCAACTCTACCTGATCTTTGCCTGCCAATCATGGCTTGTGAGGCGCTGCTGAGAGGAAGGGAGTGTGGGTGGGAAGAAAGCGGAAAGCATGGGTTTTATTTCAACTAGACCTAAATAGAAATATTGGCTGATTTTTTAAGCCTCCGGCACTGGTTCATGTTCCCTTAATACCTCTTCACTGGGGCCTGGTCATAGGCCCCCTCCACCACTGCGGATGTGGCAGCCTTGCCCAGTCCTGTGAGGAATGTTTTGCAAATAGTGAGCAGGCTTTATTTCGAAGCTTCCTGGATACCCCAGGAGTTAGCTAGGCAGGCACCTGGCCAGCATAGGCCTGGTAGACTGTTCCTGCCTCTGACAGGCCAGGGAGCCACTGCTGTGGCTGGCAGCTCAGGGTCATGCAGGAGTCTCTGTAATAGAAGGGCAGGTAGTGTGTTGCTGGCTTGTATCCAATTCCTTGGTTTGAACAGAATTAGAAGGAGAAAGAGCCAGTCCCGGACATGGGGTGTGAAGTTTCTCTGGGAATTTAAAAGTAGAAGGAACCATGCACAGGATAATGGTCACAGGAGGAAATAGCTAATGAAGACCTCTGCTTGCATTGAGTCTCCATTGCATTTCAGCTCATGTATCTTTTTTTTTTTTCAAGACAGGGTTTCTCTGTATACCCCTGGCTGTCCTGGAACTCACTTTGTAGACCTGGCTGGCCTTGAACTCAGAAATCTGCCTGCCTCTGCCTCCCCAGTGCTGGGATTAAAGGCATGAGCCACTGTGCCCGGCTCAGCTCATGTATCTTAAAGTTCAGCAATTCAGATGTGAAACTGACCACGGGCACTTTTCAGAGAGTGACAGGGACACCTTTATGCAGGTGATGGAGAATTTGAATATAGGTCTTCATGTTTGTGAAACAAGAACTCAACCTTTTCCTCTGAGCATTTTTCTTAACCCCTGCTCATATTTTCTAAGGCTCACATTGTTTAAAACTGTTGCAAACGTTGTAAAGTTCACAAAGTTTACAGAAACCTTGATTTCCCAGTGCAAACTGGGCCTATCAACTGCAATCTGTAGGGCAACTATAGCTCCTTAGAGAAGGAAGCTTTCTAGTGGCCCAAGCACTCATGTTTCCAGATACACTCAACCTACAGAATATTTTCT
The DNA here is from genome assembly GCA_902729485.2 of Mus minutoides. Taxonomy (NCBI): domain Eukaryota; kingdom Metazoa; phylum Chordata; class Mammalia; order Rodentia; family Muridae; genus Mus; species Mus minutoides. Next base: position 280,101 of record LR750064.1, read on the forward strand.
GTTTGTTGTTGATAGCCTTATCCTCTGGAGGACACCTAGGCTCCCTCATCCGTACTGATGTCACAGTCCGACTGATTGGTGTGTCCTGACCCTACCACAGGACACCTTATAACCATAGTAACACTATTCATTTGGCCTGAAATGGATTTCCCTTCTATTTTTCTATCTAGAAAACCAGTGGTACACTTCAAGCACCGTCTTAAACACAGCTTCTTTCTTTGTCAAGAATTTCCTGGAGGGAAAAAGGCCAGGGGTCACATGATCTAGAGATCCTCTAAAATGTAAATGGTTCAATTAAGACTTCTTTGGGGGCTGGGAGTTTACTGGCTAGTGACAATTTGCAAAAAGGACCCAGCTTTCTCAATAAAAAAGAACAAAATATGAACACTAAACGAAGTTCTATCTAAGTGACTGGGGAAGAAATGGCGTTACCTGCTCAGGAGGCTGACCTTTTCATCCCAAGTGCCTCTGATGGAGACTCAGTCAAGAACCAACAGAGGGAAATGTATTCAAAGCCTATAATTCCAGAGAAACTGGTACAGGAGAATGGGAGTTCAAGGTTATCTGTAGTTAGTCTGAAGCCAGCTTGGGCTATGTGAGACCCTGTCTGAAAATAATCTAAAATCAGAACAAAATGGAGCAATCAAGCAAACAAAACACAAAGTGTATCAAGGGAGATAATTTTGAGACAGTTACAGGGAAGAAGGTTGGGTGGTAAGGCATGGTTGGAAAAGGTAGCTGCCGTCAGAAAGGGCTTTTTGGCTCCCTAGCTTCTGAGAAGTAGCAGCTGACATGACTATGCAGACAAATACATTGTTTCACTCCTCTGCTCAGAAGCGGTCATGGTTCCTACTGCTTCATGCAGGAGCCAACACTTGCTTCTCCAGCTTCATCTCCTACGACTCTCCCCTCACTCACTCCCCACGCTCTGCTCAACCTACTTCAGTCACATTGACCTCCTTCTTTACCCTGAGCTCACAGATGCAAGTGTACTTTTGCCTCAGGCCCCTTGCACTGGCTTACCCCCCTTTCTGGGATGACCTTTTTGATGTGGTCACAAACAGAAAAGGCCTTTAGCTGGTCTGTTGCCTGCCTTGTGCTTTTCTCTCTGGAAACACCCAGTTCCATCATAAGTCCTTAGATTTCTCTATTCCAGTATCATCTCCTACTTAGTCTAGTTTCCCGACCACACCTCATCCCAGACTCTTGTCCCACTGTTCTTAGGGGTTACCATTAACTGACAAGTTTCACTTTTCCTGTTCATCTCCTGTTCATTCTTCTACTAGAATGTAACAACTTGAGCGCTTGAGAGCAGAAGCTGCCACTGGTCTGCCATGCCCCCTGCTGTGTTCCCAGCACTGGGTGCAGAACCTGGCGGTCTGCCATGCCCCCTGCTGTGTTCCCAGCACTGAGTGCAGAGCCTGGCATGCAGTCAGTACATGAAACACATCTGTTGGCTGAGTGGATGCAGTGTCTTGATTTAGGAAGCATTAGGGAGTGGTAGAAAGTTCTTGAGCTGCAGAACTATGGACTTGGAGCTCAGGCTGGCTGAGGCATAGACTGGCGTGGGTCTGGGAGGTCGCTTCAGGAGCAGACAATGAGGAAGTGGTTGCAGTAGCAGAAGGACACGGAAGTGGAGACAGAGACCTTCAGTGGGAATGGAAGGAGTCACAGGAGCGGGGAAGTTTCTCAGAGGAGGGAATCCCTTGATGTCCAGCAGCTGCCCAGTGACTGTTTCCCAAAAGATGAATGAATGAAGGTATGTGTCCTATGAGGTGAACTCAGTGCTCTGGGCTGGTTGGTCCATCTACGGCAGCTCTGAACCACTTGTGCCGCAGAGGGTTTGCCTAGCCAGGAGTCCTATAACATCACCACTGAGCTCCTGTGTTCTTGTGGACTGTGGAACCTGAGCTTGGACAAAGCTGAGATTTAGGCTGTGGAAACAGGTGGGTTCTGGGCTGTGCATGTTTAGAGGCATGAACCAGATCAAATGACTCTTTGCGTGGTGTTGAATTAGTTTTGGACAATGTGGTAGAATTTGTGTGGACAAGAGTCTGTCTCTTTGACTATTCCGAAAGTGGGAGAACCTGCAGTCACTGTCTCTGTCTTTTTCATGGAGCTTAGAAGTTACTGTCTTAGAAGTTGGTCTCAGCTAAGGCTGGGAAATGGACCAAGTTAAGAGAAAGTTCTGAGGCAGAGGGATTAAGGGCAAGGCTACCGCTTGGCCAAAGAATCTCTCAATTATCCTTTCTCATCTCTGTCCTTCAGAAATATTCACTAGGCTATGAAATCTATGTTCAGGCCTCAGTCCTGGTCCAAGCCGCAGAAGCAAGGCACCCTATAGTCTCTGCCCAAGCTCAGTGTTTAGACTCATGCTTTGAGATTTCTCAGGCTTTTATTGGATGAAGTCTAGAGCCTGGAGCTGTGCTTCTCATTGTCTAAAGACAAGAGTGTAAGTGAACTGGCAACAGTAACAAATAGTGATTGTTGAGCTCACGAGACAGTAAGGAGGGTATACTGAGGCAGATGCAATTAGGAGATAGGGGAAGGGAAGTTGAGGCACATTTGAGTACATTTCCTTTTCCTGAGGGATTTTGTGCTCTCTCTGAAATGTAACCACAGAACAAATGTTCATCGATGGAAACAGAAGTTCTCTTTCTTCTTCTCCCCTTAAAAAATAAAACAAAAACCAAATATCAATGTTTAAAGCATTTTGTTGGGGGATGGTGTGGTGGTTTGAATAGGTATGCCCCCCCCCCATAGCCTAATGTGCTTGAATGCTTACTCAAAGGCAGTGGCCCTATTAAGAGGTGTAGCCTTATTGGAGAAAGTGGCTTTGTTGAAGGAAGTGTGTTACTGCCGGGCAGACTTTGAGGTCTTATATGCTCAAGCTAAGCCCAGTAGCACATTCTCCTTCTGCTGTCTGCAGATCAAGATGTGGAACTCTTAGCTCCTCCAGCACCATGTCTGCTTGCATGAAGCTGCCGTGTTTCCTGCCATGATGGTAATAATGGACTAAACTTGAATTCTAAGCCAGCCCCTATTAAATTTTTTTTTTATGAGTTGCCATGGCCATTAAAATAGATGGAAGGATGGCTCAGCAATTAAGAGCATTTATTGTTCTTGCAGAGGACCCAAGTTCAATTCCCAGCACCCACACAGTAGCTCACAACCATCTGTAACTCCAGTTCTAGGAAATCTCGTGCTCTTTCCTGACTTTGTCAAGAATACATGTGGTGTACATATGTACACGCAGGCAAGACACTCATACACATAATATATAATAAAATAAAAATAATACATAAATCCTGGGACTGGAGAGATAGCTCAGTAGATAAGAGCACTTAAACAAACAAACAAACAAACAAACAAACTTTATTTAGTCTTTTCTGAATTTTCTTTCTTTCTTTCCTTTTTAATTATCTTTAATCTTTTTAATTACATTCCAGTCATTATCGCTCTCCCTCCTGGTCCACCCTCTGACAGTTCCTCATCCCATTCCTCCTCTGCCCCATCTCCAAGAGAGCACCCCCTCCACAACCCCCCACCCCCACCCCGTTAAGAGCACTTACTGCTCTTGCACAGCCCTGGAGTTTTGGTTCTCAACACCCGTATGGCAGCTTACAACTGTCTGTAACTTCAGTTCCAGGTGACGGAAGCCTCTTATGACTCTCGAGGGCTTCTGCACACATGTGGCACACACGCATACACATAAACATTTTTTAAATCTATAAAAATTATTCAAAATTTTGTTTGTATTTTGCTAAGCATGTATGAGCAGTCAGCAGGGAGCTTTATAACCCAAGCAGCCTCTCCTCTGTTTGTGCTGAAGTAATATTTTGTTTTCTAATATCTTCTTGATTTCATTCTCTATTCTCTGTCTCTGTCTCTCTGCCTCTCCCTCTCTTTGTCCCTGTCTCTCTGCCTCTCTGTGTACATTTATATGAATGAGTATGAGCGTGTGTATATGCCACCATGTGTAGGCAGACATCAGAGAACAATTTCTGTGTCAGTCCTTGCTTTCCATTGTATCTGAGGCAGGATCTCTTTGGTGTCCACTACTGCATATGCAGCCCACAGAGTCCTCTGTCTCACCTCACCATAGGAACACTTCCTTATTGGGTATTACATGGATTCTGGGAAATTGAATTCAGGCTTTTGTGCTTGTATAGCAAAAAATTTGCCCAGTGATGCATGCCCTAACCCCTTTGTTTTGTTTTGTTTTTCAAGAAACAGGGCCTCATGTAGCCCAGGCTGGTCTTGACTATGCGTCTGAGAATGACTTTGAAATTTGGATCCTCCTGCCTCCACATCATGGTTGTGAATGCAGGCATTAAAAGATCCATCCTGCCTGGTGTTAAGCAGTGCTGAAGATAGGACCCAGGACTTGAATGTCGAGCAAATATCCTGCCAGCTGAACCACAACTATAGCCATTTCTCTACTCTTAGCTCCCTTCTCATGCTTGCTGCCCTGTCCTCACCCCGTGGATTAATGTTTATGTGTCTCTAGTTCTCATTGTCATTATACTGAAGAGATTTAAACAATGCAAAGAGATAAACGTGTCTGGCTACTCAGCTGGACAGAGGTATAGCCTCTTGTTCCACTTCACCACAGAATTAGTCAGCATCCGTCCACACCTCATTTTCTAAAGTCAGTGAACTGTGTGAAGTTATTCAACTCATACTGAGCCAGTGCTGTACCAGGAGGGCTGGCAAGAGTTCCCATCTGCCTGTCTTTCGGAAAGGTCTGGTGAGTATGGTTCACACAGCAAAAACAAGAACAGCTGATAACAATGAGGTCGACTCACCTCACAGCACTTGGCCACTTTTAAGACACTTTCTTACCTACCAGTCTCTGGTGACAGGGTAGGCTGTTTACTGTTGACCCCAATCGTGTCACTCCTCTGTCTCTGCAGAAGTATAAACCTTCACACATATAGTGCTGTTTGGTAGCTGACTCTTATACTGTAGATGGAACCCCCTCACATCAGGGTGAGAGAAAAGTGGAATCCCAGATTCTCAGGGCAGGGGCACAGCACAGATGGAGAGCCCCAGGGTGAGCTTACTAGGTTCTGAGGGATACACCTCATCTTCTTTTCTGTCTGCTCCTCCTGCCTAGGAAGAAAGGGGTGTCTCTGGCAGTGGTTTTCAGTATTGTGTTTGATTTAGGGATAGAGTCAGAAATGAATAGCTGGGCACTTCAGCAGAGAAATCTGGAGCCTAAGCCTTAGTCTGTTCATGGTCTGAGGTAGAAAGTGAGGCGATGCACAGGGGAACAGAGGGCAGAGGAAGCAGTAATGCCATGAGCATCACAGTTAAGCTGGGCTTTGAGGTTCATTTGTAGTTCTGAGACCATGGAGGCAGAGGAGACCAGGGCCAAGAAAGCGGCAGTCCCATGGGCTGTGGAAAGCCTTCCAGAAGGCTGCTAGGGTCTGGGTTTTGTTATGAGTGTGCAGGGCTGAATTGCTTAGCTTGGCACCATCCGGCCCTCATCAGCAGCCCACTGTACTGAAGACATCCTGGGAAAGCAGCTACTGCCACTGTCTCCAGGAAGGCTCAGGCCTCCCTTGCACAAGCTCTGGCTGGGGTTCCAGTTTTACCTCACCCTTTGCTCTGCCAAGAAGACAGGAGTATTGGGTCTTGCTGCTTTGTGGTCATGTGCACAATATTAATAGAGGTTGACATCTCCAGCAGTGAAGGAGACTCCTTCCCACAAAATGAGAGGTGACAGGGCAGAGGAGGGACTCCCCAGCTCTCTGCGCTGTGCATGAGTCAGGGCCCCTGTACTGCAGTATTGACTCCTGCCTGAAACTCAGACTCACAGGTGAGTCAGTACCTGAGTAGCAACATAGGGCAAGATGACAGGTGAGTTCAGGCCCAACCACAGCAGAGGGGACTGAGACTCTACGGAGAACATGGAATCCATTCCTCCAGGACGTTATGGGGCTCACAAGATACCCTATCCCCAGCCCACACAGACGAGGCTTCTCTCCAGCAAAAGAGACCTCAGGTTCTCTATTGGGAGCCAGGGTTTCTTCCAGGTTGGCCCCTGCCTCCTTCTTCAGGAAGTGAAATGAGAACTGGAGTTTTGTTCTTTGCGCTGTGTTAACAACTGTGCCCTCCTCCGTGTGTGATTTGTGGTTTACGATTCAGTATAGCACTAGTCAGAATAAAGCCTGCCTGGGGTGCTGAGCAAAGTCCCATTAGAAAGAACCCCAGATCTGAGTTCTAGACAGGGCTTTGCTGCTACTCCACTGTGCAACTTTGTAAAAAACACCTGACCTCTCTGAGACCTCGTCTATGGGGGCGGGTGGGGGGGGCTAGACCCTAGGTTTAATACTCAATTTCATGTAATTAAGGGAGTAAACCCAAAACGACAGTAGTTCTCAACCTGTGGGCTAAGACCCCTTTAGGAGCACATACTGATCCTGAATATCAGATATTTACATTATAACTCATAGCAATAGCAAATTACAGTTATAAAGTAGCAACAAAATAATTTTATGGTTGGGGGGTTGCTATAACACAGAAAAGCATATTAAAGGGTGGTAGCATTAGGAAGGTTGAGAACCTCTGTAATAGGGGATTTTGTATTAACCACGATGCACAGATTCCCTCTGCATGGAGAACATTTCTAGCTGGCGAGGGGTCTGTCCTCAGAGGGACTTTTAAAGACATACTGTGAACACTAGGGCTTACATGAAACTTTCCAGTGTGGACCAAACAAACATTTCTAAGCCAGTCTTAACCCTGAACTAGAGAATTTACTTACTTTTTGTGGTGTTGGGGGTCGAACCCAGAGCTTTGCATATACTGGACAAGCACTTTGCTAATGTGCTATGTCCCCAACCTCTGGACTAGAGAATTTACTCTTCCAGCTTAAATTCCCTCACTCTAAAATATGTGTCTTGACTTTGAGGCTGGACTCAACCTTACTATGTAGCCAAGGCTGGCCTTGAATTCATGATCCTCCTGCCTCAACTTTTCAAATGCTGGGATTACAAGCAAATGTCACACTCAACTCCCTACACTTTAAAATACTTCTAAAGAAGACCGACCCTTGAGACAGCACTTTAGTCCTGGCAGTTTCAGCCAGGACAAGAGTGAGTGCCATGGCTGGTCTCTTGGCTTCTCTCAGGTGACAGGCCTTGTGTAGTCTTCCCCTGCACACACACATTTGAAAGGACATTTGCTTGGTTTCAAGGGCCAGCCTCCCCCCTTCCCCCCAGGGAAGACCTGAGCTTTCCAGAGCATCAGTCCTAGAGAATAGGCTGGACTGCTGAGCCAGCCCCTCCCCTGAGCAGACGGAAGAGTGGTCACAGGTAGTGGTTGAAGCAGAGGCTGGCTGAGTCAGGCTTCAGACCTCCCTGCTGTCCCAAGCCTTTGTCTGGTGACATCCCAAACTGAGCTGGGACTAGGAGCGAACCTACATCTATCACCAGCCAGGGGCTCTCCAGCCAACTTCTATTAACTTACTACAGTTCACTAGAACAGATACCACAGACAGATGGCTTACTGCCCTGTCATTCAGGCGTTTAGAAGGGCAGTGCTCTTATTCATCTGGGGACTGTAGGAAGGAAGCTATTCTGGGCCTCTGCTTTTGAATTTCAATGACGTCTTCTCCCTTATCTCTGAATCATATTCATTCTGTGCATTCTGCCTGTGTAACAACTCTCCTTCTTTTATAAGAACAGCAGTCATATTGGATTAGAGCCAACACAATGACCTCACTTTGACTCCATCACTTCTTTAAGCACCCAAATAAAGCTGCACTCTGGTCCTGGGGGGGCCCATCCTTCAGCCAATCACAACACTAATCCGCAATTTCTTCCTTATCATCTTGTTTTACTGTTTTGAGACAGGGTCTCACTATGGATCCCAAGCTGGCCTCAAACCCACTGTCTTCTTTTTCCTTCCCATTGTGGTAAAATAACCAGAAAAGGAAACTTAAAGGAGAAAAGTTTTTCCTGACTGCATTCAGCCTGTCAATCCTGGGATTTCAATATCCAGGAGCTTCAAGTTTCCTTAGCTGGGAACAGAGATTCACGCACGCTAAAGCTTGGCTTAGCTTCTCCATTTTTTTGCTCACTGAATGGTTCTGCTTACAATTAAGATGGGTCTTCCCACATCAATTAGTTCAATCAAGACAATCCCTCACAGACATTCTCAGAGGCTAACCTTAATCGATACAACCCCACCCCACCCCCATTGTCCAGAGGCCTGTCCTCTGGCTGTCTGGATGACAGCTAATACTAACTTCACTCTATACAGCATTAGGTCAGGAAGGCTTGGTCTTCCCACCTCAGTCCCCTGAGTGGTGGATGTCCTTTGTTGCTGTTATTCTTATGGCAGTGGGGAGGTTCTCACCCAGGGCCTTGATATACTAAGAAACACTCTGTAAAGGAGCTACACCCCCCAGTCTTCCTCCTAAGTGCCTCACCCATGTTCCATCTCCTTGTGACAGCAGTGTTTGGTGGTGAGGGGTTTGCCTCACTGCCTGGACGCTGCTTTCATAGCTGATCTATGGATAGGGAAGGTGGGTGGCACTCGTCAAGGCACACAGGACATGAACTTCAGGTGACAGAAAAGACACTTTTACTCTGCAAGGTACTGTGGGCTATTCTACCCTCACTGCCTTAAGAATCGAAAGTGCTATGTACTTTAGACACATATTGAATGCCCACATAACCTACCAGGCAGGCCGATTTAGAAATCCCACTTTACAGAAAAGAAACGGAAGCTCAGGTTGCTGAGAAAACTTTCTTCAGTCTCTAGTGTCTGATAAAGACAGGGGCCGGGTGGGGTGGGGGTTTGAATGCCACAACTGGCTCCAGGGTCTGTGCTTTCAACTAGCAGTTCATGGAGAATGGAAAAAGTGTAAATTGCGGTCGCCCTTGAATAGATGAGATCCTAAGGTAGAACACGGGGTCCACGGGCAGTCCTGGAAGGTGCATTGACAAGTCCTGGAGTAGCTTCTCAAAGCCAAGTCCACCTACGCAGGTCCTTGCGCTAGTTGTGGGGCCCAGTTTCAAAACCCTCACTTGTGCAGGGTCACTACGGGAGGGGCGACGCTCTTCTATTTCGATCTCCTACCCCCCCCCCGCGCGCCCCCCCGCCTCAAGTCCCCAGGACGATCGGACACCCACAGGGTGAGGCCCACACAGGGACCGCTCCCTCACTCGGTGGCAGGGGCGTAGGGTGACGAAGAGGCAGGGCGGGGCCGGCGGCCCAGGAACGCAGAGTATCAGATTTCTCGCCATGCACCAATCCTGAACTCCGGGGGATGTGGCCACACCTGGAGGGCGTGACCAGACCGTGCAGGGGCTGTGGCATCCCGGGCTAGGCTCTGAGCATTGGGCACCGAGGTGGGCAGGTGCGGGCCTGTGCGGGCCGCAGAGGAGCCCGCGGTTCCCAGCCGCACCTAGCCGTCGGGGAGCTCCTGTGCTGCGGTGGTGTGAACTCTTGTGCACCTGCTCCAGAGCACGAACTAAGGCCAGGTGGGGACGCCGGCGTTGGCAAGCCACCTGAGGGAGGACAGACACCTGACGGGTGGGGCCGGGCCCATTGGAGTTGACGTGGGCGGTGGAGCTGGCTTGGGTTCCGTGTCCCGCACCAGGCTGGGTGCTGGGCGCTGGGCGCTGGGCACCCTTCTTCAAGTAGTTTTGGAACGGCACCGGGCCCCTTCTGATCCCCTCCCGCAGAAAGAGCTCGTTTCTGCTCTGCCTGCTCCACCATCGGTTGGAAGGAAGGCATCCCTTCCACCCTAGCCCCTCCGGTTTTAACTAGCTTACTCTGAGGCTGGCTCCTGTGTCCCAGCGGGGACTTCCCAGGGTTCTAGTGGCTGTTTAGGGAAAATCGGGATGAGGATGACCTAGGTTTTGGGCGGATTTGTTTTCCTTTTTCCGAGTGTCTTAACACAGTCAAGGCCGCTCACACTGGGCCTGGGAGATGTCTGTGGAGTTCCAGGTAGTCAAGCTAGGTGCTGGGAGGGTGGCGCCAGGCGTGGCAGCTCTGCGGGTGAGGCCCTCATGGCCTGAAGGGGCTGGAGGCGGTGCGGAGAGCAGAAAGCCTCCCATACCTGCCTGGAAGGGAGGCCTGGGCTGCTGTGCTTCGCTCGGTGATAAAGTGGTCACCAGCCTTCCCTGTTTTCTTGGTGGGTATCAAGATAGAAGCTAGGGAAGGGAGAGGGCGAAGGTGCTTGTGCAGGGGTTGGTGAAGTTGCCTGTTAGATCTGTGTGTCACACATGACAGCACAGTGGCCTACAGCTTGGCTTTGTCATCCACCAACTCCAAACCCACAGGGAGGAGGTGTGTGAGGATGTGAGCAGGAGCAGAGCATTAACTCCGAGGCATGGCGAAAATCCATGGAGCTGGCATTTCAGTTCCATTCAGGAAGAATGGGAAACTAGGGCAGTCCCAACAGCTGCCTTTGAGACCTGGACCAAACCACCAGAGCCTTCTAGCTTGAGGTCTAGGATCCACTCCTGGAACAGGCAATGAGAAGACAGTTAGTGCCCCGGGAGCCTGAAAGTGCCCCTGCCCTCTGCTCACAGTGAGGAGGTGGGTGGTGGTGGCCTTATCACTGGATGGTTCCTACCTGTCAGAGAAAACAGACCTTTCATTTTCATGTGGTGGCAGCTGGAGATGGCAGGGCACAGTTTCAGTGGCCTGAAGCTAATTTAGAGAGGTCTGATCGCTTCCTCTCAGTGTTGTGGTTCCTCCTGGGGTCCTTGTTGGTTTATGTGTAGAATGGGGGAGGCTCAGAGTGCAGGACACAAAGGCAGGGTTTGGTGCATCCCAGAGGTAAGGGAGAGGCCACTTAACCTTATCCCTGTGCCTCAGTTAACTCAGCTGACACCACATCTTGGATCCTGAGGGTGGGATAACACAGGTAACACTCACTATACAGCCTATGTTGATGTGGAGGATGGCGCTGCTATCCATCCTGCGAAGTGTCACTGTCTTGTGGTATAGAAAAATGCTGCTGCAGTTTCAAATAATTGAGAATCAAAACAAAATGTGGGTGATGTGATATATATATATATGTGTGTGTGTGTGTGTGTGTGTATATATGTGTGTATATATATATATATATATATATATATATATATATATATAGAGAGAGAGAGAGAGAGAGAGAGAGAGAGAAATGTACAAAGTAGTTCTGGGAAAGCACTACATATATCATAGTACCTTGCAATATTTTTCCTGGTTTGTGTCTCTGTGTGTTATGGAGTGGAGATACTGCTGTACAGCCATGGCTGTGGGGTTTACAGCCCATGGATTTGGTTTAATAAACCATTTTTCCTCTCTAACATCTTGGCTGTTTTTACCCTTCCCCTGATAACTGTTCTAAGAATCTCAGATGGCAGATGGGGGAACTCCTGGATGACTCTTAGAAGGCAGAGAGGGGTTGCAGAGAAGGAAGTAAGATAGAGGAGGGCAGGCTGTGGAGCCACACATGTATGGCCCCATCTTGGGAGAACATGGGGGAATCCAGAGTGCGGATCTTAGTCACCAGTGACCAGGGTGGCTCTTCCCCTTGCCTTGCCAGTGCAGACTACTGTCATGACTGTCTTCATTTTGTTCTTGATGGCCATGAATCAACTATAATAAGCCCTCAGGTGCATTGTCCAAGAAGAGGTGGGTTTCTTATGTGTGACAAACCCAGACTCAGGACTTCTCAGGACTGCAGTGGGGCTGTTCTTAGCCCAGTGCTAGGCTAATAGGTCTGCTGTCTTCTCCCTTGTTCTTGCCCCATCTTCTTTTAGGAAGAGTAGGACCTCGGAGGAGAAGGCAGCACTTGCCGTTGGTGTATAGATTCCTTTTCCATATTTCTTTTCAGGGTAGGGTCTCATGTAACCCAGTCTGACCTTGATCTCCAGCCCTCCTACCTGCCTTCTAGTCCCTTCTCATCCAGTGACCACATTCTCCCTGGGTTTTATGGCTCCATGTGAGGCCCTGTGAGGCACCCCAAACCAGGGCCAAGAGCAGGGGCTCTAGAAAGCTCTATGATCTGCTCACCTGCCCAGCAAGCTGTGCTCCCAGGGGGAAGGTTTCAGTTGCTGGACTTGGTAATTGGGTCAGAAGGCTCAGGTCCTACCTTGCTCTTAAAGTGCCAGAAATTGAGTTGGGTTGAGTTCCCTGTGTTTGGGTGGAAACTGCCCAGGGAAAGAAGTGATGTTAGGGGTCACCCATGGTTAAGCTTTTCTGAAGGTAGTTCAGTGGACTCAGCTGGCTTTGCTTCAGAAGTGTGACCCTGGTAAGGGCTTTCTGGAGTGAAGAAGGTAGCATTTTCAGGCCACAGTGAGGCTTATAGTCTCAGTGTGGTTTCCTCAAGAAGGAATGGACATAGGCTGAGACCATGAACAATGTTTGTAATTAACACAGTGCTTGGCACACGGCTGCTGGTGAACAAATATTTGTGGAATGACTTACTTTTTTCCAGGTGTCCATTTCTATCTTAAGTAAAAACAAGACAAGAACACTAAAACCCTGGTAGTGTCAGTACTACCCTGATCTCATCCAAAAGAATCTAACACAATACCCAGGCAGACTGTGTTCTAGAGAGTGACTTTACCTCTGGCACGGGATCCACAGGCCTTTGTTTTGGGCTGTGAGTGCTGGCCACCGTAGAATGTTATCTGCAGCGTCCATGTTTCTAGGAGAATCAATCGCAGACTTTACCCAGCCTGGCGCCTGGAACCAGTTGGTTTCCTCGGGCCTCTGTGGGGAGATAAACAGACCCAGGTGAGGGGGCCGGCTTAGTTGTGCAGGGCTTAACTGTGACAACAGAATTTGGTTGTTGTAGGGCTTCTTAAAGTTTTCCCAGGCTCACAATGGGGAAGTTTTCTCAAGCTGTACCTCAGGCACTAGAGATCAGCAGGACTCTTTTTGCTAGAAGCCAAAAGAGGGAAGGCTGTCTGGGTTGGTGGAAAGATTGCCTGCTCACCCAACTGAGGACTTTGGAACCAGGGCCCGCCCGGTCACCTGCTTCTCTCAAGTAACCATTCGCCATTGTTTTCTTGGAAAGATACTTTGTTTAGCTTCTGGCCCAAAGTTTCCAAAAACTTTCCTTCCCTCTCCTGAGGCAAGATTGAAAGGAGCAGTTGCCTTAGCCTTGCAGAGCCCCTGAGGAAGCTCCGCTCCAGTGAGGATGACATCACCTTTCATTTCTCTGCTTAAGGATTTAAATAGAAGAAATGTGATCTGCTTTCATGATAAGTCTGATTTGGCTGGAGCATGAAGTATAAATGGCTTCGCAATAAGAATCAAAAGAACCCTTTTACTTCTTTCTTTCTCCTCTCACTGGCACAGTTTACTGCCATATTTAGTTTCTTTGCTGTAATCTAGTGAAACTGTAGCCTCAGTACATGGGAACAGTGCTGGGAAAGTTCCCAGTGGCTAGCTCCACTCCTGTCTTCTCCCTACTCCTAGATCATGGCCCTCCACCCCCGAAGAGTCCGGCTGAAGCCCTGGCTAGTGGCCCAGGTGGACAGTGGCCTCTACCCTGGTCTCATCTGGCTACACAGAGATTCCAAACGCTTCCAGATCCCCTGGAAACATGCCACACGGCACAGCCCCCAACAAGAGGAAGAAAACACCATTTTTAAGGTAAAGAACGTCCTCTGCCATCTGAGTTGGATTTTGTTTCAGTTCTCTTAGGCCATTATGGGTTTGTTTGCTTTTTCTCTCTTCTGGCATTCTGGTGTAGTGGAGTCTATATGATAAGATGCCCAAATTGTGATTCCTCTTCTCTAGCTGTGTTTATGAGGCTGAGGTCTTTACATTTCCATTGGTTGCAAGATACTCAGTTTATATCCAAGTAGATATCTGGGGTGAGTGTGTGTGTGTGTGTGTGTGTGTGTGTGCAGGTGCCCTTGGTAGTTAGAAGACTGTATTCCTGGGAGCTGGGGTTACAGTTGATTGTGAAGTGCCCGGCATACCTGACGTGTGTTCTGGGAACCAAGTCACTCGGCTTTTCTTCAAGAGCAGTGAACATTTTTAACTACTGAGACATCTCTCCAGCCTCACAGTTTTATTCTTTTAATGTCTTTAAATGTCGTTCTTCTGCCTTTCCCCTTCCTTCTCCTCTCCCCTTTATCTTCCCCACTCTTCTGATTTTTTTCACCTTTTCTTTTTCATTTCTAAGGATAAATCAAGCCCAAGGCTTTGTGCATGTAAAGCATACACATTACCACTGAGCTACATCCCAAGCCTTAATTATGTTTTCATAATAACAAGTAATTCTTCTGTGATCCTCATTGTAGTCTTCTGGAGACAAGATTTAGTCACATAGCACTTTACTAAATTTAAGTGAAACCAAAGCTTGACTTCGGACAGAAGTAAGTAGGCAGTGGTTATAGAAAGGTTTCATTGTGGTTACAATTTCAGGAGCTGCCTCTCCACTTTAGACCAACTTCTCCCTTCCATCTCAGGAGTAGTTAGTTCCCACAGCCCAAGATGCTTGTCGTTTCTTACTTTACCTATAAGCTGGAAGGCTGAGCTGCGGTCCAGTCCTGACTGACTGTAGGATCAGGGCGAGTCGGAGAAGTCGAGTTCAGGGCTCTGAGGAAAGCCATGCTGACCGGGCTATTTCCCACCTATTTCTGGTGTAGAGGGGAGAGGCAGAGAGAAAACTGGCCTGAGAGGACTTTGAAAGTATGTAAATGAAACACTAAATATATAAATATTAATTAATGTATTAATATTATGGATAGATGTTATAAAAGTGTTAAGGAAAATATCTGTAGACCAGTGCCTATCACTGGTGGAGCTACGTCGAGAAAAGGACAAGCTTGCTTAGGCCTGGTCCTATCCCTTGCAGCCTTCTCTGGGTCTGAGTTTGCTGTTGCAGTATCTGATTGGTTGCAGGAAGAGGCTGGTCCTGTAGGCCCCTTCCATTAGGGTGTGAGGAAAGCTTTGCATTGGTGTGTCTGCTTACAGATTGCTGAGGAGCATTTGAGTGGCAGAAGGCAGGATACTGTCACGGGTCCTATATCCTGGTGAAGTTTTGGTGAGATACAGAGATGGGGGAGGCACCAGCATGGACGTGTGTGTTCCCAGTGTCACTTGAATCCCATGATGACCATGCAGGGAGAATCTAACTCCTATCCTGTACTGTACCTTTAGAAGCCATCAGTGGGGCTGAGTAACTTCCCCTGTCAATCAATGGTAGTTTCGGGGTTTGGTCCTGGGTCTCTGGTCCTGTTTGTCCCCTTCTGATTCTGAGTGGGAACTGAACTGTTCAACCTCAATTTCTATAACCACCAACTCTGGGGTTGGTCTTGAGTAAAGCAGGCAACCTCTCTGGCCTCTGTTTTTTCCTTAAACTGGAGCTGGGCAAAAGTCAGTCTGTCTGCTTTTTAGAATTGCCATGAAAATCAAGTGAAGTGTGGGGAGATATTTGTAAAGTACTTATAAAGATATAGAAATAAGAGCCATTTTAGGAAGAGAAATAGGGCCTTCCTGGTGACCAGGCTCTGGGAGAGGTTTGAACAAGTACAGTTTGTTTATATGTTTCAGCTTTGGCCCTCCTGGTACCTCAGGGCCCTGCCTTCTGGATGCTGAAGCTTAAACATTGTAGCCTTCTTTGTATCAGCCGAACTGACTGATGCGATGGCTGGGTGTGAGCAGGAGGCTGGTGCTAGCCTGGGGCTCAGTCCCGCTATGCTGTTAAAAGAGCAGGATTTAAGGGAATCACAGAGTACAGACTTCTTCCAGAATCTGCCTCTGGAGACAGCTGGATAGAGTCAGAGCCAGTGTGAATACCGAAAGAAGATCAGATAAACCACTGGGAGATAGGGGAGGCAGAAGGCAGGTACACCAGTTAATGGCAGGTTTGTATCTCAGGTACTAAGAGTAGTGAAATTGAGCCTATCTATGGATGGAGCCAGCCTTAGCCACCCTGGTGCTTACTAAGCCCACACAGAGGAGCTCAACTTGGTTGGTATTCTTTATCCTAGACTGCAAAACACACAGAGGAAACCAAATCAGAGAAGGTGGCTGGAGGAAGTGAATGTGAGCTGGAAGAAGACCTGGTTAACACTGAACTCTGTCGCTCTGCAGGGTGGGATTAAGGGGGAGCAGAGATCTCAAAAGAGGGTGCAAAAGTTCCACTTCAGCTTAAGGAAAAAGCCTGTGCCTGGGCATGGTGGTGTATGTCTAAAGTTTTAGTACTCTGAAAGCTAAGGCAGGAAGATTGCTGTGAATTTTTGAGGCCAGCCTGAGGTACATAGTGAGAGCCTGTCTCAGAAAAATCAAAAAGAAAAAAAAAAAAACCGTTCTATGTGGCAAAAGTTTGGATAAGTAATCTGCCCTGGCAGCTTTTAAAGGTTCCCGGTGGGGCTGTCGCGATGGCTCAGCAGGTGTCCCTGCGCCTCATGACCTGAGTTCGATTCCCAGGACTCAAGTGGTATAGGAGAGATCCAATTCCCACGTATCTATACTAACTAAAATGTGATGAAGTTTAAACGGTTTAGTGTGTTCTTGTTTTGAGGTCTCCTTCATCTGCATCTGAGAACAGGAAGAAAGTTGAGTGATCAGAGGGCATGGAAGCAGGGCTTGGCCTGCCCCTCCCCCAGGGACGCTCCTGAGGGTCCGGGTCTGTTTTTCACTTCTCCCTGGGCAGCCGATCTTGTTCCTCTTATCTGCAGTGGTACTTTGACTTCCTACTTAGGAAAACAGAGGAAGCTTCCACGGTAGTGTAGGCCACGCCCTCTGCCACGCCCCCGGCCACGCCCCCAGGCCACTGCGGGAGGTTTCCAATGAAGGGGGCGTTTGAAGAACTGGGAAGAGAAGAGTGTGAATTTGTTAAAGCTTGCCGCCCTCAGGTAGGGGTTAGGACAAGCTGGCGTCAGAGCATGCTTCCTGGAGGATTTTGTTTTGTTTTATTAAAACTATATAGTCCAGCTTGACCCTGGACTCTCTTACTATGTAGCCCAGGTTAATTTCAGACTCCTGTTTCAGCCTCCTCAGTGCTGGAATTACAGTACCACATCTGGCTCCTGAAAGACTTTATATTGTCTCACTTCCTTTTGTCATACTTTTTGTTGTGTAAGCTATTCTTGTTTTAAAAGAAAGCCTGGCAGGGTGGAGCACACTTCATTTTCATCATTGGGGAGGTTATAGAAGGAGAATTTGGAGCTGAGTCCAGTGTGTGAGTTACATAATGAGACAGGAGCAGGAGAGATGGCTCATGGTTAGGGGCCCATACCGCTCTGCAGCATATCAGAGTCAGTTCCTAGCACTTATGATGCGCAGCTCACAACCACCTGGAACTCCAACTCTGGGGGACCCAGCTATTTGTTCCGGCATCAGAGGGCACACGCATGCACGTTAACATACCTAACCCCCAAATAGACATGCTTAAAATTCACATCTTACACAAAACCTCAAAAAACAGACGGAGGAGGGAAGAGGAAAAAAGGAAGAAGAACAAGGGTGGAGAGAATGGAGAAGAGGAGAAAAAGGTTTCATAATGCCTCCTGTACAGTGTCGCCCCTGACTTCAGCTTCAGCATTGTCTGGACAGGTGCTGGTGCTAAAGCCTGAACCAAGGCTCCATTCAAAGCTTTGTTTGCACACAGCTTGATTTCTCTTTGACCTGTCTTTGTTGGCCCTGAGGTCAGTATTATCCGCTGCAATCTCTAAATTGGTGTTGGGATGGTAGAAGACTCAGAGGTGTGTGTGCATGTGTGTGTGCATGTGTGTGCATGTGCATGCATGCTTGGTGGTAGTTCTCCATAGTGGTCAGCACTCACACTGTCTCATTCCTCAGGCTTGGGCTGTGGAGACCGGAAAGTACCAGGAAGGGGTGGACGATCCTGACCCAGCTAAATGGAAGGCTCAGCTCCGCTGTGCTCTCAACAAAAGCAGGGAGTTCAACCTGATGTATGATGGTACCAAGGAAGTGCCCATGAACCCTGTGAAGATCTACCAAGTGTGTGACATCCCTCAGCCCCAGGGCTCCGTCATTAACCCAGGTGAGGCCTGAGAATTGGACAGACCCAGGGTCGGTCTCTTAAGGAGACAGGTTGACATCAGGCCTTTGCCTAGGAAGAGCTCAGAGAGTAGACAGTATAAGGAGTTATAAAATGAGTGCTTCAAGCAGAAGGTAGATGAGGGTACAGTTCTTCTTGTAGGAGACAGCCTCTCTTGGGATGGAGGAGGAACACCTGGGGTTTGCATTCCAAACCTGGCTCTTATGGCTCTACTACAGTTGGACTTGAATTGAGTTATTGGGCACATCAAGCCTCCATTTCTTCAATTTCAAGATGTGAACTCTCATCATTCTGTCTTTTCAACGGTTACTCGTAGAACCAGTGGACATGACCCCTGCAAGCTATTGTGTTCTCTATGAACGTTGGGTCAAGTAAGTTTAGTTGGTGGAGTATTTCTGCTGAGAACCTGCCACCCAATCCTCAATGGGTAATGAATACGAAGAGCCAGACATTTAGCCTTATCATCCAGTCAGACCTTGCCATAATGGAGGGTTTGTTCCTCTCTCATACGCGGCTCTCAAAACTGAGTATTCTGGAGCCCTTAAAAGAGATGCTCATGTGTGGAAAGCTATTG
This sequence comes from Mus minutoides, assembly GCA_902729485.2. Taxonomy (NCBI): domain Eukaryota; kingdom Metazoa; phylum Chordata; class Mammalia; order Rodentia; family Muridae; genus Mus; species Mus minutoides. The sequence goes on from LR750064.1 coordinate 298,676, forward strand.
TTTAGCTATAGTAACACGTAGGGATTTCTAAGGCAAAATAAGAGACCTTGAGTACAAACTCTATAGAAGGATTTAGAACTAGCTAAAGTTTATGGGTACATACAGAGGTTTCCCTAGCCTGGGTGGTGGGTCAGCTGTTGAGATGTCAGTGAAACAAACTGCTCTTCTGTGGGCTTCTGTGCCCGGGATAGGATCCACAGGGTCTGCTCCTTGGGATGAGAAGGATAATGATGTGGATGAAGATGAGGAGGAGGATGAGCTTGAGCAGTCACAGCACCAGGTCCCCATCCAGGACACCTTCCACTTCCTGAACATCAACGGTGAGTGGGGTGACTGTTCGCCCACAGGGGCGAGGATGATGTAACTGACTTTGGCTTTGGAACTACTGACCCATCAGCCACCATTGCTCTGAGGGGGTAGAGGGAGTGGTGGGGTCCTCAGCCAGTCTGCTGGTGTGTTCTTAAGCCGAAGTCACAGGCAGAAGACCCCTGCCTCAGATATTCCAAAGCAGTAGGGTTCTAGAGAACATCCAATTCAAAGAAATAGAAGAAGCATAATTCACTCCTGGTGAATGATAAGTTTGGGAATTTACTTCAGAGAAGTGATATATCCCGTTTATGAATGGTAGTTAAACTCCCAATAGTTTTCCTGGTATGAATTCTGAGTTATGTCCTTAATAGAATTTGCTCTGCTGAAGCTATGCCATGAACAACTTGATTCTAGCTGATGATACATGGCCCGGGTGGGTTTATCTATGAGAATCTTTTATCAGTTTTGACAATTTTATTAGCATTTAAAAGAAAACTCCCTGGACAGGCAAGCTGTAAATCTTGACAACTGCCAGGAGGAAGAAGATGGAGAAGAGGAAGAGCCATGCTGTTTGAGTCGAGCTGTTATTTTTAGCAATGGCAAGCATGGTGGTCAGCCACACGGCAGAGTATGAGGGACTTCACAGAAGGAGTAAGAAAGCCCAGCGTGTTAGCGAGAGTATCCCCAGGCTTAGGTCTTCCCAGGTCCTGCCTAGCAGCCTCATGGCGGCTTTGTAGCAACACCCTCTTGAATGGACTTTTGAATTCAGCTCTCCAGCAGAGAGGAGCTGGAGAGGTTGGGACCTGCCGTGTGGCATCAGGGTCTGTGTCTGTCTGTAGATGCTCACCGGAGGATGCCCACTCTGCTCTGGATTGCCCTCCTGAAGTGCTCTAATCACATCTGCCTGTGGTGAGGCGTAGAATGACTGACCACCAGCATACCTTACAATGCATGCTGTGGGTCAGATGCGATGACGTTTGCTCCAAGAGAATTCAGTCACGGTGCTGCCTTAGGGTTTGGGCATCACTGTTTTTAGCACTTCACCTAGAACCAGGACATGACAATGTTTGCTGAAGCCCTTCTTCACTTCCTGCCTCCTCCTCTCCTTCTTGTAACTTTTTGTTTGTTTGTTTGTTCATTTTCTTTTCTGAGTCAGAGTACTATATAGCTTCCTGCCTGGCCTAAACTTGCCATGTAGATCAAACTGGTGTGGAACTTAGAGATCCACCTGCCTCTGCCTCCCAGTGCTGGAGTTAAAGGTGAGTACCATTGCTCTTAGGTGCCTTTTGGACCCTTGAAAACAAGTGATAGATAAGGAAAATTTTCATGGAGGCTTGAGAGTTTGGCAGAATCTATTTCGGGTGGCTCACAATCATCTGGGTCCAGGGCATTTGCTGTCCCCCTGCCTCTGGGGGCCAAACACATATACAAAATTAAAAAGTAATGAAAATAAATATCTAAGAAGAAAAAAAGACACCTTTTGTGGAGATTTTCTAATCTAGACGGTATTACTACACACTGCTCTCTCTGTGAAATTTTAAATTGAACATCTTTCTGAGGAGAGTGTGATAACCAATGTATTTGGATGGCAAGGAGAGGGGATTACCACAAACGTGAAGCCATCCTGGTCTAGTGAGAGCCTATCTCAAAACAGAACAAAAAATGAAAGCAAACAAACCAGTTAAAGGAGTTGGAAACGTGCGCCCTTCCCCAGATTCTTGGCTCACTCATTCTGTTTTACTCCTTGAAAAGCTGTAACTTATTTCCAGTATCCTGCCTTCTTATTCGAAACTACTGCTGTGTTTCTTTATGTTTGAGGCCACCTTGAGTCTCTAATAGAGAGTCATAAAATACCTCTGTGTATACATTACCAACAGAAGTGTAGGATAGTTTCATATTTAACACAAAGGGTCAAAGAATGTCGGCTCCCGTGATTTCAGTGCTGGAGGTGGTGGGCAGCAGAGGAAGGCGTTAAGGAGGCACAGCAGCCCAAGGGATGAGGCCTAGGAGGGGCCATGGTTAAGCCAGCACCGATGGTGGCAGGAAGTAGGGTTGGGATTTCCTCTCCTTTTTCTTTTGTTTTGAATGCGTGGTTCAGATTTGTTTGGAACAAGCGCTCCTTCTGCCATTACCTCCCAGGTGTTGGGATTATAGGCATGCGCCATCGAGCCTGCCAAGGACTAGGGTTTTCATTCTCTCTTGAAAAGCTGTAATTAGATCTGGTTGAATGAATAGATGTGGCTTACAATTTATGACAGAATAAAATGATAATCAGCTGAAAGGCTTCCCTTGCATCCTGTCACGGAGCCTTCTACTTCATTCACCAATATAGACAAACTTAGCTAGCTTTCTGGGCATTCTTTAAAATTTTACCTTAAGTTTTATATATGTCAGTGTTTTAACTGCATGCCTGTGTACCACATGTGCACCTGGTGCTTGTGGAGGCCAGAAGTTGGGATGGGATCTTCTGGAACTGGATTTACAGACAGTTGTGAGCTGCCATGTGATGCTGGGAATTGAACACATGCTCGGAAAGAGCAGCAAATGTTCTTTCTAACCCCTGAGTTGCTTTTCCAGCCCCCCTCTCAGACAGGTTAATATTTTGTTGCATTTTTATTTATTGTGTGTGGGGACACACACACACACATGTGGAGTCAGAGGACAATGTATAGGAGTCACTTTTTTTTCTGTTGTGTAGATCTGGGGACTAAACTCAGGTTGTCGGGCTTTGCAGCAAGTTCTTTACCTGCTGAGCTATCTCTCCAGCCCCCTTTAAGACTTTATGATTGTACAATGCATTTGTTTTACTAGAACATCTGTACATTGACACCCACTTGGAGCCTGTTGGCTGAGTCAGTGGTACTTCCCTTATGAAGACATTGAGTCGCTGTGTACAGTCACCCCATACACACTATGCAGTGTTGCCCCTATGAAGACATTGTATCACGGTGTACAGTCACTATACACTGTGTAGTGCTCCCCTTATGAATACATGGAGTCACCAGGTATACATTGTGTAGTGCTCCCCTTATGAAGGCATTGAGTCCACCATGTGCACACATCAGTGCTCCCCTTATAAAGTCACCATGTAATGATTAAAGAGCAGAGCACCTTTCTTTTTTTCTTTTTGTTGCTTAAAGATTTTATTTATTTATTTGTTTTATGTATGTGAGTACACTCTCCCTGTATTCTGACACACTTGAAGAGGGCATCAGAATTCACTTCAGATGGTTGTGAGCCACAATGTGGTTCCTGGGAATTGAACTCAGAACCTCTGGAAAAGCAGTCAGTGCTCTTAACCACTGAGCCATCTCTCTGGCCCCGGCAGAGTGCTGTCTGAATCAGAGAAAGTTACATTGTTTCCATCTGATCTTTAGCAAAATAAAGGGTTTTAAAGCAATGAGCTTATGGGAGAAATAAAACTGGGAATCAGTAGCTGTGTAGCCACTGAGCCATGAGTCATGAGATCTGTGCTAGGCTGGGAGTTCATACCAGGTTATGGTTCGGTGACTCCTCTATAGCCACCTTGATTGTTCTCTGAGCCTCAGGCCAGATGATATTGTGCCCTGTGTGCTCACCCACTTTCTTCTATTCTAGGTTCTCCCATGGCGCCAGCCAGCGTGGGCAACTGCAGTGTGGGAAACTGCAGCCCTGAATCAGTGTGGCCCAAAACAGAACCTCTGGAGATGGAAGTACCCCAGGCACCCATTCAACCCTTCTACAGTTCTCCAGAGCTGTGGATCAGCTCTCTCCCCAGTAAGCGAGCCTTTTTATTGCTGGGGCTTCATCTCTTATTGCATGGCCTTTCCTCCCTTATCTCCTACCTCCTTCTCTGCTCTTTTCCTGAAGTGCAGAGAATCAAACCAGAGCCTTTTGTGTGCTAGGCAAACACCACTGAGTCACACCCCCAGACCTTGTCTGCCTTATTTTTTTTTTTGAATGTCTAGAATAGCTACCTGCCCCGCCCATGTGCTTTCTGTATCTGCTTACGAGCTGTGAGATGAGTTACTAGGGAAGTACAAAAATGTTTGCCCATCCCTTCTTGTCTGTTCAGCTGTCCTGATTGGTAAGAGGTACAAGTTAATTTTTGCTGTTTTTGGGGATTTGGTGACAAGGTCTGCTCTAAGACAGGGAAGTGCTAGGCCACGGCATGGATTTGGTCACCCAAGGCTCTTGATTTTGAGAGACTTTAGGGACTCTCTGAATTAGGTACACGTTTATCTTGATGAAGAATTAGCTCTTTTCCCCTGTCACCTTTTCACACTCTACATGATGAAACATGAACCTAAAATCTTGTCCAAGAAGCTGAGTAGCTTTGATAAGGCCTGTTGGGGTCAGGGGAGACGTGCTGAGTGAAAATGAACTCAGTGATCCTCCTTTATAGCATGTGTAGAACAGGTTCAGGGTGTGTACTAGCATGTAGGATTTCAGAAGGACGGCTTGGTATTTTTTCTTGTTCCTCCAGTTTGAAAAGTGAGATATAGGGCTAAGGGTGTAGCTCAGTCGGTAGTATGCTTGCCTATGATACAGGAAACCCTGGTTTTGATTCCTAGCACGAAATAAAACTGGGTAAGGTTTCATACACCTGTAATCCAGCATTCAGGAACTGGAGGTAGAAGGATTAGGAGTTCAAGACCATTCTTTGCTACATAGGGAGTTTAATTTTAGTTTGGGTTATGCGAGATCTTGTCTCAGGGAAAAAAAAAAAAGGTGAAGTGCAAACCAGACACGGTTGCCTATTCTCTGAAGATGTGGCTATTCTCTCTTCATTCAATAAACACCTTCCATGATGCACAACAGAGTAGCCACTAGCCACATGGGATTATCAATTTAAGTTAATTGACATCAAATATATCCTTGGTCACATTCATCACACATGTTCTTGGTGCACACATGTGGCAAGCAGTTACCCATATTAGAGGGAAACAGTCTTGCCATCCCCCTCAGATGTTGCCAATGTATCTTTACTATGGTGTGACCTGGGATACCAGGACCATCAGTATGTGGAGTTAGATTCTAGCCCCAAGGGTGTGGCAACTGAGCAGAGAGTACATCTGGGCCTTAAACTTTGCTGCAAGGTGTTTCTTTACAACTACCCCGAGGTATGTTGACACCTCCCTTTATTGCAGGAAGGATAACTATGGCAGTGACCTTCCTGAAAGCTGGTTGAAAGATGATGGCTTGATCTTGGTGGACTCACATGAGTCTTAGGGATGGACAGACAAAGCAGAGCAGCAGGACTCACTCTCATCTCTCATCTTGTAGTGACTGACTTGGACATCAAATTTCAGTATCGTGGGAAGGAGTATGGGCAAACCATGACGGTGAGCAACCCCCAGGGCTGCCGGCTCTTCTATGGGGACCTAGGCCCCATGCCTGACCAGGAGGAGCTCTTTGGTCCTGTCAGTCTGGAGCAGGTCAAGTTCCCAGGTCCAGAGCATATCACCAACGAGAAGCAGAAGCTGTTCACCAGTAAGCTGTTGGATGTCATGGACAGGGGACTGATTCTGGAAGTCAGCGGACATGCCATTTATGCGATCAGGCTGTGCCAGTGCAAAGTGTACTGGTCAGGGCCATGTGCCCCCTCGCTTGCTGCTCCTAACCTGATTGAGAGGCAGAAGAAGGTCAAGTTGTTTTGTCTGGAAACCTTCCTGAGTGGTGAGTCTGTTTTTAGAAGATTGATACTGGGAGATGTCCCCTAAAGGTTTTTCTCCTTTCTCCTCCTCTTGTTCCTGCTCATCCTCCTCTTCCTCCCTTTCCTCTTCTTCCTTCTTCTCCCACCCCACTTAAGCTTTCCTGGTGTAACAAAAGGTCAAGGGAAAAGAGAACCTTGGTTTTGAGCTAGGACCAGGACTCGGACAGTCACAAAGGGAGTTGAGCTCCAGGACTATCTGCATGAAAGGTGTTTTGAGGTTGATTATGGCTCCTTCAGGCACAAAGAAAACAGTCTTGCCAGTACTTCTCTCTCCAAATGTTAGATTATCTTTCACTTTGGAAGGTGACCTTGTTTATCATAGCAAAACTCAAACTCTTCTTTCAGGAAATATTTGAGTAGTTAATTTAAGGAGGCAGGTTTAGAAAAATAATTGAGATATAAATCTATAGTGTGTTTTGAATCCCAAGTCTATACCCCCAGTTTCTAGTAGAACCCTCTGAAATTATAGACAAGTTGTATTTTGTGATGTTCAGTTTGGTAAACACTGTCATCTGTGTCTGGTGAACATGTAAATGTGACTGGTATGTCCAAGAAGTAATTTAATTTTAATTAATTTGAAATTAATAGCCACAAATGGATTCTGGGTATTATATTGGGCTGCATGGAAGGCAACACTGATTGGCACAGACAGAGATTAATTCAGGAGTGCTTTTCCATCTTCTGCAGAGCTCATTGCCCACCAGAAAGGACAGATAGAGAAGCAGCCACCTTTTGAGATCTACTTATGCTTTGGGGAAGAGTGGCCAGATGGAAAGCCCCTGGAGAGGAAGCTCATCTTGGTCCAGGTGAGGAGATAAGACCATCACAGTAACTCTTCTTTCTGCTGGTGTTTTACCCATTGGTCTGGGATGAGTCCTGGTTGAGCATCCACTGGCCTATGTGTATTTTAATGCCCTTAGTGAGGCAGCAGACTTAAGTTTTGCACAGTAGGACTGTGTTGTACAATACCACATTCTTAACATGGATGGACAATTTAACAGACACTTCAACTTTCATTCTCCTGCTGCTTATAAGGTCTTGCTAAGAACTTATAAGAAGTAACATTTTCTATCTCTTCTTATAAAACATTTTGGCCATGTTTGTAAGATGTAACTGTGTTCTGGGGATGTTGCAAGTCTACTTGGGGTTGTGCATGAACTTATACACCAAGATAGGCAGTGGATGCCTCTTGATTCACAGTTTTGCTAAGTAAGCCACCACCTAGTTAGGCATGTGGAATGAAGCTACATCTAGATTCCTTTCCTTGAATTAACCAACATTTAAGGTAAACCTTGACTACTGAGATATAGCTGTTCACTAGTATCTAGATGTTGGTGGGAAGGCCGAGCGCTTCTCAGGGCCTCAGAACTTCTTCATCAATGTCAGGACCTCTCCTGCTACTTAAAAATGCCTGTTCTTCAGTGGAAACTTGTGTGCTCTTGCCTGAACAGGTCATTCCAGTGGTGGCTCGCATGATCTATGAGATGTTTTCTGGTGATTTTACCCGGTCCTTTGACAGTGGCAGCGTTCGCCTGCAGATCTCCACTCCAGACATCAAAGATAACATCGTTGCTCAGCTCAAACAGCTGTACCGCATCCTTCAAACCCAGGAGAGCTGGCAGCCCATGCAGCCTGCCCCCAGCATGCAGCTGCCGCAGGCTCTGCCTGCCCAGTGACCCAGACTGCCGTGTGTCCTCTTCTCTCCTCTCTCTCATTTTTATATTGTACATAAGGATTTTTTAAATTCAGATTTAGTTAACTTTTAAATCTCCTTCTATAACCTCATTAGAAGTCTGAGACTTTCCAAATATGCTTAGTTTTAAAAGTTCCTCTAACTTATCAAGGTATCATCCCCTGAGGGGTTCCTTTTAGATCTTCCATGGTTGGTGTAGGAGAGATTTGATTTCGAAGTTTAGACACCAGAACTCTAACTGCAGCTGTGTTTCCATCAGACTTTAGACAGATCGTTTAACTGGAGGGCATCAGATGCATCACTTGTAAATAAAAAAGGTTTGGAATGATGCCCAAAATTACATTCAGCCTTAAAACTCTGACTTGATTATTTTCCTCTACTTGTTTAATACAAAACTGCCTGGAACAGGACCCTTCTGCATTGTTCTTAGACCACATGGTTTCCCCTTCTTGCTTTCATCCAAGTTCCTTGAACACTGATCTGATCTGAATTGAGCTCTGTTTGACCTGTTCTCCTAGTACAGTCAGCTGGCTCCCTGCTGGAAGAAGAGAGGAGCTGATTGGTTGCCTAGCAACCAGTCTTGATATCTAAATAGAGATGGTGCCAAGGTCTGAAAGTCACCCAACCTGTGTGTGGAGTAAAAGCTCATAAAGTGAGTATCAAAGGGGAAGATGGTGACATGGAAAGCCGAAGGATTCCACCAGAGAAAGAATGGTCATCAGTGGAGGGACTCCATGGGAGAATCATCATCAGCCACATACCTTGTCACCACTCACACCATCTTATATGTGAAGTTGATGAGCAACTATGATTCCATATGCCTCAGGGCAGACACTCTCTTCTTCCTCATTTTCTTCTCAAAGACCTTCTGGAGGGAGTCAGGCATCTGTGATATGCTCTGACAACAAAATTGACCGCTCTTGTTCAGAGACTTCCAAGAGTCTTCCTGACATTCAGATTTTTCCATTTATGAAAAATGAGGTGTTGCATATGTTAAAGGTCTGGATAGTGCTCTTCTGGGGAAGGCTCAAGCCTGCTGATATCACGTGCTGTGAGCAATGGAGACTGTGAAGATCAGTGCAGTTATGTCTCATAGAGGGTCTGCTCCAGTCCCTTCTCATAATTTGAATTCCAAGACTTAGATGAAAAGCAAGGTGGGTTTCTCTGGTTATAGCCTCTTGAATACTGGTGTCTATTTGTTTCATGTTACAGGGATATGCCTCTCTGCACAGTCTACTGCCCTTACACTAAGGGTAGCACCTTTTGCTTTTCTAGCCACTGAAAGTTGGGATGCATTTAAAGTCTAACAGCTCAACCCAATCTTGGTGGCAGTGAGACTTACTTAGGATGCTTAGGATATGGTTTAAAGTTCTCTTAAGAGATTATTAAAAGGAGGACCAAGAGAAACCTGGGTGAGTTAGGAAAGGCAGGTGTCTCTGTGACTAAGAGCAAAGCATAACTTTATACACATGGCCGTATGAACATGTCAGAGTAAAACTCTTTGTATGCAATTAAAAATGTTTAAAGAGAAGTTTAGGAAAGTTTAAAAGACGGGCTTTTGTAGACCAAGAATCATGCAAGGCTGGGGACTTTATCCTTTCTTGGAGAAATGAGCAGCAGCATCTGGTGCGATGAAGTGAGGGAGTCTTGATGTGTGGATGCTCCCTCTGGAAGCTCAGTTAAAAATAACCCATTGTAGAGAAAGTGGAGGGCAGCTGTGGAATAGGGGACATTTCCTTTCCCTTCTGTGACAAGTCAGCAGGCTATGAGGAATGGCTAGACAATGTTGAAAAATACGTTCTGATGGCTATGGATTGAGTTATTAGTGTGTGACTATAATGAAAAATTGACAAATATGTTGGGGCGGTGCACGATTTTGTGTGATCCTAACTAGGCAGTCCAGTTTCTTGTCTTGCATCTTTTTTGGAATGCTGGGAGCACACACTACATGCAGGATCTTCTCTCGTCATCTTCAGTACGCTTTCTCTGGTTTTAGTAGATACCAAGTCTCCAGCAGCTCTACGTTTCCCTATGCTCCCATTCACTCTCCAGCTGTCTTCTTCCTTGCCTTCATCTGAAGACTCAGAAGAGAGGAGGATTCCTCCAGTTCCTCCTTTTCCTTACTGTGCACTCCAGATTAACTCCAATGTTAAAAGAACCACTACAGATAAACCGGGAAGGCAGATGTTGAATCTTGTCTCCTCTCCACAATTAAGTTCTCAGTTGTATGCTCCTGTAGCATCTTGGACTTTCAGAGTAACTGTGTCATTTGTAAATTGCTCCGCATCTATGTCCTGCTTGACTGACTGCCAACTTGGAAAGTGAAAACTGTTTGTCTTAGATTTATTGCCAGGTCTTTAGCAGTGTCTGATACAGTGTGTTCTAAGATATTTGTATTGTAATAAATGAACTAAGTCTTTCAATTTGGAGATTTATTGCTAACTACCATGGGAATGTAAAATAAATTTGGGAAGAAAAAAATACAAAGCTAGAGTACTGATTGTATCAATTTTTAGTATTGACTCCCCCTCAGCTGAGAACCTGAGTTAGACTGGCAGGCCCTACAAACTGATCTTCCTTACATACTGTCTGTCTTTAACACACTGCTGGTCCTTTCTGGTATGAAGGTACCAGCATAGCACCACCGTAAAACCTCTAGTTTGGGTCTCCATTCTGCTGCCCATCACTTGGGGCCATTTGTCCAGGCTAGGGTTTTCTTAAGATTTCCTTCACAGAAGATATAGGCAAATTCCTTATGTCAACATTTGTCCTTCCATATCTGCTGTACGACTTTTCTCTGGGGAAATGAACGACTTTTCTCTGGGGAAATGAACAAGACACTTTGTAAGGTCCTAATGGCAGATGAGGGTACAGTTCCACCGAAGTTCAATCTGGGGAGCCAAGGAGTCCATTAGGTTTACTTACAAAGCAGTGGGTCAGAGGTTATGGTCAGGAGCATGGTGGCCTTGAAGCAGGCAGTAAGGATGTTAACTCACCCTTGGCTTCCTAGATTGTGTTCCCCTCCTTAGTTTTGCCCAGCCTCCTTGAGGTATAGATACCTCCTTGAGGAATCATTCAATCAGGGTAGACTAACCTCAGAACTTTGGAGGCTGAGGCAGGATTGTCATGTTTGAGGGATACATAGCAAGACATTGTCTCAACAAACAAACAAACAAACCCCCCACCACAACAGTGTGACTGTAGAGATGAGACCTGCTTTTTCATCCAAAGATTTGAATTCCATTCCCAAAGCCCGTGTTAAGCAGTTCACAATATCTTTTATACAGCTCCAGGTGATCCTACTCCCTTTTCTGGCTTCCTGGGCACCTGCACATAGGAACTTACAAATGAAAAGAAAAATCAATCTTTTAAAATAAGTCGATCAGCAAACTGGACTGTCGGGCTTTGAGCTCCATGAAGAAGGTACAATGCAGTATCTCTAGTGCCTCGGCACACTGAGAGTGAATACTCAGGCTGCAGACATACAGTTACTAGACTGTTTGGCACGTTTGAAGTCCAGAGCTCAATCCCCAACGCAGCATAAACCAGAGACCGAGAAGTCCCGTTCCGGGCCAGCCCCTGCAACAAAAATGCTGTTTCGAAGTAAAATAGTACAGTACAATCGTAGTGGCTCAGCAGTTAATGGCACTTGCTCAGCAGGCTGGTTTCCTGAGTTCAGTACCTCGGACCCACTTATAAGGTGGAAGGGAGAGCTAACACAGCGCCATTGTGCACAACCACACAATAAGGGCACTCGTTTTTTTTTTTTTAAAGGAGTGAATATGCATGGTCTTGGCGTACCTGTCAAGTTCATAATTTAGGTACATAAAAAAAATAAAAATTAAGCTTTACAGCATTGCCCACAGGAGAGGTGTCCCTTATACCGCGGACTGACAGCTGGCAGTCCCAGCGGCTTCTCCCCCACTTCCGCCTCGCAAGGCCCACCCGCAGGGGCTCTACCGGAAGGGGCGGGTCTAACGTGGCTTTACCTCCCACTCCGTCCGCGGCCTTGTCAAAGGTTCCAGCTTGCGTTTGCTCTTCGGATGACGTCACGGAAGGGCGGAGTAAGCCAGTGCGCATGCACGTCAGCCTGTCTTTCCCTGGACTTCTCTCACTGTCGGTTTTTCACAGAACCGCGTGTCGGGCATGGGAAGGCATTGGTTTTCTCGCCGATGGCGGGCAGCCGGAAGGACTTCCTGCGCCCCTCATCCTGCGGCGGAAATGCTAGCCTTGTGTCTTGAGGCAGAGCGCTTTCTTTTGTAACTAGTCTACCACCGCGTAGGCACGCGTGGGTACGTGTGGCAGAGGGAGCGTGCCTTCCTTCCTAGAAGGGAAGATGGTCCCAGCAAGTGTTAAACTGGCTCCTGCCCCCGTTCTAGCCGCTTCTCTTGCCTGTGTGTCGCAGGGTGAGGCGGTGGTTACTCCGCGTTGTAGCTTATGCTGGTTTGATCAGGCTGCTGTGAGCGCTCTTAGTGGAGATCTGTCTGGGGAGTTGGCAGTGGAGAGCTTACGGGCGCTGAAGTTTAGAGCCCAGAGCTCTGTCCCAGTAGGACAGTTTTGGGACAAGTGGTAACTTTTGCCAAAGACTGTTCCAGTTGCTGTAAGGTTTGAATCCCAGAGCATAAATTGCACCAGGTAAAAGTTAGACTCGAAGCCAGAGACAATGTAAATGTGGCTAGAAGCAAGCACGATTTCGGAGACTTAAGTCTGCCAGAGAAATGGAGTGCAGCATTGGTGGCCCCATCTTGACAATATTAACGATTTCCCCTTACCGTATTGTTTCTAGGATCTTAAGTGTTGGGAGCTGAACTGTGTGTGGCTCAGGGAAGGGAACTGTGGCAAGCTAAGGAGGCCATATGTCACGTAACTTCCAGATCTCATGTCAACACCAAGCCCTCAGCTGCTGGTGGCAGCTGCTCAGCAGACTCTGGGCATGGGCAAGAGAAAATGCCCACCTCGAGCTACCTGCCTTCACCTGGCAGGAGAGGTGCTGGCTGTGGCCCGCGGGCTGAAGCCAGCTGTACTCTATGATTGCAACTCTGCAGGAGTATTGGCGCTCCAACGCTATCTGGAGGAACTACAGGGGCTTGGCTTCCTGGAGCCAGGACTTCACATTCTTGAGATTGGAGAGAATAATCTCATCGTCAGTCCTGAGTATGCCTGTCAGCATTTGGAACACACACTGCTTGGTACCGTAGCTTTCGTGGACGTTTCCTGCTCCCAACCTCATCCTTCTGTCCTGTCGGTGGACCAGCTCCCGGACTTGAAATCTCTCATAGCTGATGTCATCACACATTTTCGAGGACTGCAGGATGTGTCTCTGGGAGTCTCCTACAGCAAGCTACATTCCTCAGATTGGAATCTCTGCACTGTATTTGGGATACTCCTGGGCTATCCTGTCTCTTACACATTTGACCTGAACCGTGGAGATGACAACTGCTTAACCATGACTCCCCTGCGGGTGTTTACTGCCCGGATTTCATGGCTGCCTGGTCAACCATCAATTCTGCTGTATTCCTTTAGTGTTCCAGAGAGTTTGTTCCCAGCCCTGAAAAACTTTCTAAGTGCCTGGGAGAAGGAACTCAGAACCCGATTTAGGGCTCAGAATGCCTTTGCTGACCTCAGCATCTCCTCTGAGGTGGTCACACTTCCTGCTGTGGCCCTCTGAGTTAACTCTGCCCGTTGAGAAGGTATCAGTGAATGTCAATTACGATGAATGTTGTGCAGTCAGTTGAACACATGTGAATGGGGAGAGTTGTTGGCAGCAGTAGTATGATTTCCATCTTTATATTAGGAGTTCCTAGGTCCTTAGCAGAGGTGCCTGTTTATTTTTCATTGAATAAGAGATAGAAGAATGGGAAAAGGAGCATTGTGAAGACATGAGTGTACCCTTGGATGGTGGCCTTCTCTAGTGGATAGTGCCTTAGAGGGAAGTAGAATGACTAGGTAATTTCTATGTATGGAACTCTTAACTGAAGTAGGGTATGAGACAATGATGCTTAAGGGTTACACTTGTGGCTTATTTCTCAGGAATACACAGTTCTAAAGAGTAGTCTTGTGAGATAAAGTTTATTTACAACATGGTGAAAAAATAAAACTAAGAGTTCAGATTCATTTGGAGGGAAACCCAAGTTATAAAGTACCAGAACTCAAGTTTTTCATGGAGTTGTTTGCATCTGAGTATTACTTCAGATAGATGCCAGAAGGTCTTCAGATGACTAGGTTGCCTTTGTTTGCCAGGAACACTGCCAGTGCTGTAGCAATCGCCACCATCAGCACTGGGAGCCATTGACCACACTGCAGCTGTATGGAAGGAGGTGGAGACAGGAGAGAGCAGCTATGAGTTAGCTGGAGAAAGTATGGGCAGGAATAGTCCTTTGGCATTTTAACCCAGTAGAAGACTTCACACTGGTGGCAGAAAGGACTTTTTTTTTCTCTCTCTCTTCAGTGTCTCCCACACTTTTGTCGGTTCCACTAGATAAAACCAGTTTACTAGTGGCCTAGAGACTCATATCCAACAGGGGACAGATATTTAAATGCTGATCTGAATAAGGTGGAAAATAACTCAGCAGAGTAACACTCTTTGTACACGCCTCAATGCTTTGGCAGTCCTCCTCTGCCCTTGCCATTATGTTCACAATAAATCAAAAGAGTACTCTTTCATGCTTGAACCCATACAGGCTGAGAATCCTTTTTCTGAAATGCTTGGAATTAGGACTCATTCAAATTTTGCCTTTTTTATTTTCCCCAGTAGTATTTGTATAGATTTTACCAGTTGAGCAGACATAATAAAAAGACATCTGAATACCAAGTGCCCTGAAATCATTTGATTCTTTTGAGCATCCTGCTTCTGTATGCATGGTGTGTCCTGGATCTAGAACATGTCAGGTTTCCATAGCAGGGGTGCTCAATCTAGTGTCTTCCAGACTTGAGAGATGCAAAGAAATGGGGTGAATGAATAGTGGATAGTATTTCTTCCATGTTTGCTATATTGTTGGCATAGTGTAAATCAAGTGGAATGGGACAGGACGATGATGTTAGTGTGGGCTGATATATTTTATCTGTAACACTGGGCTTAAAAAAGAACTACCCAGCCAGGCAGTGGTGGCACACACCTTTAATCGCAGTACTTGGAAGGCAGGCGAAGGCGGATTTCTGAGTTCAAGGCCAGCCTGGTCTACAGAGTGAGTTCCAGGACAGCCAAGGCTACACAGAGAAACCCTGTCTTGAAAAAAGAAAAGGAAAGGAAAGAAAAAAGAAACTACCACCAACAACATCAACAAAAGGAACTACCCCACTGCCATGTAGGGCTGTAGAGGGGGATGGCCCCTCTTACCCTGGTAGATGGCTCCTGGCTGTGCTTCAGTGCTTCTTGACTGTGATGTAGCTTTTGCAAAAAAAAAAAAAAAGGTACTTCTCATTGAGGATGTCTAATTCTGAATGCAGTTCTCTGCACTGGGGAGAGCATAGCAAGGTGTCATCAATCTCTCTCTCTCTCCCCTCCCTCCCTTCCTTCCTTCCTTTCTTTCTTTAATTTATTTTTTTTATAATATGTATATGAGTTACACCAGAAGAGTGCATCAGATCCCATTACAGATGGTTGTGAGCCCTCATTTGGTTTTGGTTGCTGGGAATTGAACTCAGGACATCTAGAAGATCAGCCAGTGCTCTTAACCAGTGATCCATCTCTCTAGTACCCAATTCTCTTTCCAACAGAATTCTGGAAGAGGACTGCCCTGAGTACTATACTCCACTTGTTTGAAGTGAACTATTCTAACCCCAATTTTTCAGAGATTTTAGTCTTCTTCCAATCATATAGTTTATCATAAGTATGTTGAGTTATAAGATTGGTTACGATGCATATGTTATATTTTACACATAGAAACACCTTCAGTTATTCTACATTATTTATTTGTTGTTGGTATTGTGTGTGTGTATATATATGCTAATATCTTGTACATGTGTGGATGTCAGAAGACAACTCTTCGAGTCACTTCTCTCCTTCTGCCATCTCTATGGTAGGTCCCAGGGATTGAACTCAGGGCATCAGGCTTGGCAGCAGGTACCTTTACCTACTGAGCCAGCTTATTGGCCCCCGTACTTGTAAATGCTTTCATGTGACTTTGTGAAAATGCTTTGTATGTGGGCAAACTAAAATAAATAAATAAATATAAATAAATAAATAAATTAAATAAGTTCTTCAGCACAAAAGACTTAGAAATAACTGGAGGACATGCCTCTCTTCCTTGGTACCTAGTTGCTTCTGCACACTTCCAAAAGTGTGAGTTTGGAAGAATGTTCCTAGGAAAGTGTTTGTTATTTAAAAGATACAACATAAAGCATGCTGATACTTAGTATATGACAATATAATCAGTTAATGTGTTTACCAAATGTTTTTGTGTTCTGATTGACTTCCTAATTGGTTACCAATGTATCCTTTAATAGGGGTTGTTATAAATTAGGAAGGAGAAAGATTACAAGTCAATCCAAGAGCAAAGACATTTATAGAAGAAAATGAACACTGTGGTCATCCAGTAACAATTTAAGCTTGGAAATTCATGCTTTCCATTGCCCCTAGAAGGGTTCTCTGCCCCACTCCCACCCCATACCAATCTAGATGAACCCTCACAACCTGAATGAACACTAACAGCCTGGATGAGCCCTCACACTCTGAATGAGCAAGTCAATCTAGATGAGCCCTCACATTCTGAGGTCACCTCCTCACCTCCTTTTCCTTGGCTTGGAGCTGAAATGTCTCCTTTTGTAGTTGATCTCTGAGCTCCTCGTCTTTCTCCTTTCCTGTGCCCTCAGGCTTCACTTCATCAAGGGAGAGCTTTGGATTCCACACAGGCAGACCCTGATCTAAAAAAGCAGCCAGATTCTCAGTAACAGTGAGGCCTTTGTCTGTGAGGGCTGATCCTGACACTTCGTGAGAATCTTTAGCATTTGCAGAGAAGGGAGATGGTGTGTGTGCTGGTGGTTTCACTGAATGGAGTAGAACATTCTGAATTAACTCTGGTGTGCTGGCACAGCAGCACATGAAGGCCATCAATCCCAGCAATTGGGAGGCAGAGATAGGTGGATCTCTAAGGTTTCCAGGACAGCCAGAGCTACATAGTGAGACACTGTATGGAAAAACAAAACAAAAAATAAACAAACAAAAAAAGAATTCTGGTGTACCCTATGGCTTAGACACACAGCTGCAGTTTGGACTCCTTGAGGCAAGGTTGACTTTTTTTTTTTTTTTTTTTAATTTGTCTTGATTTTCTTTGAATCTGATACTTTTAGTGAATGTTTACAAATTGAAATGTTTTTCATTAGTCATAAAGTATCTAGTTTCTCATGTAGGTTTGCTTAGTGATTCCTCTGTGACCTTTGCACCCTCATTTCCAAGACCTGAAAATGGAAGTCATTCTAGACTTACCTCTGAATACTTTAAAGCTGGGTTTCTGCCACCTTGTAGTCCTAGTTTTGCTGAAAACAGCACTGGACTCAAGTCAAGCTCTGGGCTATTGCTTTAGTTCGGTTGTTCATTTATATGATCAGAGCTCTTTATGGTCTTATTCATGCTGTGAGGCACACTCATTTCTACATTCTCCTGTATTACACCCAATCATGGTGAGAATAAAACAACAGGCTATGTGTTGTGGATAGCCGAGGAGCCTCTGTGGCTGATGAGTCCTTAGCAAGCTTGGCCCCCAGAATGGTTAGGGTTGGAGTGGGAGGACTCTTGTATGTTGAATGGTTAGGGTTGGAGTGGGAGGACTCTTATATGTTGAATGGTTAGGGTTGGAGTGGGAGGACTCTTGTATGTTGAATGGTTAGGGTTGGAGTGGGAGGACTCTTGTATGTTGAATGGTTAGGGTTGGAGTGGGAGGACTCTTGTATGTTGAATGGTTGGGTTGAGGACTTGGATATGATTTGTAAAGTCAACTGTGTAAAAACTGACATGAAATCCTCAGTTCAAAATCAATTTATTGAAATGTTCAACAGAGACATATGTTTTCAGAGAAAGTAGAAACCCTTTCCCACAGTTTATATACCTCCCAGAGCAGATGGCTGGCTGAAGTATCCAGGCCAGTGATTGTTTCTCAGAATGTTCCCCTACCTCCCTGACTTCACAGACTCGGGAGTGGGTGGGACCCCCAGAAGTCATGTAGTCCTTTCCCCAGCCTTAGGCAAAGAAAGAGCAACATTTAGTGGGAGGAAATTTGCTGACCTTTCTTTAAGAGCTTCTCCTGTTGTTGAAGTTGTAAGGATTGATTCTGAAGCAGACCTGTTGGGAGACAAAAGGAACTTGTTTTTGCTGCAGACTTACTGTCAAGACACAGTTCAGACATTGACTTGGTACCTCAGTTGTAAAAGATTAGTTACCATCTGTTAGGAATTAATAGTGTTCTTTAAAGTTTGTGTATTGAAGTTTTAACCCCTGTAATGTGAACTTCCTTGAGATGGAGTCTTTAAAAAGGTAATTGATTGAACATAAGGTCATTAAGATGAGACCTCATGCAGATAACTGGTGTTCTTAGAAAGGGGATATTTACACCCACATGTGCTCCAGGTGACATGTGGACACTTGAGGGAAGCTTGGAGGGCCCTTACAGCAGAAGGCCTACCTCTCTGGGCAGCTTGACTTTGGTCTGCAGCCTCCAGAACTGTGGAACAGCTCCGTTTCCTTTTTTCTTTTCTTTCTTTCTTTTTTCTTTTTTTGTCCAAGTCACCTAATCTGGTACTTCCTTACAAATAAGCCATCCTTATGTCAGCTTCTGTCATGGCTCTGAAGGAACTTGTTCCCAGGTGACATTCTACCAAACAATGACTAACTTTACCTTTAACCTGCTTCTTTTTTCTTTATAGTAGTTATTGTGACTTCATGTACACTGATTTTTTTTTCATGGAACTCCTACCCCTGGACTTGCTTAGAACGGAAGTTTTTTTAAGAAACTATTACTTTTTTTTTCAAGATTTATTTATTTTATGTATGTGAGTACACTGTAGCTGTATAAATGGTTGTGAGCCTTCATGTTGTTGTTGGGAATTGGATTTTTAGGACCTCTGCTTGCTTCAGTTGGCCCTGCTCGCTCCAGTCGACTCTGCTCGCTCAGTCCCTGTTTGCTCTGGCCCAAAGATTTTTTTTATTATTATTATAAATAGGTACACTAAAATAAATAAATAAATAAATAAATAAATAAATAAATACACTGTAGCTGTCTTCAGACACACCAGAAGGGGTCATCAGATCTCATTACGGGTGGTTGTGAGCCACCCACCATGTGGTTGCTGGGATTTGAACTCAGGACCTTCAGAAGAGCAGTCAGTGCTCTTACCCGCTGAGCCATCTCATTAGCCCCGAAACTATTACTTTTACGTGTTGGTATACTTCAGTGTATAAGTCCAGGAGGCCTGATTCCTGTGTAGGGGATCGATGAATACTTATTTTCTGAACCATTCTAGTGAGAAAAATCTAAGTGACTTGTTTATGTGTGTTCCATAGAATTTATAAGAAAAGAACGATCTTGGAAAGCCTAATACTTCTTAAAAGTGGGCAGTTCTGGGGCCTGGAACACTGTGTGAGTAAGAGTTCTTGCTGTGTATGCGTGAGGACCTGACTTTAGTTTGTTAGTGTTCATGTAAAAATCTGGGCGTGGCTGCCTGTTCCTGTTACTCTAATGCTATTAGTTCTGGAGACAGAGAAGGGAAGATGGCTGGGGCTTGCTGGCTAGCCAGCCTACCTGGAAAACAGTGACACACCCTTTCTTAAGGGACTAAGGCAGACAGTAACAGGGAAGATACTCAACACCCTCCAGCTCCCTTAACTTTGCATATTGCATGGGTGTACACACATACACACACACACACACACACACACACACACACACACACAAATAGAAAGGAAACACAAGAACAGACGCTAATGTATAACTTGGGAAAGAAACTATATAACTTGTGGAGAGCTGTGCAGATGATCCCCTACCCCCACCCCTTGCAGGAAGTGTGCTCGAGAATGCTCAGAAATAGGAGACACTAGAGCCTGGACAGCTCAGCCCTCCTTCGAATGTCTTCTGTGGTCAGGAGCAACAGAAACCACCTGTGCAGGTTGAACCCTGAAAAGGAAACTTACTCTGTAGCTGTTGTACTTTGCTCACCAGGGCCTGTTTCTCCTCCTCTGACTTCTTCAGTTGATCTGAAAGTGAAAGAATACAAACAGAAATAGGAGAGCAGCAGAGGGTGGGAATGAGAGGTAAGAACTGCCCTGTGACCTGGGAGTGTCAGGTGTCTTTCAGATCTGAAGGGAGAGGCCGGCATTCATACAGGAACATCACAATATTGTGCACACACACTAGTGGGTTCTTTCAGCCCACAAAGGCACAGCTAGGAGGCCTTCAATCTGCCCGTGTTTGTACTAACCTTTCCCTTAGGAAATTAGGAAAATGGCCTTTGCATGTGACTAGTATGGGAGCAGCTGTGGTGTGGCCCCCAGGGACAAGCTGGAGGAGAGAGCATGCAGTCCTCAGATGAAGCACAACTAATGTTCATTTTGGTTGATTGATATTTCTCTGCATTTCCCTCAAGGAGAAATGAAATCATAGGACCAAGCACAAATGAGGCTCAAAGCTTCTCCCCATAGCCTCCTTCCTCTGAGCCCATTCAGTTCTAATGACCCTGTGACCTCAAAGAAGAGGAGTACCTTGTAGGTCCTGGGTCTCAGAGCTTTGCTGCTCTCGGTCTCCCTGCAGGCTCTCAAGTTTGGTCTGGAGCTCCTGGTGCTCATTTTCTAAAAGTTGCAGGGCCTGGCTCATCTGTGAGTCTCTGCTGTCTGCTCCCTGCAAAGAGGGTGGGGGGGGGCATAGAGCAGCAGGTCAGTGTTTCTGGCGACAGAGCAGAGACAGGTGCCATGGAACAGGACAGACACAGTAGGACTTTAGAGATGGGGTGTCAGGAAATGGAAGCTTTGCCCTTCCCTTTGTTGTGCCCTATCCTGCATGTTTATGGCAGTGCCTCTGACTTGATATTTACAGGGGTATGTATGTCTTGATGCCTTGACAGATCTCCACATCAAGCCAGAATGTTTCTAGATGTTTTACTTTTTTTTTTTTTAACTTTGTCATGACCAGTTGTTGAGAGTTCAGGTTCGGGTTTGGGTTCAGGTTAGGGTTAGGTTATTTTCACAAAGAATTAAGGTTTAAGAACCTCAAAATACTTTCCTAAGAATTGCCTTATGCATGATGAGAAAAAGAGAGCAGAGGTTAAGGTGCGGATGTCAATAAAATTTGTGCCTCTAAATGTCTCACACCCTCTTTCATCAAGTATATATATTTTTTCCCCTGATTCATGTTTGGGGAAATTGTAAAGATCCACTCTTGGGGCAGATCTTCAAAGTTTCAAACTAAGTATGTGAAATCTATGTTAACTGGAGATTTTGGGGAGCCTCACCTGGGGTGCCATATGTGGCTAGGGAAATTGGGTCTCCTCTCTGAGTTCTTAGATTTGTTAAGAACACATCAAGGAAACTTCTCTTTGCAACAGATGAAGACCACGACAGAACACCACAGTCAATCAAAATGCATACCTGTGAATTCTGGTCTCAATGAATACAGCTATAAAACAACTCCATACTTGAGGCTCAGGGAACATTGCAAACGAGGGGGCAGAAAGATTGTAAGATCAGGGAATTTGCTGTGAGACTGCACCTCCTAGTAACGTCAGAAGCAACACCCATAAAGTCTCACCAACATGGCTACCCAGATGTGAAGAGAAAAGGAGGCCACCAATGGGTGTGCCAAACTAGATGGAGGAGAGCCCATGAGGCCTCAATCCTACACGGAGAGCTATAGGTAATCAAGGAAAGCTAGGAGCATGGGGGGGGGGGGAGCCTTCCCCAGGGAAGAGCGGAAAGCTGGGAGCATGAGGGGGGTAGCCTTCCCCAGGGAAGAGCGGAAAGCTGGGAGCGTGAGGGGGGGGGAGCCTTCCCCAGGGAAGAGCGTACCAATTGGATGTCCAGGATCAAATGGTCAGCCCTGAAAACATCCATACAAGTAACATATGGACTCAACAGGTTATATTCATGAATATATATGCATGCACACATATGCACTCAATAATAATTGACGAAAAAGAGGCTGTGAACATGAAGGAGAGCTAGGAATGACAGGGCGGGCTTGGAGGGAGGAAGAAGAAGGTAGAAATGTAATTAGAATCTTGAGAATAAAAATATCTAAGAAGGATTGTTAACATTAAAAAATATTAAGAGCAGATTCTGAAGAAGATTAAAAACAAAACAAAACAAAAAAACCAAAACAGCCAAAGAAGTAACAATGATGACAGAAGCAGAATGGGAATTCTGTGAATGCCTGCAGCTGCCTGGAGGATAACGGTGGAGAAGAGGGAAAGAAAGCCATGCCTTTTGAGTTAGGGATGGGGATTTGGCAGTTTGGCAAGCAGCCCTATGGCAAAGGGGATGCGGAGAGAGTAACATCAGAGAGGAGTGAGAAATCCCAGAGCACTGTGGAAGCACACCTAGGCTTCGGCAAGGGTTAGGAAGAAAGAAGACATGAAAAAGAAAAGTTACATTTTTCTGAGAAATTCAGAAGGATGGTCAGGCTTGACCAATAGCATGGCCATGGCTCTGTGAGTGACCACACCAGGCACAGGCTTTCTAGAAAATGAAAGTACATGATCTCACTAAAAGAATAGTTACTTTTCCTTCTTTGGCATGGCTTAAGGTGAATCTGCCTTCTTGAGGGGTGGTTCATTAGCCAGAAGATTGACTGGCCCAAGTGGATTAATTCCTTTGTTTTGGGGAGTGTGGAATGTCAGGCCTCCACCCAGGCCAGAGGAAGCACATGTAATAGCTAACCTGAGTGAAGTGGTCATATGTACCAGACTATGCTATACACGTTGTATGGATCGTCACATTTAATCCATGTAACAAAAGACCATGTACTTAGTTCATTTGCACGGACAGTGTAGGCATTCCCTCTAAGTACGCACTTAAGATTCAAAACAGTGAGTCTGGTACTAAGTGGGCAGTGGATGAAGACTTGAAAGCTGCTTGTTACATGTATCCAACCTTTGGGGCCCAACCTAGGAGACTCCTTTCTCAGCAGACCCCTCTTCCCCCTTCTACCTCCCTTCCTCTCCCACTGCTGGGCCTGATACCTGTAGTTTGGACTGAAGCACATGCAGTTGGCTCTCCAGCTCTCTGTGGTGGTCCCCTAGGGTCCTCCAGTCCTCCTTTAGAGCCTCGTACTGACTCTTCCACTCCTGACACTTCTGCTCTGCCAAAGCCAGGGACAGCTGAGAGAGACCAGAGGAGAGAAGGTTCCCAAGGAGCAGAAGCTTAGAGAAAGGGAACACACTGAACTCCTGAAGTTTAAAATGCAGGATGAATTTGAGGAGCAGGCTCCCTGTAAGCGGTGGTTGGCTCCCTCCCTCTGGGGACTGCTCCCAGGGCCCCAGCCACTGGATCTGCACAGCATCTCCACCTGCACCCTCTGTAGTTGCTGCTCTGCACACATTTTCTCTTCCAGCACTTTCTGCAGTGACGCCTTAGCCTTCTGCTCGTAGCTGCTTCTCTGGTCTTCCATCTCCAGCAGCACCTTTTTCATTCCCCAGGGGGAGTGTTTCTGAAAATCAGAACAAGCCAACAAATACATGTTGAATTTCTGCCTACCCCATGCCAGGGATATACACATGAGAATACTGTAGGCCTCATACCCAGGGAGCAGCTAAGCAGAGGAGTCTCCCAGGCTGTCTGAGAAGGTAGGGCCCTTCTACCACAGCCTCCCTCTCTTCTTCTGTGCTCCAGATGTAGAGAACACACTAGTTCTGCTAAATCTCACTAATTCCTCTATCCCCAGATCTTGAGGCTTTTTTACTCAACGTTGGCTTATTTGCATTTATGAGAATGGGGCTCATGATTTTGGAATTTCCAATAATTACCCCCCTTCATCTAGTTCTCTGTTCTGTGGATGAATCTTCCTCACTCCACTGGAAACAGTTTCCAAACAGGGGACACACTGCTGTTTTAAAGAAAAAGTCCAGGGGATCTGAGGACTTTGTGTTCTAAAAGAATACATTTGCATTAGATGTTTTCCTTGGTTTAAGGACCAAGGAAGGTGGGCATGGTGGCGCACACCTTTAATCCCAATACTTGGGAGGCAGAGGCAGGTGAATTTCTGAGTTCAAGGCCAGCCTGGTCTACAGAATGAATTTCAGGACAGCCAGGGCTACACAGAAAAAATCTGCCTCAAAAAACCAAGAAAAAAACAAAAACAAAAACAAACAAACAAACAAAAAAACCAAGGAAAATACCCCCAAGTCAGATAAAATAGATTTGCATGCAGATCCAGTAAAGTATTGACAGCTCTTGTTACCTCCTCTTTTTGCCTTGTGATTTTGGGGAATGCAGGCAGCTTTTATGGTCAGTTCTAGACCCATCTGGGTAAGTCCAGACAATGAAGGTTAAGGAGAGGATCATTAGCAATCATTTTGTCTCACCTTGGGATTGTCTGAAATTTTGTTTTTCTATCTGTAAGGGTACTCTGCTTTTTGGAATTTTCATTAAAAGTCAAACTCAAGAGAGACTGGTTGAAGCCAAACTTGGTGATGTCCTAGTTACTAGATTTAATAGTAATAATCACAGGTTAGCTTCATTTCCAATAGAAAAATTAATAGACTATGTTGGCATAGTTGCTTCTATCTGTGACTCTAGCACTAGGGAGACTGTTGGGAGGGTCACAAGTTCAAGGTCAGCCTAATAACTACACCTTTCTCAACAACAAACAAATTAAAGATTTGCATTCTGGCTTGCATGCTTGTCACTTACAAGTTGGATGGGCATATTTTAGCTAAGAGCCTAACAAAGCAGCTCACATTGAAAACAAGCAAACAAGCGGTGGTGGCACACGCCTTCAATCCCAGCACTCGGGAGGCAGAGGCAGGTGGATTTCTGAGTTTGAGGCCAGCCTGGTCTAGAGAGTGAGTTCCAGGACCGCTGGGTTACACAGAGAAACCCTGTCTAAAAAAAAAAAAAAAAAAAAAAAAAAAAAAAGAAAAAGAAAAAGAAAAGAAAACAAGCAAACATGCAGACCTAGAAACCTAAAGGCCAGTGAGTGGTTTTCAGCTTCCTCATACTGCAGCCCTTTAATACAGCTCCTTATGTTGTGGGGAGCCCAGCCATAAAATTACTCTCATTGTTACTTTATAACTGTAATTTTGGTACAGCTATGATAATTGTAATGTAAATATTTTTGGAGATAGAAGTTTGTCAGAGGGGTCATGACCCACAGGTTAAGAACCACTGCTATAGACAATATAAACTATTCTCAGCTCCATAGGAAACTACTGATCCCTCTGGTGCCACATGAGAGAAGCCCAACCATTCCCTTCCTACTTACATTTCCTTTAATATTTCTTACATGCACGCATGTGTGTGTGTGTGTGTGTGTGTGTGTGTGTGTGTGTGTGTGTGTGTTTGTACTTGCCATATACACAGAGTGTGTGTAGAGGTCAGAGGACAACTTGTAAGGGAGATGCAGATCTTTCTTCCTATCATATGGATCCCAGTGATTGAACTCAGGTCTTTAGGCTTGGTGGCAAGCACCTACTAAGCCTTCTTGCTAGCCCCTGTTTTCCCATCTCTCCACCTGTCAGAGGAACTGATTTTCTTTTATTATAATGTGGGACTAGGTCAAATCAAGAGATTACTGAAGCTGAACACAAACATCACTTTCTTTAGACTCTTGAGTTTTTGCTTCCTCAGGGTTTCTGCTAAAGAAAACAAAAACAAACAAACAAACAAACAAAACCCCTTCTTCCTGAGATGAAAACCATTTTTGTTATTTTTCTGTTAGACCCTCTTCATCTGTCCTCAGATTGGGGTCTGTGGAGACTGACTGTGTGGTGTGAACCTTTACCAACAGCTTCTCCCTATACTTCCCTAGGAGCCAGCAACATGTTTAGTGTTGGAATTCCTTCCCAGGGTACAAAAGCATGCATCGTAGGACAAAGAAGGGCACTTGGGGATGGTTACATGGCCAATTAGGGACAGCATGACATAGACAAGCACAGTGAGGTAAGTGTGTGCTAATCTCCATTTGGTAGCATTTCTAGAAGGTGGGGCTAAGATTCAAACATTTTAACTTTATTGAAATTAATGTGCTGGAAAGTAGTGTTCTTCAGAATGCTTACCTGCAGGCAGGTACAGAGCTGGTTTTCTAGGGATCTTAGTTTGCCCTTCAGCTTGTCTTCATTAAGCTGTCCCTAAAGTAAACAGGATTAGTTAGTAAGCTAAGGAAAAAACAAACAATCAACCAACCACAAAGAGGCTTGCTACATCTCTCCAGCCCTGTCCCACTGTGTGGTGTGGGACAAAGCTTGGTGCTGTGGGCTGAACCCCCCCTAGGTGCAGAGGTGGCTAAGGCATTTTGAGGGGAAGTTGGTCTTCTCTCTGTAGGCCCAGGATGATCCAGACTGGCCCCAAATTCTCTTTGTATCTTGAGTTTCTCTAACAAATGATCCAGACAGCAAAGAAGGCCATAGAGAGGGAGGTTTCTAAACTGCCCCTCAGCCCCAGCTTTCCTTGCATTCTCTCATTCTGGACTTGGACCTTCGTCTGTAAAGCACAGGCATGAAGCTAAAAGAGGTCTTTGCTCCTGGGGAGAATCTGTATTTATTCCAGCTCCTTGTTAGGGATTGAAGTGTGTGTGCTCACTCTTCAGGTTTGCACGCTGCAGCATTCTATGTAGAATGACCATATTTGGAGCTTGTGATGGTTTGTATTTGCTTGGCCCAGAGACTGGCACTATTAGGAGGTGTGAACTTGTTGGAGTAGATGTGTCACTGTGGGCATGGGCTTAAGATTCTCATCCTAGCTGTCTGGAAGCCAGTATTCTGCTAGCAGCCTTCAGTTGAATATGTAGAATTCTCAGATCCTCCTGCACCCTATCTGCCTGCATGCTGCCATGTTCCCACCTTGATAATAATGGACTGAACCTCTGAACCTGTAAGCCAGCTCCAATTAAATGATGTCTTTATAAGAGTTGTCTTGGTTACGGTGACTGTTCACAGCAGTAAAACCCTAACTAAGACAGAGGTTGCACCTTCAATGAAGTTAAATGCAGTCAAATGAATTTAGTCTGGTCTGGTAGTGTTTTTCTAAAACAAGACTAGAACACAAGGGTAAACTGAGGGAAGACCACAGAAGACAAGATGGGTGTTGGTAGCCCATACAGCAGGAGGGGAGACTGGTACTGGTGATACCTTGATTTCAGGCCCCAGGACAGTGGGGCAGAGGTCTCTGTCATGTCAGTCCTTGCATTTCATATGCTTCATATCCACTGAGAGTTAGTTCCTAGAGCCCCTCAGAATGCTCAACTCTCTTGTATATAAATGTGTACATTTATCTAAGGCATATGTATATCTTCCTATATGCTTAAAATCATCCCTGACCCTCACACACAGTACACTGGAAACACCATGGAAATGTCAGCTATAATGTATGGACTTGGCACTAATTACAAGAAAGACAAACAAGGATATTTTCCCCCTTTCAGCTATACTCGATCCAACATTGGTTTTATCTGAGGCTTTGGAAGTTGTGGCTGTAGAGGAGTGACGACTGGTGTGTGTCCTTCCCTGTCTGGCAGGACTCCTGAGAAATTCTTTGAAAAGTGAGAAATGGACCTACAGATATGAAGCAGAGTGGGTGTGGACACGGGGACCTACAGATATGAAGCAGAGTAGGTGTGGACATGGGACAGGTAAGAGGGCTTCTTGGAAAGTCACAGAGGAATTTAGAAGCTGGGTCAACCTAATGGTCTGTCCCTGCCCAGCCCCGTGAGCCCCAGGTCCTGACATGCCTCATGGCACTTTAAGGTGTATCCCTTGATCTAGGACCAAGCAGAGAAAGATGAGCAGAGGTACAATTCTGGTTTCTAGTCTTGTAGCATTTCGGCTATAAGATCCTTGTACCTGCATACATTGTAGCATTTCACCTACTTTGCTGATCATTGTACCTGTGTACATCCCCTTTGCCAGCCTTGAGTTTTACCCAGGGTACATCCAACTGGAGTAGTGGGGGTGTCAGTAATGAGAGTATGTTTTTTTTAGAAATAGAGCTGTGAGCAGTTAGTCTGTAGCGGTTTTCATATTCCTTCTCTGACTTGTCTATCCAAGTTCTGTGGGACCCTTGGGAGACCTTTCTCCAGGCCTGGATGTTGTGGCTTCGGGTGTCAAACTGATGAAGCACTTCCAGCCCTCATGGCTAAAAAGACTAGGGCAGAAGAGGGTGTCTGGGATGAGGTGGGCCTCCCTTTCTGAGAGTCAGGGTGCCTGGGGAAGACAGGGAGTGGTATCACACAGCTCCTGTTTTGATCTTATTTGTTTAATTCTTCTAACTGTAGGGACCAGGGGGGAGCCCCTACCCTTTCTGCTTCCTGTGTTACTCAGCTGTGCCTTGCAAAAGCAAAATCCTTTGCCAAAAACAATTTTCTAAAGTGCCTCCTACTATTAATGTTTTTCTCAGCTGCATGTGGGAAAGAGCAGAGAGAAAGGGATTTGGCATTTACAATAACCACAGGGCTTGGGACCAATGAGAGAGAAGGACAAAGGCTTCCACTGTTCAGGCTCAGTGGTAAGTGGTAGAACAGCTGCATTCCCCAGAGGGGCCTGTTCACTGTCAGTCTGGCGGCACCACACTAAGCTGGCCCCACCCCGCCCTGCTCTGCGTTGGTCTTCCCCCTAACTGCATGCACTTTTCTTTGCCCAAAATCTACAGTGCAGAAGCCAGCCAAACCCACCAAGTTTAAAGACCAAGATCATCTCCTTATAGCTTGGAAGGAACACAAGCTCCAGACAGAGTCCTTGAAATGTCCTCTGGGCCCCTTCCTATTCTGTAGTATCATGTTCAATTCAGTGTTTTCCTCTTCCAAGTGTTTATGTGTCTCAGCCAACCCACAGATTATTTTTCCATTTATGTTGCAATACAAGACAATTTACAGTATCCCCTTTCAAGTAGGAATAAGGGCTGCCACCCAAGTCTAGGGCATGAACAAAATCTCTTGTACATAGCTCTGCTTCCCAGGCTCCCTAAGGCAAGCAGGAAAGTCCCAGTCAAGCTGCTGCAAATGGAGCACAGGGTTTCCGTCCCCTGACTCCACCCATGCTGACATCGGTGTTAGAGTGTCTGAGAAGCTCTAAGGCTGCAGACTTTACCCCAGGAGGCTGGAGCATCTTGGAAAGGAGAGGAAGGCAGTGAGGAGGCCACACACACAGTGCTGATCCAAGGGCTTCAGATTCTGCTGCTGTTTGATCCCCCTGCCTCAGCTCTGTTTCCAGAAATACCACACCTTCACCACAGAAGCCCCTTCCCATGGCTGCTCATCTTTCCCCTAACAGCTTGCACAGTGGGTGAAGCCCGTTCCCTCTGTGCTGTCATCTCAGGATCTCAGTTATGCTTTGCAGAACTTAAAGCCCCAGTGCTCCCCTCCTGCTTCCTCTGCAGGCAGAGCCACTTTTGTTCCAGTGGCCAGACCCAGCTCTGGCTTCTCAGCAGTTCCTAGGGGTGTGTTCAGGGGCACTAACACTGGGGTTCTCCTGTAGATCTCACCGTGAACATCCTTGCATGAGAAACTGCAGATTCATATGTGGACCCGAATGGAAAGGACAAAGTAGACAGTGGGCTTAAGCCTGAGTCCCAGTTCTGACCTCATTCATTCAGCTACTTTTCTAACATCACCAAATGAGACCACGGACCGATGACTTACTGAAGTTGTCTCAGGAGGGGGTGGAATTGGAAATGTTTCTTTTTGGGAGAAGTAAGGGTTCTCAAATGAACAGTTATGGATAACTTCTTAAATACAGGAAGCTAGCTTGGGATGGGAGAAACAAGACAAGTATGTGTGTAAGACCTGGGAAAGGTGGGAAGATGGGAGCCAGGAACCAAGCTGGAGCCTGGGGAAGAGCCTGGGATAAAATAACATCCTCCTCCAACTTTATGATAGAAATGGCTTAAAAAGGAAGACAGGGCCTTAACATATAGCCCAGGTTGGCCTGGAGTTTGGAATCCTCCAGTCTCAGATTCCTGAGATCTACACGAATAGCTCTTACAGTATCTGCCTCATTCCCACTAAGTACACTTGGCCTGGACTTTCTAGACTTCTCCAGGGCCCCAGCCCTCACTCAGCTGGGTCTTGGATTAGAGAAGCTGTGAACACAGATCAGATCATTCCTTTCTGTTCGGTTCTGTAGTGAACAAGCTGCTCCAAACAGGCAGGTTTCTCAACCTGGGTGTGGTATACAGTTTCATGGTTTGGCCGTTCCAAAACAAAATGTCTGCTGTGACACACATGCAAACACACATAAAAATATGTATTTATGCGTGTTTGTGTGTCTTTTCATTAAATCTGAAACAAACCTTAACCGAAAAGGTTCAAGTCTCCTGTCCTGAAACGGTGAGAGAGGTCTTTGTGTGGTGTTGCTCAGACAGGCTCCCTCCCTGTCCATGGCTTTGGGCTATACCCAGTGCTCTGCACACCTTGGACTGTAAACAGGCTAATACCCTAAGTGCTTTTCTGCTTTCCCTCCACATCAACCTGCTTCTGAGCTGGTGAGCTCCGGCTCATCCTGTAAGGCCCAGCTGAAAAGGTCTCTGCAAACAGCCTGCCTTACTCTACCTCAGGCAGAGCCATTCTCCTTTTCTGTGTTACTCTGCACATATGTTTGCAGCCTTGTCTCACTGGCATTGTCTGCTGTGACTCTTCTTTGCTGGACTGTGAGTATTTTGAAGCTCTACTTCTTTTTGTTCCTGAAGCCCTGGCATAAAGTTGAGAGTCACTCAGTATCTGCTGAAGGGGTGCGTGAGATGAGCTCAATTTAGCTCAGTACCGGAAATCACCTCACATACCCAGCTGCCTGGCTCAGTCTCTTGCCCTGCTAGTGGGAATGACTTGGCAAGCGGAGGCCTGACCAGAGGGACTCCTGAATCCAGGTCCAGTGACTAGCTTGCAAAGTGGGAGTGGTGGTCTTCTGTGTCACTGCAAACTTCCTGGAGTGTTTCGTAACTTCCTGTTTCACTTCTTTAAGCATAAACCTTCCTACCACTGAGGTGCACGTGGGCATGGGAGGCTGGCGTTCTGCCTCAGTACTCCTGCTGCCTTAGGCTTTGGTGGCACCAACCTGCTTATCACCTGTTGGACACATGAGCTCCTAGAGACTCTTTCAAGGGATCTGCAAGGTCTCTCCCTTTCCAGCACGTGTCTCCACGACACTAAATGCTTTCAAACACTTTAACTAAAAGAGTGAGTCACAAGAGGCTGAATTCAGAAGCAAATAGAGTTTAGTTGTCTTTTGTTCAGCTAGATAGTGTAAATGTATATTGTATATGCCGCTTCTCTCTTTTTATCCTTTTGAAAACAAAATTCTTCATTAAAATACATAAGTTAGGGAATGGTGCTTGACTATTGTCATTTCAAAATTAATGTTTCTAAATTTCTGTTTTAACTTTTAACAAGGTGAGTTCTGATATGGTACACATCCAAAGTTCTTTGGAATTTTCAATTAAAACTTAGTATAAAGAATCCTGGGCTGGAGAGATGGCTCAGTGGTTAAAAGCACTGCCTGCTTTTCCAGAGGTCCTGAGTTCAGTTCCCAGCAACCACATAGTGGCCCATAACCATCTATAGTGGGATCCAATGACCTCTTTTGGTGTGTCTGAAGACTGCAACAATGTACTCACATATATAAAATAAATAGATCTAAAAAAAAAAAAAAAGAATCCTGATGTAGGGGCTGGAGAGGTGAGTTAGTTGTTAAGAGCACTGACTGCTTTTCCAGAGATGCAGAGGGAATTTAATTCCCAGCAACCACATGGTGGCTCACAAGCATCTGTAATGAGATCCAGTGCCCTCTTCTGGTGTATCTGAAGACAGCTATAGTGTACTCATATAAGTAAAATAAATAAACTTTTCTTTTCTTTTTTTTTTTTTTTTTTAGAAAAGCATTCTGATACAAAGAGTTAGAGAGGCATTGTTTCAACCCAAGCAGTGCTCTGGCTCTTAGGTGTCCATACTCCTGTTTGTAACCCGATCCTAGTGTCCGCATTTGCCTGGTGAATGTCTGTGGTCTCCCTTCTCTGGAGTTGTTTGTTCCCTCCTGTAGTCTGCCCTACCCTGGAAGCATTTCTTTGCTTTGTATTATTTTGGCACGTGCTTTGTTTTCAAAACTATGAACTCTCTAAAAAGCAGGACCCTGAGCCTAGAGAATGGCAGCACATGACTTTAAACCCAGCACTTGGAGTGCAGAAGCAGGTGCATCTCTGTGAGTTCAAGTCCAGCCTGGTCTACAGAGCAAGTTCATGGCCATCCAGAGCTATATAGTGAGACCCTGTTTTAAACAAACAAACAAACAAACAAACAAACAAACAAACAGCATATTTCTTCCTTAAGAAGAAATTCCCAATACTTGTTAGCAGGAACATGGCATTTGGCTATCTAGAGAATGAACTGACCATCACTAGAGACCTGAACTTAGCTAAGCGATTATGTGACTGTGAGCATGGCCTTGGCCCGTTACAGCAAACAGAAAATCATACTAGATCACCCATTAAGTCCTCTCTATTCTGCCACCCATTTCCAGGCAGAGTATTGTCACAGACTGGCTTGTGTGGATCTGTGATGGTTAAGTTTGATTGCTTCATTACATTAAGAATAATACTGAAGACAAACATGTGGGTGTGTCTGTATGGGAGTTTCTAGATTGCAGAGGTGGTTAGACCCACCTGCAAAGGGACTGTTCCATTCCATGGGCTGGGCTTCCCAGAGGGGGAAAAAAAGTATGGACAGCCAGCTGAACACGTGCATTTCTGTCTTAGCTTCTTAGCTATGGATACAGCATGACCAGTTGCCTCATAGTCTCCGCTGCCACGGCCCTCCTCCCCATCAGGACTGATCAGACTCTAGAATCATAAACCAAAACTGGCCCTTTCTTGGAAGTTGCTTTTGTAGGGTATTTTGATGATTTTGTTGCTGTTGATCAACAACAAAAGTAACTAACAAGCACAGAATCCCTTGTGAAAGGCCTCGACTTTGACGATACTCAGTAACAACACTGCATAGGCATTTCTTTCTTTTCTTTCCACAGGTTTAAAGGCAGGCCTCTGTCTCCTTTTGGTTCTGGGTCTTCCCTAGGTATGCATTTACTGTGTGACCCTTTGACCTCTGCATCTGAGTATCACCACTTTTGCCTCTGCCCAGAGAAACAGCCCTTTCCTCTTTAGATGGTATGCTGAGAGAAATATGCAGGCCTGTATACTTTGTCTGAAGACTTTACTCTTACCTTCCAAGAGCTGTCAGAGGCCCGGATCAGCGCAGGCAGGAGGTCCTGGAGAATCACCATTTTCTTTTTTAGGATCAGCTCCCTTTGTAAGGCTTCCTAGAGGGGATATGCAAAAGGAAAGATTAACCTGGAGGAAGAGTAGGTGGAGAGCTGTGTGTGTGTGTGTGTGTGTGTGTGTGTGTGTGTGTTTGGGGGCGCTTACCATGATACTTACTTTGAGGTATTCCGAGAGTTGAATGATGTCCTAGTGAGAGAGATAAAAGAGAGGAGGACTTCAGCATGCAGCCAGAGCCCTGGCAGGCTTACATGTAGCAGATCTCTTTTGCCTTGGATCTGGTAGAGCCCTGGCAGGTTCACATGTAGCAGATCTCCTTTGCCTTGGATCTGGCAGAGCCCTGGCAGGTTCACATGTAGCAGATCTCCTTTGCCTTGGATCTGGCAGAGCCCTGGCAGGCTTACATGTAGCAGATCTCTTTTGCCTTGGATCTGGCAGGGCTCTGGCGGGCTTACATGGAGCAGATCTCTTTTGCCTTGGATCTGGCAGGGTCCTCCTGCCCCCACATCTGTGCTCAGGACCATCTGGCCATCCTGGAAGAAGGTATCCTTCCACCCCAGCCTGAGTTTATCCCAGAATCCCAGAATGGTAGAGCTTAGGTGCAGAATGATAGAGCTTAGGTGCCATCTGAGCCAGACCTTTCCAAATGAGGGTTCTCTTACCTTGTCTAGGACAGCAACTCCACAGCTGGGAAGAGAAGGAAAACATGACAGTGGGTCAAAGAATGAAACCTGTGAGCAGGAAGGATGTCAGATCCATTCCTCTCCTCAGTGATCTGGCATCCCTGCTGAAGAATAGTAGGGTGGAAAGGGCCTTTTCCTCCTCCGTTGGAGTGGGCTCCCCTTGGTGTGTCCAGTGGAGGTGCTCCAAGTAAACAATTTGGAGGGTAGATGAGAAGTGAAGCTTTAGGGTCAGGAACACAGAAGGAACTCACTTGGTTTGCTGACTGGCATCATTCTTCATTGTTGGCCACGCCTCTTCTGCCTTTGTCTGAGTGCCTGAGAGATAGATAGGATGATGCAGCATCCAGGGAAGGAGGGAGGATGAGGGCAGGGATGGGGGAGCTGGACTGCCATTGTAGGTCAGGGCTGAGCTCTCACCCCGGTGCTGTCTGTGTGGCTTCTTGATGTCAGAGTCCTGTGGTGGAAAGGCTCTCCCATGGGAGGCATGGTGGTCACCCAGATCCCTCTGGATGCCTGAGGAGGAATGATGTAAGGCTGGAAAAACCTCAGAGCTTATCCCCGTTTCCTGGAAAGCAAATGAAGGATAAAGGATGCTGTATGCCACTCTGAAGGGCCTCTTAAGTTTTCCAGACAACTGCAGAAAGAAGGACCAGAGGCTGCAGATGTAGCTCAGTGCTAGTGAACTTTCCAGACACACACAAGGCCTTTGGCTCCATCCGCAGCATGGAAAAAAAAAAAAGCAAAATGATAATCACATCTGGGTGCACTGAGTGATTTTCCTGAAACTCACATGTTGAAATTCTAACAGTGTTGGGAAATGGAGCCTTTGGGAAATACTTATGTCTGAGTGTGGGGCCCTGATGAATGAGATTTGTACCCTATCAGAAGAGCCATGCAGCAGCTTGCCTCTCTGCCTGCTTTCTCCCAAGAGTGGACACAATGTGCATCTGCACACAGGGAGAGTGTCCTCATCAGATTTCAGACACACTGGAGCCGCAAGCTTGGACTTGAGCCTTATAAATGATGAGAAATAACTTTCTGTGCGCAAGCTGTTCTGTGCATGGTAACTTGTCATGGTACTCTGTACGCTATTTTCCACCTAGAAAACCACTTGTTCTTCCTTGTCTTGGACAAGGAGAATGTATTTCTTTGGCCAGACAAGTGGCCAGTCTTCCTTCATTCTCCCATTTCAGCCACTCAGCCATGTGCTGATTTAGAGGGAGAAGTGGTCAGAGACTTGACAATAGTCAGATCTGGTCTTTTCTAGGCCTCTGGCTCCTGCCTATAACAGAGGGCCTAGAAGGGCCTGCCTGCCTCTCCTTACAGCCACAGGACCTTTGAGCTTTTCCACTGAAAGAAGATAGTTGGGAGGATGGGATGGTGGTCACAAGTGAGTCTTTTTATCTTTTCTCCTACAAAATAATAATAAAAAGCACTAAAAGCCCAAGAAGTATCTATGGGACTCCATCATGGTGTGACCTGATAACCATGGGCAGGCAGTTATTTCACTGTTTTCTGGTCTATCCTTCATACCCCAGCCTCCCTTGCTCAGGCCATTCAGAGGCCTTGTTAACCTGTAAGCAGGCAGCTGGTTCCTTGGCAGTTATGTTCCAGGATGGTTGTTCTGGGCAGCTGTGTGGCAGCCTCATGAAGGGGCCAGAGAGACAGTGCAGTCAGGGAAGTGCTTGCCTTGTAACCATGAAGCTCGGAACCCATTTTTTGTTTTGTTTAAAAAGCCAGGCTGGGGGCTGGTGAGATGGCTCAGCGGGTAAGAGCACCCGACTGCTCTTCTGAAGGTGATAAGTTCAAATCCCAGCATCCACATGGTGGCTCACAACCATCCGTAACAAGATCTGGCACCCTCTTCTGGAGTGTCTGAAGACAGCTACAGTGTACTTACATATAATAAATAAAATAAATCTTAAAAAAAAAAGCCAGGCTGGTGGTGAGTGCTTGTAATTTCATTGACAAGGAGGTGGAGCCAGGCATCTAGATCCCAGGGGCTTGCTGAACATCCAAGATAGCCTACTTAGTGAGCTCCAGGCTAGTGAGAGACCCAGCATCAAAAAGCAAGGAATGATGCCTGGAGTGGACCTTTAGCTTTCACATGTAAATTCATGTGCACCTCCGGACACAGACACACACACACACACACACACACACACACACACACACACCTGCTATATGAAGTACCTATTCTTGGTTCACATGGATCCATTCCTCTCCTCAGTGTGCTGACACTATAGTAGGATAACACAGAGCCTGCTGTTGTGAACACTGCTTCTCTTAAGCATGCGAATGGGATTTTTAAAAATGTATTTATGCAGTATTAACCATGCAGACCCATGAGAGCAAAGGTGGCCTGAGTTGCCAGGGAAGGCTTCCCCGATCAGATGAGGCCTCAGTTGGGAGAAGCTGTTAGAACTGAAGTGTCACAAGAGAAAGAGAAGAGTGGGTTTGAAGCCTTACTGGAGAGTAAGGGTTTGTGTGTGTGTGTGTGTGAGTGTGTGTGTGTGAGCGTGTGTGTGAGTGTGTGTATGTGTGTGTGTGAGCATGTGTGTGTGTGAACCTGTGTGTGTGAGTGTCTGTGCGATGCATGTTGGGTTATAGAACTGAGGATGTGACCCAGTGGCTTGGTATGTCAGGAGCTTATGCATAAGGCCTTCAGCATGGAGAGAACAAAAGGAAAGCTGCCAATTATGGTACACCTGTAATCCCAGCAATCAGGAAGGATAATGAATTTGAAGCCATCTTGTATTACATAGCAAGGCCCTATCTCAGAAATAAAAAAGAGCTCTTATACTAATTACTGGCTTGAAATTGTTTGTTCAGTTATTTCCTTTCTCCTAATAGGTAGGTGTAGGACCCTCCTCTTCAAAAGAAGTTAACTAAAGACACCACAGAATCTCTGAAAGAGCAGTGGTTGATGGCTAAAGGAAACCTGATTGCATGCTGAGGAAGGGACTAACAGAAACTGATTGTTAGAGATGTTCATCCCCCCCACCACCTGGGCCTGGAGCAGCGTTATCTCGGACATATCGCACCTGCTGTCCAGGGAAAGAGGTCTTGTTGGCACCAGGCAAGGACTCCTTGAGGATAGACACTTGGCCTGTTCCTCCATCTGTCTTGCTGTAGGGCCCTTGCTCCCTGGCTTGGCCTTTCTTCTCTTCTTCCAGGTTTCTCCTTTTGAGGAACTGTAGCTGCCGAGCTCCCTGAAGCCGTTCCTTGTGTTGGGTCCTCAGCACCTTCCCTGACTGGCGGCAAGTGGTCTCATTGCGGCGGCGGCGACGGTTTTCTCGGGTCTCCTGACGTCGCTCACACTTGGCCTCATAGCTCTCAGCCCACCGAGCCAAGCCAGGGGAGGACCTAGAGTCTGAGCTGATCATGGTGGCCTCCCGAGCACCTGTTGTGCTTGGCTTACTTTCCTTGAACAGCTGCTTGGATCTGCCAGATACCAAGAGGGAGGAGTCAGAAGATGGGCTGAAAACTGACAGTCTATCTCTCTGGGTCAGGGTGGAAGTAGCACAGGGCTCCATCCATGTGTGTTGAGAACCCGGGGTCAGGACTTCCAGGCTCAATCCTGCATGAACAGGTGCAATCCAGTAAGGCCAGGTTTCTTCTTTTCTCTAGCACTAATCTCCTAAAGTGGATGGGTCTCTTTGGAACCCCTTCTTCCTTGACTAGATGCCTCTAAGTGAGGGAACACGAAGAAGAAATGACAGCAGCCATAATGAGCCTGCAGCCATGTGGGCAGCTTGTAGAACTGTGGGCAGCCCGGCCCACTTTATCTCCCAGTCTAAAAAGGAAAGATGATGTCATCTTTACCGTCTCTTGCTAAGTGACACTTCTTGAGACCTAGAAGGATAGCCACAACCCCTCAGGAAGGAAGTGACCAGGTTCGTGACTGGCATTCTGTTCCACTCTTAGCTCTCAGCAGCCATCTTGTGGCTCTGGACTGCCATGACCTAGGGAAACCTGCTCTAATCCTCCATCACCATCCCAACTTTCCTCTTTGTCATCCACTGTGTATCTAGTGCTGGGCTCTGACTCTCAGCTGCTGATCAAGTCAGTCTGTTAGCTGAGAACCTTCAAAATGCTTGATGTTGGTCCATTTCAGAGAATCCAACTCAGAGACTCAGAGGGGGATGTTCTAGTCTCTTAGGCTCACCTCCCTGCCAGGCTCAGTCTGGTCCCCAAACCTGCCATTTGACTATCAAGCATGTGGGATGCCCTCAACAGGAATTCTAAAAACCATAAGAAACAAGACAAGAGAAACCTGTATAATGGAAAGTCCCCAAGGAACAGTTTTCAGGACAGGCCACCCTTGATACCCCTCTAGGTGGCCTTGCCTGACATCCATATAGTGCCCAAAACCCTCATCTTCACCCATGGGCTATGGATTTGGCTAGCCTTATTTTGGGCTCTGGCAGCCTGGTGGAACCAGGGCTGGACTCAGATGAGCTACACCCTACCATCAGAGATTGTACCCTGCCTCCTATACCCTCTGGAGTCAGACTGTGGTGATGGAGAAAGGTCCTCTTCACAGCTGCTGCCTCTTTTCTTATGACCTGATTATCCCACTGCCCAGGAATTCAGTTCCTCAGTGGTTTTGCAGACACTGGTCTGCTCTGACCCCTCATGTTTATAGGCTGCACAGACTCTGCAGGAAGAGAGGTCCCTGTGTTTCTTTGTTGGGACTTCAATGCCTATTCTAGCACAAGATCAAATCCTGTGCAGGGTTCCTACTCTCCCTCTGGTCACATTACTCATTCACAAGGCTGTTGCTGGGCAATCTCACTCTCTGGAAGGCTCATGTGTGACCAAGACCTATATACTTTTAATTATCTGATTCTAGAGGGCTGGAGGGACAGTCTCTGCCTTGGGCAGAGCTTTCCCCAAGGACTTTGAGGAAAGACTGTTTGTCTTTCCCTCAGGCTTCTTCCCACTCTCACTCTGTGGGGCTCCCTAGATCTGCCACATGTCACCCTGTTTATTTAATTATGTAGAAAATGAGCCAAAAAGCCTACTCGTGTTCTGACATAAATGAATGTATAGAGGAGACTTGGCATCACATACATGTGCATCTTCAAGTCACAGTACCCAACTATTCTGTCTTCACTAAGGAGGAGAACCCTTGCTTTGAAGCCAGACTATGACTGACTTCCGGGTTGTCAATACTCACCAAACAGGTATGGGGGGGGGCGTTGCTAAGCTTCAGTGTTCTCATTTATGAGATGGGGCTAAAACTTCTCTTGAAGGGACATGAACCTTAAAAGACAACACCCACACCGTATACCTAGCACATGTCATATGATAAGTGACAGCTTTTTAAAAATAATAGATATAAAAATATTGTAGTTATCATGGCTAGTGCTGAATACTGAAAACTTGGTGCTGTGAATCAAATGCCCCAGGGAAAGCCAGACTCTAGGACTGAGAATGATCAATTTTGCCCTTTGATTCCCCTACTCCCTTCTCTCAGTTCTGAACAGGGTTTGTAGCTCCATCTTGGAATAATTTTACTGTGGTTCCTGTAGTCTCTGAGTTTGGGTTACAAGGACAAAACACTTCTCTGTGGTCTGGATGTAATCATCAGCTCAATTAGGTCAGACAGGAAGGCAAAGAACAGGTAGGTGAAGAAAGGAGATGCCATTACAAGTGTGAGGGCTCAGGATCCCCACGGTGGAGCTTCTTACTAGAGGGAGCTCCCAGGTTGCCTGCCTTCCAGATGTGAAGAAGAAAGATCTGAGGGGTTGAGAACAGGTCTGTGAGGATGTCTCTTCCTGTTCTCCATCTATTGTCTGTAAGGCCACTGAAATATGGCCACTTTACTCTCTGCATCATTAAGTCTTAATGCTTAGGAAGTTGCAATAGGAATGGCTCCCTAGAGAGAGGAGTGTCTCCAGACCCATAGCCTTCTACACCTTCTGGGGTGTGATGTGACACCTGTATGGACCCACACAGCCTTCTAGGATGGTGGGATCATCCTGGCTTGCTTTAACTCAAGAAGGCTATGGAAAGTCTGATGGACAGGGACAGGCTATAGAAAAAAGGAACTGGTCCTGTAGTTCAGAAAAAGGTCACAAGGCCACTGCCCAGGATTTCTGTAGTTTCTGAGGTACCCCTGGCCAACATGAAAGGGCCTAGTTAGAGCTTGGAAGAAGGGCTAGTACTGGCTAGGGAAGGCTCTCCTTCCTGCACAGGAAGACAGCAGCGCACTGCCCCTCAACTACAGACATGTTGTTGACTTGCCACATTTTGCACATACCTCCTGGCTGTGTGCAGAGGAAATGATGGGTGGCTTCCTACACGAATCTGGCCTGCTTAGTTCAGAGTTCTCAGAGGGAGCGGAAGAGCCCATTACAGGGACCCCTGCATTGAAGGGATTGGGAAAGATCATCTAATTTGTGTTATGGATGCAGAGCACACCAACACCAAGCCATGCAACCCACTCCTAACCGAAGCCAACAGATGGAGCAGAGGTGGGAGCCATACCCTGTGGTTGCCTGAGGTCTCTAGCACAGGATGTTTTTTGGTCATACAAGCCCCAGCAAGTACATTCTACCACCTGCTGCTACGCAGGAGGCTGGCATGGCAGAGCCCATATTCTGCCCCACCCTAAGTCAACAGAACCAAACCTAGATCCCAAAGCATCTTCCTCCACAGTTACCTCAAGTCCCAGGTTCTGTCTCAAGTGTCTCAGGAGAGCCTTCAGCCCTTTCTTTCTAGGTTTTTCTGGTCTCAGAAGGCCGGGGAAGCTGTCAAGCCGAGGTTCTAAACCCCCTCACCATTTTCTTCTTATACTGACGTTATTTTCACACAGCAGCGTGCTGAAACAGGAAACACAAGCCACAGTGTTCACAAACCTCAGTTCCTCTCCTTGCCCTTAGCAATTTGAGAGGGCCCCTGCACCCTTGGGGCCTCCAGGGCTGGTGAGGAAGTCCACCCAGGCACCCACTCTCCAACTACCTGATTGGTCTGCCCTCCGGCAGTTTCAGCCCAGTATTCATTTCCTGTGGTTGGTGCTGCAGCTCAGTAGGTAGAGTGCTTACTTGCCTAGCAAGCACAAAGCCCTGGACTCCACCCCCAACATTAAAAGCCAGACCTGAAACCCCAACATTCAGGAAGTAGAGGCAGGAAAGCCAGGAGGTCAAGATCATCCTTAGCTACATATTGAGCTCAAGGCTAGTCTGAGCTACATGAAACCTTGTTGTTTTTGTTTTTTTTTTTTTTTTTTGTTTTTTGTTTTTTAATGTTTTTCTAGGATTACACAGGGATGAATTCTGTGCCATATCTATATCTTGCCACTTCTGGGGAAGACCCAGGAGGGATAGTTCTCATACCATCTAGCTGTTTGGAGTCTCTTTTTCCCAATGTAGAGTCTCCTGTGGTCTGAAGGATCTGTGTATTTTGTGGAGTTCCAGATCCTTGAGGACATCCTGGATTCATGTCTTTATGAGGCAATGTGGGGGTTGGGGGGAATAGAGGGCAGAAGGCAGGTAGCCAAAAGAATCTGAAAAATCCCAGTGAATTGAACTAAGAAATTTTGGGAAAAATGAAAGAGAACCAATACATTAAAAAGAAACTTACAAATAGGAAATTCCAGAGCAACTTAGGATAGATAGATAAACAGAAAACTGAATTTGTGCAAGTTCATGGACTACTCTGGAACCTTCTGAACAAGCCACTCAGTATGGAGATTGGATGGTTGATGTGGCTGCTGTGACCGTACAATTTGACATGTGTGAGGCAGGTGTGAAGCAGGCATGAGGGAGGTATGAGGCAGGTGTGAGACGGGTGTGAGACAAGTGTGAGGCAGGTGTGAGGTGGGTGTGAGACAGGTGTGAGGCGGGTGTGAGGCAGGTGTGAGGCAGGTGTCAAGCAGGTGTGAGGCAGGTGTGAAGCAGATTTGAAGCAGGTGTGGGACAGGTGTGAAGCAGGTGTGAGGCAGGTGTGAGGCAGCTGTAAGGCAGACAATGAGATGTTCAAGTAGCTAGGATAAGTTTTGTTAACATGGAGAACTTATCACAGTCTTCTTCATGACTGCTACTTCCTCATTCTCTTAAGAGAAAAAGTCAAGAAGCAGGCAGGAAGGAAGCACACAGGCCAGATTCTTACACTAGAATCCAGATCAAGGAGGTTCCTAGGGTGAGAGATATCCAAGAACACAGGGAGACAGGAGATTGTATCAGAATTGCCATAGATCCTTTTGGACTTTATTAAAAACTATATAGAAATGTATACAGAGATCAAAATCTTATCTATGGCTGGGTACTCTTTGGGTACTACACCCATGCTACTGGGACTAATGTTAATGCATGTTCAAAGTCACATAGCATGGTGCATGAGTCCGTGGGTACATGGGTACATGAGTGCATGGAAACATGAATACATGGATGCATGGATACATGAGTGTATGAGTGCATGGGTGCATGGGTACATGGATACATGAATGCATTATCAGCCCAAGTAATTTATTATAGAATAAAGCTCCAGGTACTTTTATTAATATACTAGTGGTATCTGTAATACCTACTGTGATTTGGATCCCCCAAAGTTCCACGGATCTGAGCCCAGCTCCCCACCTCAACACTGCTGGAAGGTGCTGGAATCTTGGGAATGGGCTTAGTGGGAGGCAGTTAGACTGTTGGTAGCGTGTCCTCAGAGGGGAGAGTCCATCTAGGCTCTTCTCTCCACTTTTTACTTTCTAGTCATGAGGTTCTGCTATGCTGCTATGCTGCTCACCTGATCACAGTCCTGGGAACATTTGAGGGAACTGATCATGGACTGAACCTTCCAAACTTCTCTCTTCATTACTGATTTTCTTAGGAGTTTGCTAAGGCGAGGGAAAGCTGACTGACAAACCCTGAGTCTGTCAGGAGGTCTGCAGTAAGCAGACTGTTGTTAGTCTCTCAAAGATTTTGCCCTTTGGTCTTTCAAGGATTTTGCTGGTCACTATTTAATCAGATGTCCACACATCTCAGAGGTGGTCCAACATCCACTTATTGGGAGGGAGGCAGTGGTCGTCATACCCTACATTTACAAGGATGCCTGCTATGCTACATGGAGCTAGTTGCAGTTCACATCTGTGGCAGAACAGGCACTCAGCCCTCTGTGGGGTCTGTGTGGGCCTTGTTGGTGGAGTATCATTTAGACATAAAAATCTCGGTTTTCTGTATAAGAAGTGTTCACTATAGACAAGATCTGTGTTTGTTGTATAGATTCTGTGAGGTGACTGCCTGTTATCAAGAACTATTTACTATCCACTCAACATGCATGAGGCCGAGTTTCATCTGTAGTACCACATAAATTGAGCATGGTGGTGTATACATACAATCTCAGAGCTCTGAATGTGGAGGCAGAAAGATTAGGAGTTCAAGGTCATTATCTGCTACATAGGTAGTCTGAGGCCAGCCCATATACCCTACATAAAAAAAAGTTACATCATAGCCAGAGCCTCAACCTTGTACAAACCCCACTGCAACCTCACACACAGAGTCATATACATACCACATACACACATACACACACACATATCTAGTAACACACACACACACACACACACACACACACACACACACACCTTACAGCTTCTGAAAGGGCATCTGCCCTGTTTAATCTTGGACAGCTGCCACCCTTGTCATTGACCTTTGCTACTGGGATAATTTAAGAGATCTCATCTAATCCCCATCTTGCTTTTAAAGACTTTGCTTGCCGCACCTCCGACTGCCCTGTGGTTTACTGTAGCGTGTGTCCCTGACACAGTGCTTGTCCTGAATCGGCATAGCTAACTCATCTCTCTCTGCTCTTTAGCTCA
Organism: Mus minutoides; assembly: GCA_902729485.2. Taxonomy (NCBI): domain Eukaryota; kingdom Metazoa; phylum Chordata; class Mammalia; order Rodentia; family Muridae; genus Mus; species Mus minutoides. Next base: position 342,263 of record LR750064.1, read on the forward strand.
ACAATGCTGACGACCCAAAGACTAGCCACAGCGCACCTATATCAGGTCTGTTTTTAGGATCCAGCACTGCAAAGGGCAGGTTACTTTCTGTCCTAAGATAAGAGGGAACATACTAAGCTTTAATTTTATCACTCTTCAGGATATATCCTCAGGCCTGGGGAGGGGTTTATCATGGATGGATGGATATACACCTATGTAGTAACTGACAGAAAAGCGAAGTTAAGGTAGACTGAAAAAGGAGGCCTTCCAGCCAACACAGGACACACTGCTGTCAGTTTTCAGAGCATCTCAGTGTCTTTCTTCCCTCCTCTGTGACCAGGAAGAAAAGCACACGAGTTAAGATTTCCCCTCATCCTGAAGGGTTGTTTTCTACACTGGGAAGTGTCCCACCCTTTTCAGGGTCCAGCCTAAGCTCCCACCTCTTCTTCTAGGTAATGCTTGAACTAACAAGCAGTACTTGGAGACTAAGATAATTACATTGCTTACTTAAGGACATATTTATATAAATTACCAAGTTAGCAAATCATCTTTTATAAAAATATGAAGTGCTCCCACTCTTTGCCTTGTAAGAGTCATTTACACTTATGACTTTTGAGGTCAGAACCCTCACAGATGGCTTCAGCTCAGAATCCCAAGGACTCAACAGAGGTGACTCTTTATGTACTGTCTGATTCTAGAGACCTAGTCTCTAAAGTAAGGTAGTTATTTAGTAGTGTGGTCACTATTTATCTGATAGGTCCAGCCCCCGTTAAACTATCCTCATTATGTCACAAATGGTGCCCACTCCAAAAGGAGTCCCTCCCTCCCCAGAGCCTGTTCTACTTTTTGACACATACCTTTCAAATCTTTTCTTATTTGACATGATCTGTCATGGGTATCAATGCAGGGAAGTTGTTCTGAACCGACCCACTAAAGCACAGGGGATGTATACTGCACTGTCAGCCTATGGTAGAGGGTAGACACACTGAAAATTGGCTGGGAAGAACTCAGAATCACTCTTTCTTCAGTTTTATAAAAAGTATAACATAGCTCCATTAAAACATTTCTTATGATAATCTCATGCATCTCAAGGTGGTCTTAAACTAAACTTTTGGTCCTGCCAAACAGTGAGATTGTAGGTGTACACCACCACATTTGGCCCTAAAAGATTTTTAAAATCCCCCTGCCTGACACAGTAAGTTTCCTGCCTTTCTTGTCTTTTTAGTTTCTGTCCATAGTTATTCATCTTTTGTTTTTATACATGGGTTTTTACCCATCATTGTGTTTTTTGTTTAAATTTGGTACTAAGTTATAAATATGTTTCACGTTGTCAGTGCTTTCACTGTTAGGGCTGTTTAATGATTTCTTTATTATTGGAAAGATGTCATGTGTCCTAGCATCAATTCCTGGTAATTATTAACCACTGGCAAATCAAACACAAACAAATCTTAATTCACACTGTTCAGAACATGAACTTTAACATTCTAATGGGACAAAAATTCAAATCAGAGATGACTGTCCACAGTGTAGAAGGATTCCTTTACAGAGCACCTCTGCCACTTGCTCCCCAAGGCTGTCTTCCATAGAAGTGGCTTGGGACATAGATTGAAGAGGAACTGAGAAGTTGGACTATTTCAGCTCGAAGCTGAACTAGCTTTACCATGAAGGCTCATTCAGAGTTAGAAAAGTATCCAACCGCTCTGCTGCTAAATGGTCACATCAATAATGTTGACATGAATTGGGGTGTGGCTCTTGGGCAGGGTGGGCTTATCCCCAGGTCTGGGGAGACCCTATTTTACAGAGATTGTAGGTGTACACCACCATGTTTGGCCCTAAAATCCTACTGCCTGACTACATTAGGGTGTTACTAAAATGATACCAGTACACTCAGTAGGGACTGGGGGAATATCACAGGTGAATAGTGTTTGTCCAACATGCTTTACCATGTCCTGGTTTCAGTCTATGACACCACACAAGCTGAGATCATCACATGGCCTATGATCCAAGAGTCCAGGAGGTAGATGAAGGAGGATCATATTTCAAGGTCATCCTTAGCTACATAAGGAATTCAAGGCCAGCTTGCTCTTCATGAGACCATGTCTCAAAAAAACCAACCAACCAACCAACCAACCAACCAACCAACCAACCAACTAACCAACTAACTACTAACCTAACCTAACCTAACCAACCAACCAACCAACCAAAAAAACCAAACAGGGCTGGAGAGATGGTTCAGTGGTTAAGAGCACTGACTGCTCTTCTAAAGGTCTTGAGTTCAAATCCCAGCAACCACATGGTGGCTCACCACCATCCATAATGAGATCTGACACCCTCTTCTGGTGCATCTGAAGACAGCTACAATGTAGTTATGTATAATAATAAATAAATCTTTGCCAGGCGTGGTGGCACACGCCTTTAATCCCAGCACTCGGGAGGCAGAGTCAGAAGGATTTCTGAGCTCGAGGCCAGCCTGGTCTACAAAGTGAGTTCCAGGACAGCCAGGGCTATACAGAGAAACCCTGTCTCGAACCTGCAGTTGGGACTGTTGGTTTGTGACTTAACAGTCATAGTGAGAGGCACCCTCCTTCAGATCTCTAACTCTGTGACAAGGGAGGAGCTACCCTAGGAAACTAGTGCATTTTGTCTGATGTACTTTTTAAAAATTAATTTTTAGTTTCTTTATAAAGAAGTGGGTCTCATTATGACACACACACAGTAGATAGATGATGATAGATAGATAGATAGATAGATAGATAGATAGATAGATAGATGTGTGTGTGTATGTGCTTGGTTCCTATTTACTTGATACAATGTTGAAAGATATCCATAACAGATAAAAAGAGAATTTTAAAGCAGTTATCTGAAAGATTCATAAGCATACAGCCTCTAACTCCATAGAATGATGACAAAAGATAAAATGTAGTTTTTAAAGTTCATCTAACACAACTCAATTAACTATGTTTTATTCTGTTTTTTTTGTTTGTTTGTTTATTTGTTTTTGGACAGGGTCTCATGATGCCAAGTTGGCATCAAAATCACTATATCACCAAGGAATTGAGTTTATGATTCTCCTCCTCTCAAAAATGGGATTAAAGGTGTGCACATCACAGAAGGTTTTATGTGGTGTGGGGGATGGAACCAGGGCTTTGTACTCTACCATCTGAGCCACTCCCCTGCTCTCTAGCTAAGAATTTTTTTTTTTTTTTTTTTTTTTTTNACCACGCCCGACTTGTTTGTTTGTTTTTTGAGACAGGGTTTCTCTGTTTAGCTCTGGCTGTCCTGGAACTCACTCTGTAGACCAGGCTGGCCTCGATCTCAGAAATCTGCCTGCCTCTGCCTCCCAAGTGCTGAGATTAAAGGTGTGTGCCACTACTGCCTGACTAGCTAAGATTTTTAAAAAATGTGTGCCATATGATTGTATAGGGAAAAGAGATTTCTAGTGTCTTGGTGTCTAGATTTCTAGATTCCAAGTTTTTCCTAATGAAGTATGTGCAGGAGTCATATGAGGTAAAGCTTGGGAATCTTGATAGAAAGGTACACAAACAACTGTTGGATAGTCAGTGGGAGTGGTGAGCACTTTGACCAGAGAAGATGGGGTAGGGGAATGTGGTGGCTTAAATGTGCTTAGCCCATAGGAAGTGGCACTTTTAGGAGGTGTGTATGTGTGTGTGTGTGTGTGTGTGTGTGTGTGTGTGTGTGTGTGTGTGTGTGTTGGGGGTGTGTGTGTCACTGTGTAGGTGGGCTTTGAGGTCATCTCTTAATGCACAAGCTCCACTCAGCTCCTTCTCCAGCCCTGAATCTGCCTGGATGCTGCCATCCTTCCCGTCATTTTGATAATGGACTAAACCTCTGAAACGGTAAGCTAAGAGCTGCCTTGGTCATGGTGTCTCTTCACAGCAATAAAATCCTAACTAAGACAGGGATGCTGACAGAGGAACACAATTTCATATTCTTAGAGAGTCAGAAGTGGAGTGGGTGGCCTGGATGTGCCTACAGATACCCTAGGTCCAGTTGTCCTCAAAGTTGGCTTGGGATAGAAGCCATCTTCTTCTCCCAGCAGAGAACTTGTCTCTGTTCTCTCCCTTGTCTTTTTGCCAGGCCTAGTGCCTTTCTGAGAGTGCCACCAAAGGTTGCTATTGATCAGCACTAGTTCTTACAACTCCAAGCCAAATTCCTGGGTGGCGGGAGCAGGGCAGATTAAGATATTGGAGTTGACATTTCCTCTCCTGTTTGGTTGTGGCCCACAGACCATGATTTCCTCACAGTCTCCGGCTGGAATAGTGATGGTCTTGGAGTAGAGCCTTTCCGGAAGGTTCTATATGCTATGATGCTGTCTACCTGTGTACAGCCACTGGGTGGTGCTGCTGCCCCTGTCTGCAAGCAGGAGGCCGATGATAGACCAGGTAGTTAAGGCCTTGTGCTTTGGGTGTGGTGGTACTCTTGGGATTCATTCTTGTTCCCTGCAAGTTTATCCAAGCAAGAGAGCCTTGAAATATGCTAGTCAGTCACCTAGCAGAGACTCAGGAATCCTATTGTTTGTTCTGTTGTTTGTAATACAGTGTGGGTAGTTGTAGGACTTTTTGGCATAACCTCAGTTTAAGAATCCATTTGAAGGAACTAGAGAAAGCACCCAAGGAGCTAAAAGGGTCTGTAACCCTATAGGAGGAACAACAATATGAACTAACCAGTACCCCCCCAGAGTTGTGTCTCTAGTTGTATATGTAGCAGAGGATGGCCTAGTCGGCCATTAATGGGAGGAGAGGCCCTTGGTTTTGCGAAGATCATATGTCCCAGTACAAGTGAATGCCAGGGCCAGGAAGTGGGAGTGGGTGGGTTGGGGAGCAGGTGGGGGGTATAGAGGATTTTTGGGATAGCATTTGAAATGTAAATGAAGAAAATATCTAAGAAAAAAAAGAAAAAAAAGAGAATCCATTTGTATATTGGTTGAGGATATGGTTTAATTGGCCAAATGTGTGCCTAGCATTCAAGAGGTCAATACTCAGGATTGCCTAAGCCAGATGTGACAGTGTCTGCCCATAATGCCATCTGCCCAGAAAAGAGCAAAAGCACGTAGACATATGGTATCTGCACCCGACTCTTTGAGTTAACACACTTTGAAACACTCTTTGAGCCAAGCACACTTTGGCTTGGGGGGTGGTGTAGGAGAAGCCCCTGACCAAGGTGTTTTTCTCCATCTCCCCCTCTTAGAGAGTTTATTTTGACCCTCAGTTTCTGTGGAGTCACTGAGTGCTTTCCTGTCCCAGGCTTTTTCTTTAAACATTGCAGTTTCTGTCCAAAAGGTAGATCGCCTGTACTGGGGATAAACCATCCCTTCCAGGCACAGAGGATGATCTTGGGAAGCCATACAAACCAGACCAATCTTGTCATGTTTGCCCTCAGCCTCCCTTACTTCTCTACCCAGGTAGCCCCTTGTGCACATTGTACACTCACTGACTTTCCTGGTAGAGGCTCCTGCTGCACAGGCAGAGTCTATACTGAATACTGGTGTGTGTTGCTGACTTTCCTGGTAGAGGCTCCTGCTGCACAGGCAGAGTCTATACTGAATACTGGTGTGTGTTTCTTCTGTGAGTCTGCCTCCCTTGTTCCTAGCAGGGATCTCAAGAGCTTTGAGGTGTAGTAGCTTTTAGGCTTATTCACGCTTGCATGACTGAGGGCTGTGCCCCTCAGTCCTTTGTTCCTCCTAGCTTGACTTCCACTTGTGACAGACTGGGGCTAACCCAAATTGCTAGACAGAGGCCCACATGGAATCACACTTTGTACAAGTTTGTGGTGATCTGTGCAAGCCCAAGCTCCTCCTCAGTTTGTTTACCTTCTGTTGTTGTTTGTTGTTCAAGTTGACACAAATGATTCCATTTTCATCCTTGTGTCTTTCACGGTCCTTATTTTTGACCGAGATTTTTCTGTGGAAACATTTCTGTCCTCTGTCCTGTGGTGAGGGTCTGTTGTTCCTCTGTTGCACCTGTCCTTGGTGGTAAAGTGGGTGGGTGAGGTTGTCTGATTGATGGAGTCAGCACCAAATCCTTTTAGCCACACTGGATCGACAGAGTTCAGGAAGAGTGCTTCTCTGCTCAGCTCTTGGATGCTAAGGCAGCATTATTTTGTCAGAAATTGTACTTTAGCGGATTAAAAAAAAAAAAAGAAAAAAGATGCAAAGATTAAAAAGGAAAATGCAAAATAAAAATAATTTTGATACTCACCCCCTGGCAATGGGCAAAGAGAAACCTTGCCGGTAGTGGTGTTCAATCAGTCAGAGGCAGAGCAGTCCTTTGTCCCTCCTAGCTTGGTGGCAAAGATGTTTTATGCTTAGGGCTCATAAAAAATGAATTAATCAAATCAAGTCAAACCTAGGCAGTGCAGCGTGGGAGGAGGAAGGTGGGCAGAGACCTACGTTCCACTGTGCCACTCAGTGCAGGCAGGAAAGACATCCACAGATCTGCCACATCTTTAGCAGGCCACAGACACAGAGTCCTACTACCACCACACAGCACCGTATGGGAGGAAGAAGTCAGAGAGAGACCACCATGCTACACACAGACCTGCCCTCTAGTGCAAGGCATAGGTGGGCAGAAGATACCCTCTTGCTACCGTGCCATGCAGTATGGACAGGAGATGTCACTCAGGGGCCTGCCAGCCACGTGGCCAGCCTGCAGCAGGAGCCACCACAGTGTGTGAGTATGTGATGTTAAATGGAAGAGAAAGAGAGGTGGAGCACATTGAGCATTATAAAGAGAGATGGAACTAGAGACTCAAGGGTGGAGAGGAGTAGCCTGCTGTGCGTGGACAGCCCTGCTTCCTGGTACCATGGTGACGTCCCAGCATCAGCTGCCATTAAGAGCCATGTCTCCATCCGTGGCTACGAGGCCAGCATAGCCAGCATCAGGGGTCTGTGTTGTTACCACTAAAGAACATGGGTACATCTTGGTCGGGGCAGACATTTGGGATCATGTGGATATCGAGGGACTGTGCATGACTGTTCCTGCTCCTCACTGGCCACTCTGAGGAGTTGGCCTCATCTCTCACTGGAGATGGCATTTGGGAGAGGAGACTATGCACCTGATCTGGCCAGGAGAGCAGAGATGACCCTGATGTTGGGTCACAGATGAGCTAGCAGTAAGCCAGATCCAAGGGTGAGAACATGGGAAAGCTGACCCCACCGCTTTTCTGCCATGAAGTATCGTGGATGTGGGGTGGTGACCTCCCACCTGTGGCAGCCAGAAGAGCTGGCCCCGGGGTCATGAGAGCAGGTGAGCTGGCCCTGTCCCTCACCAGCTGCATCACTTGGGAGAGCTGGCCCAGCACCTTGTCTGGGCAACACAGGGGAGCAGGCCCTGACTGGGAAGGCACAGGTGAGCCAGCTCTGAGGGTGTGCCTGTGAGAGCTGGCTCAGCCCCACGCAGGCTGCAGCACTTTGGAGAGTGAGCCCCTCACCTTAACTGGGCAGAGCAGTGGAGCTGGCTCTGGATTCGGGTGTAGACGAGCTGGCCCTGAGGGCACAAGATCAGAAGAACAGGAGAGTAGGATGACACATTGGGTAACCTAGCAGGAGCAGTGCTGAGAGCTTGTGCTGGTGGTGCAGATGAGGGAGAGCTGGCAGGAGCCACCTAGCCCAGATCCAGGGTTCTGAATTGGGCCACTCCAAAATAATTGTCATTTGTAAATGGTTGGGACACATGAAAGGGTCAGTCCTGCTGTTCCAAAGCTGCAGGAGCACCATGACACAGGGCAACAACAGGATAGCCAGGTCAGGTGAGGATCCAGTATTGCTGGTGTAACAGAAGCCAGAGATCTCTAACCAGACCAATGTCTCCTTCCAATGAACATTTACAAGTGAAGATGTGTGGGCAGAGGAATATACTGTGGGACATATGGTGACATTACAGCTTTTGCGATGAGATGTTTTCTATGATGTGAGTGTGTGTGTGTGTATGGGTGTGTGAGTGTGTGCATGCACGTGAGCGAGTGCTTTATTTGGGGGACGTTACAAGGACAAAAAACAGATATGAGGGAATGGGGAGATAAGGACTGGGGTGCATGATAAGATTTAATTAAAAGATTACTGGGGTGGGGGAATAATTTTGAACCAAAAACATTTTTTTCTATAGCAATACCGATTTTTATGAAAGATATTCAAGGAAAAATCAATATGTTTATAAAATAAATCTGGTATTACCAGAAAACTATATTTAAAGAGTAGAGTATTTATTGGCATGTTTTTTTATGAATCTGATTGTAGATGTTTACAAGAGAAACCAAAACTAGATAACAAAAGACTTTGAATAACCATGAGGAAAATTCTTGAGGAATCTTCAGCAACTACAAGAAAATAGTTGTTTTCATGACCTACCTAAAGGGCTTTTTTAAAATAAAGATTTATTTATTTTATTTATATGAGTGTTCTGACTTCAGACACACCTGAAGAGAGCATCAGATCCCATTATAGATGGTTGTGAGCCTCCATGTGGTTGTAGGAATTGAACTCAGGACCTTTGAATGAGCAGTCAGTGTTAGCATTTTGTCTAAGCTCTGCCCCACAGTTACCTGGCAACAGCCAGGTGTGCCTGACTCACTATAGAAGGGGCTGCTTACCCCTCCTCTCTCTCTTGCTTTCTTACTCTTGTCTTCTTGCTCCCTCTCTGTCCCCTCGCCCCTTCCCCCCTCCCCATTCCCTTCCTCCCCTCTCTCTGTTGCTCATGGCTGGCCTTGTCTTCTTTTGTCTTGTCTTCTCTTTCTCTCTCTCTCTCTCTCTCTCTCTCTCTCTCTCTCTCTCTCTGCCACTACTACACTCTTGAATTCCCTCCCCATGCCCTGAATAAACTCTATTCTATACTCTACCTTAGTGTGGCTGGACCCTCAGGGGAAGGGATGCCTCAGCATATCTGACTACACCTCCATATAGAACATATCCCCCCTCTCTTTATCTTTTTATAAACTCAGCAGTCAGTACTCTTAACAGCTGAGTTGTCTCTCCAGCCCTGACCTAAAGGGTTTTTAAGATAACAACATGGCCAACAGCATAAGCTCAGGGCTGTCAGACTTCAGTAAATTTTATGTAAACTTTACCTTGTGTTTTACCTAAACATTTATGTCAATAATCTAGGTCATGTTTCACTATAAAGTAATAATCACCCATCAAAACTCTTCTTAAAAGTAGATCAACATTAAAAAAAACCCTTTGTTCTCTTAGACATAGAGAAATAGACTTTATAGTTTAGTCTTTTATCACTGTAGTAATATTCAGCTTTTTAGATTATTTTATACTTTGCTCTAATCGTAGCAAAGTTTATACACATTTCTTTGCCAAGACTCATCCTCTGCCAACTTCTGAGACTTGCTCAGAAGGCATTTTTGAAAAATATCTCCAAAGTTAAAAGATCAGGTTGTGTGTGTGTGCAAGGCATGCCTGGGAGGGGCATGGGGATTTAGGGTGGGTGAAGCTGCCCCACATGGTAGTGTAGTGGTGGACACATGTCACACATTTATTGAGACCCACAGAACGTATAACAAGAGAGTGAGTCCAAGTGTGAATTATCCTCTGACGGAAGTGCTGATAATGTGTGAGGTTCTTTTGTTGTTGTTGTTTTTTTTTGTTTTTTTGTCTTTTGAGACAGGGTTTTTCTGTGTAGCCCTGGATGTCCTGGAACTCACTCTTTAGACCAGGCTGGCCTCGAACTCAGAAATCCACCTGCCTCTACCTCCCAAGTGCTGGGACTAAAGACGTGCGCCACCACGCCCGGCCAAGACTCTTGATACAAGGGAAGGCTTGAGGTTTGGGTATATGGAAATGTGGGGTTCTGCTATGAACCCCAGACTTAGCTAAAGGCAATACCCATTTACTTTGTAAATGGCACAGACTTTCTGATGTCCTCATGTACTTACAGGTCTCACTCAACAGTTACACGTGGGCCAACCTTCAGTTACTGGTCCCTCCCTCCTTCCTCTCCTAAGTGCTGGAATTACAGGAAGAAGCACAATCACACAACGCTGGAGGCAGTTTTAATACATGGGCTTCGGGGAACTTATTCAAAGTGTAGCAGCTGTTCTGGGGTGGGTCTGAGATGGTGGCCTAGAGCAGTCAAGCCGAGGAGAACAGTGGCCCAGAAGCTCTAGGGAAAGGTTGGTGGTTAGGTGAGAGCTAACTGTCCTAAGGAGTAGCCATTTGTGAGAAGCAGGTGGGAAGATGTGAGTCACCCCCTCAGACTCCCTTTCTACCCATGCGTAAGGTCTTTGATGCCTATTTACTCAGAAGAGGGAGCCAGGCTGAGACCCAGCATGGCCCCCAGCATGTGCTGACAGCTGGTGTGTGTTGAATGTGTTAGCATCCTAAGAACTGTGTCCTGCTCTGGATGTGTCTCCCTGTGCCTGTGGCTATTATGAAATACATCTCTGCTTGTTATGAGTTGAGTATGAAATGCCCCCAAAGGCTCGTGTTGACAGCCTGTCCTCAGCTGCTTGTTCTTTTTTAAGAAGTGTTGGAATCTTGAGTAGGTGGGGCCTGGTTGGAGGAAGCAAGTCATTCTGTGTACATGGGACAGGATCATATGTAGCCAAACTGAACTTGCTATATAGTCAAGGATGACCTTGAACTCTTGACCCTCTGGCCTTGACAGACCAAGGTTGAGATGACACTCATGTCTGGACTGAAGAGCACCTCTTGTCCCTGGTCTCTTTTATGTGTGCCTTCACAGTGGGTGAGCAGCTTTACTCTAACATGCTCGTGCCATAATGCTCCATGTCACCACAGCCCCACATCGAGAGGGCCAGGTGCTGTGGCTATGAACTTCTGAAGCTGTGTGTCAGTCAGAACAGCCTCTCCCACTCTGAGGGGTTCCTTTCTTCTTCTCTTCCTCCAGTTCCTCCTCTAGCTCCCCCTCCTTCTTCTCTAACTCCTCCAACTCCTCTGTTCCTCCTCTAGCTCCTCCTCTCTTCCAGCTCCTCCTCCTTGAGCTCCTCCTCTTCTTTTCTCTCCTCCTCCTCCTCTTCCTTCTCTGCTTCCTCCTTCTTCTCCTCTTTTGTTTTGAGACCAGCTCTCACCATAGCCAAGCTGTCCTTGAACTCCTTATGTAGCTGTAGTGCCTTGAACTCCTGATCCTCTTTCCCCCACCCAAGTGCTAGGATTACCAACATGTGCCACCATACCCAGTTTCCAGGGGGTTATTTTTTGTCCTGTGCTGTGTCACATTGATGAAAACTCAAATCCAGGAATGCTTGCAGCTGGTCAGCTGATCGTGGGAGATGAGAGCCAATGAGAAGGAAGGAGGCTCACTCAGGGGCCAGCATTGTGGAAAGGCCTCTGAGGGCCTGTTAACCTCTTAGCTCCTCTTCAAACTCCACAGCACAAAGGTCTCTTATTCAAAGCAAGTGTTACCTTTAGTGAAGTTGTTATTTTCTTAATAGTTAACATAATTCCTTTGTTCAAAGAAACTTTTTGTTAAAAGATATGGCCTGCCTCAAGGTATAATCATCACTAACTGTGTATGATAAATGGGGGAAGAAGAGCAGGGAGGCTGGAGAGATGGGATCAGGAGGGAGCACCATGGCCCATGAGGCCATCTTCCGATGTCTCTCTCAAGTGTCCAGTGTGAGACTCACTTTCCTTTTCTCTGAAATAATAAGATGCCGCACTGCTTGCTGGTATTTTCATTGGGAAACAAATTACTTTTAGAGCCCACCAAGTGAGGCTGAGCTTTCGCACCAATGTAGGTGAGAGGTGAGTGATAAACATCAGGGTTTCATGTGTGACAAGGGAAGTGTAAGCTGGCATCCTCACATACAAGTCCCTGTGGTAACACAAACTAGCAAGGACAGGTCCTTTCAAGCAGCACCTGTCCCGTGACAGGGCTTTTGTGGGCTGGTACTGATGAAGATGTCACACCCATTCTGAGAGATGGGACTGATAGCTAAAGGGCTGGGAATCAGATTAAGAACCGAGTGAAGACTCTTAAGGTATTCTCAGGTATTGGGTTATATAGTTCAGGTGGTAGATGCTTGTCTGACATGCAGGAGGCCATGGTTTTGATCCTCAGCACCACACACACAAGATATGGTGGTGCATGGTGGTGGAGGCAGGAGGATCAGAAATTCAGCATCATCTTTAGATATGTAGCTAGTTTGAGGCTATCATGGTCTAGAGAACCTGTCTCAAGAAGGATAAGGAGAAGGAGAAGGAAAAGGAAAAAGAGAAGGAGGAGGAGGAAGAGGAAGAGGAGAAGGAAGAGGAGGAGGAGAAGGAGGAGGAGGAGGAGAAGGAGGAGGAGGAGAAAGAAGAGGAGGAGGAGGAGGAAAAGGAGGAGAAGGAGGAGAAGGAAGAGGGGGAGGAGGAGAAGGAGGAGAAAGACAACCACCACTCTACCACCTCCTCGGAACTGCCTATGGGCTACCTGTTCCCTAAGCCATCAAACATAGCTGATGTGTTGCTTCCACAGGCAAGGAGTGTATGCCCTGAGAGAATTTAAGGCCAGGTTTGGTCCTGAGGTTCTGTGATGATTGGATAGGATCGCAATGCAGTAGATTGGGATTGGTGAGCACAGGGCAGCCAAAGTTTTGTGTTATTAATTAGCTTTATTCTTTGACAATTTCATACATGTATTTGTACACACACACACACACACACACACACACACACACACACACACACACACACATTGCATTTTGATTACATCCTAATCCACTCTCATCCTTCTTCCAGCTCTCTGACAGTCCCTCCCCACCCAACAGGCCTCCCTCCTGTTTTCATATCTGTAGTGGCTATTCCTGGTTGTCAACTTGACTATATTTGGAATGAACTACAATTCAGAATTGGAAGGCTCACCAGTGACCCTAACCTGGAGGCTGGGAGATAGAAGTTTCTGACCTGGATCTTGGTATGGAGACCTTGAGGCATAGTGGCTATGGATTCCAAAAGATTAAGACAGGGAGATCTCTGAGTTCGAGATCATCTGGGATTAAAGGTGTGGTGGCACACACCTTTAATTTGGGCTACACCTTCTGCTGGAGACCATATAAGGACATTTGAAGAAGGGAGTGGCTCTCTCTTTCTGCCTGCTTGCCATGCGGGACTGAGCAACTGCTAGATCCTTGGACTTCCATTCACAGCTGCTACCGACCATTGTTGGGAATTGGACTGCATACTGTAAGTCATCAATAAATTTCTTTACTGTATAGAGACTATCCATAAGTTCTGTGACTCTAGAGAACCCTAATACAGAAGTTGATACCAGGAGTGGGGTATTCCTGTGACAATCTGACCATGTTTTGGGGAGGACTTTGGAAGGATTTTGAAACTTTGGGCAAGAAGCCAGTCCTGACATCCTTTGGTGATGAACAGCAATGTGGAAGTGTAAGCTGAATAAACCCTTTCCTCCCCAACTTTCTTCTTGGTCAAGATGTTTGTGCAGGAATAGAAACCCTGACTAAGACAATATCTTTTTACAATTTTTGTGAGCCACTGAGTTTAATCAAGGTTGCCCACATGGGCATGGCATGGGTGTGGAACTCTGGACTTCAGCATGGTGTACTCAGAAGTAAGCTATACCACTAAAGACAATCACCTGTCCTCCACTCAGCAACCATCAGCAGCCAACTGTCCCCTATGACCCATCCCATATGACGTCTGAATATTGATGGGCCCAGTCCTGTGCAGGCCCCAGGCAGACAGCTGCCCCCACAGAGTCAATGAAGGCAGCAGCCATGTCATGCCCAGAAGATGGCGTTACACAGTCCTCTTCCCCATCCTCTGGCTCTTACACTGTCTCCTTCATTTTTCATTGTGTTTCCTGAGCCTTGGAGGAGATAGACGTGCCCCATTTAAGGCTGAGCACTTATCAGTCACTTATTTCTATCACTGACTAATTATGTGTCTTTGCTTTACACATTACCTGCTCCAGAGAAGCTTCTTTTACTAAGGCTGAGACCAGCACTCATCTATGGCTATAAATACTTAGAAGGAAGTTGACAATGTGTTTATTATTAACCACAGTAGTAGGTTTCTTGCTAGGGCCTACGAGCTCCCCAGCCATGGGCTTTGGACCAGTTTTACAATTACTGGACATGAATTCCCTCCTGTGGACCAGGCTTTAAATCTCATCATAAACTGGTTGGTTACCTTCACAACAGTACTACACTACACTGGTGGGCACATCTTGCTTGACAGATCAGTGTTGTAGCTTGCAGGGTCCATAGCTGGACAGGACCATTGATGATTTTCTCTCCACAGCTCTGTACACAGCACCTTCTGGCACTATGAAAACTAGCCAGCAGAGAGGAAGTTTCTAGATCATTTGTGGTTTGATTTTTCTATGCCTAGTACACAAGAATGTAGTATCTACAGCAACAGAATCTTCCCTTCTGATACAGTTTTGGTAGGCAGCATAAGCAATGGGAATAGGCTGTGTTGTTTGGGGTTTCCCTGAACAATAATTCATAGGGAGGTATCTACACCTATGCTGAAGGTTCCAGATCTTCAGGAGTGACAGTCATTTGGTGATTCCCACTGAAAAGTTGAGCACTTGAAAATGGGCTTTGCAACATTGATCTTCCTGGACAAGAGTATCCTGCTATGAGAAAAAAAAAAACATGCTACACGCTGATAAAGATGGTAGAGTTTTAGTGGCATGCTAATGAATACGGCAAGCTGTGGGGTGTTGATGGCTTCATTCTCACACCTACTTTTTGAGTCCTTACTTCTACATTCTGGGGAAAAGCCTCATTAAGGAAGAGATTTCTTCTGTCAGGTGTGGGGCAGCACTTCTTCTAGGGCTCAGAAGACAAAGGTGAAAGGTTGGTGAGTTAGAGGCCAGCTTGGATGACAGATATAACAAGACTCTGCTCAAACAAACCACAAAACAAACAACAACAAAATAAAGCAAGGGGCTGAAGAGATGGGCAGTATTTCTCAGTGGTTAAGGTAATTGTTACTCTCTGTCTGTCTGTCTGTCTGTCTGTCTGTCTGTCTGTCTGTCTATACACTGTAGCTGTCTTCAGACACATTGGAAGAAGGCATGGGATCTCATTACACATGGCTGTGAGCCACCCTATGGTTGCTGGGAATTGAACTCAGGACATCTAGAAGAGTAGTCAGTGCTCTTAAACTCTGAGCCATCTCTCTAGCCCTACTTATTACTTGAAGAGGATCTGCATTAGATTCCCAGCACCTATAGCAGCTTATAACCATCTGTAACTCCAATTCCAGGGGATTGGATGCTCTCTTCTGACCTCTTCAGGCACTAGGCATGCATTTGGTGCACATGCATACATATATGTGTTGGGGTTTTGTCTTTTATGGTCTACTGTAATCTTAAGTGCAGCCCCAAAGACCTGGAGTCTGTGCATAGCCTCTGGGACCCTGCCCCAAGTTAATTTTGATTGGTGAATAAAGATGCTGACAGCTAATAGCTGGGCAGAAGAGACATATGTGCGGTTGAGTTTTCCCAGGTTTAGAGAGAGCAACCTCGAGGAAAGGGGAGAGAAGAAGAAGGACTAGGATTCCCACTACTATACCTTGGCCTCTGAAAATACAGGAGGATCAATTATCTATATTGATCAGACATAAAAGAGATTTTAAAGTCACGGACGCCTCCGTTACGTTGTCCACTTTGGTTAATTCTGCAAGTACTCTGAATGACCTTTTGGCCAATAATTCCAGCGCCCTCAGTCAGCAAGAGGGTATTAATTCGCAACTCAAAGCTGGCATTATAATGGTTAACCAGAGGGTAGATCTACTGCAGGAGCAATTAGATATTGTGAACCAGGTACTCTTTGTATCATGTGTAAGCCATATGTCTGGTATTTGTGTAACATCTGTACAGTTTCAGAACTCCTCCTGTGCAGCCCAGTTGTCCTGTGAAATAGGAGCCATGCTGCATGGCAATTGGAGCCATAGCCCCTAGTTGTCCTAAAACTTGCTCTGTAGATCAGGCTGTCCTTGAACTCACAACTCTACTTGCCTCTGTTTTCCAAGTGCTGGGATTAAAGGAGTGTGCCAACACCACCTGGCCTTAGAACAACTTTTGAATTTTCCTCTTTCTATTGTGGTTTCAGGGTATTAGGCTAAGGTTGTGGTGCTTATGTGGTAGAAGTAATAAGCACTTTTACCCAATGAACCAACCCCATGGCCCACTGGCCCATATTATTAAATGCCACAGAAATTATCCACCAAGAGGTGCCATCTCTTACTTGCTGTGGAATGGTCACATGGCTGGTGTTTGTTTCCCACTGCACTGTAGTCACATGATGCTCAGCAAGGTTTTGGTGAATTTTTGTCAAATGAATGACAGGATTTGAACTAAATTCTCTCTTCTCCATAGTTCAGATACTCACTTGAGCATACTCAGGCCATGCACATGTGCCCAATGAACTCTAGGAGCTGTTAGGTTAAGCAGCATAGAGCAGGCTAAGCCTGTGACTTGTATTTCCAAGTGCTTCAATTTCCTGAGTTGCCTCAGTGGTTCATGCCCAAACAAGTATCATGTGGAGTGTGAGGAACATCTGAAATACACCGAAACAGTAAAGACAGGGTGCTTGCCAAAAGAAGGGTGACACCATTTCTCTAACTCATAAAATGTCCAGTCCACAACTCAGGAAATGAATGTGAGACATTTTCATTTATTTAGATTTAAAGGAAGCATGTTGAATAAACTCAATTCATAGTTACTAGTTTTGCATTTACAAAGTTGACATTACCTTTATTATACTTAATGTTACATTAGTTATCATTGTTTCATTCAGTGTGAGGTAAAGCTGATACAACCAGTATGTGTTTATATCCATAGTTACAATCAAGTTCACAACTGCAGGCTCCAAAGTGGTTTGTGACATTTATTACAATTACATTTTCACTGTGCAAGTGTTGCAAGAATTTCTCATGATGAGGTGTACTCCCAAAATTGTGTATTTCTGGAAAGATGCTTTTGTGGGTAGGGCTCACAGAAGTATCAGGCAGGACTGTTCCAAGACCACTCACCAGGGCTCAGGAGTTCCTAGTTGCTTACAAACATGTCCTTATTATAATACCATAATGAAAAAAATTCCATGATCTTCCTTCCTGGGTTCCCAAGCAGGATTGGAGTCAAAGACGATTTGTCATAGTACACCTCATCTTTGCGTAGAGCTGTGCCTTTGATGATCTCCAGGGCACATTCCTCCTTGGGAGAAGCTTGGGCATTAATTATCCCAGAGATCTCCTTCAAAGCTGTTTCTGTAGGCCACAGGAAAAAGTGAGTTAATCCAGGGTTAGAAGAGCTCTCGTGATAGAGACTCACAGACTTCAATGTGTCAGGCACAGTGTACTCATGTCTGAGTCCCACAGTCCCTCTGAGGACCCTTAGACAACTGAGTATGTCCAGTGTTGACAAAGGAAGACTGGCTGGCAGAGGCCTGCCTTTCTGGATGGGAATCTATGGGGCAGTGGAGGTGACAGCTTAGGGGTCCGAATGTTCTCTGGGTGTTTTGGTTGGGGTGATACGTTATCATGGGGGTGCAGAATGAGGACTAAATAGCTGATGTAAAGTGTAGGTGGTAAACGAGAATGTGTTTTGACAAAGACCCACTGCTTTATAGAAGGCAAAGTAGAACCAGGCTTTGGGTCTCTCTCAGTCCTGACCACTGTCACTGAGAAGGGGCTGCCAGTAATTATGCTGTTTCTTAACAAGGTCTCATGTATCTCAGGCTGGCCTCAAACTCAATATATATTTGAGAATGACTCTGAACTTCTGATCCTTCTGTGTCTACTTCCTGAGTGCTGGGATTACAGGTGTGTTCTGTCTTACATAGTTTATGTGGTGCCAGAAATTGAAACCAGGGCCACATGAGTACTAGATGAGCAGTCTACCAGCTGAGCCACAGCTCCAGATCCTCAGCTTCTCCTTAAACAAAAGTTTCTCACAGTCCTAGATATGTGTTTTAGATAAGCGTAAATGCTGCATTCACTGTCCTGTTTCACCCCTCACCTTTCACCCCTCACCTTTCATGAATTGTATCCACATGCATAACCCTGTGAAATGCCAGAAATAGGCACCATAGATGCAGCCCAAGGCACTGGCTGTGTTTGTTTGTTTGTTTGTTTGTTTATGAGCATTCCCTGGATAGTGTCCAAGAGCACACTCAGTACTAATTTCTCCTATTTATTTATTGGGGAAGGTTCTTTTCTTGTTTCTCATGGCCTTGATTCTTTGAAGAATACTGATCACTGTTTCTAAGGAATGTAAGTTAGATGTACACCCTTCACAGTGGATCACATTGAGGAGCCCGTGCAATCAACGTCTCGTCACTGTTGAGTCCAGTAAGAAAAGTACGCAGGTGTTGGGTATCATTTATAGAATAGCAGTGGTCAGGGGGAGTTCACGTGGGCTGAGAATGGAAAGAACAGAGGATCAAGATTGACTAGACTCCACCAGAGAAGGAAGTGGCTCATTGAATGACAGGGCTGACACTTCCAGCTCTGGTCTCTAACACATTGCCGCATCAGGGAGACAGGACCCCCCTTTTTCATGTGGTAAGGCTGACAGATCAACTTGGGGTCCTTATTCCAGGGTCTTTTCCTTACCTGTGTCTATGAGGCCAAGGAGACAGAGAGTGATGGACACGTTGACCTTGGTTACGAAGTGTTCTTTTCTAATGGTGGAAAAGAACCCATCCAGAGCAAACTTGCTTGCAGAGTAGGGAGCAATCATAGGCTGGGTCATTTTCCCTAAATGATAGATTAAAGAAGTTTGTTAATAAGGATCTACTTTGGCCTTAGACAGAACAGGCCTTGACTAGGAGGAGGTTGCCAATCCTGAGGGGCCTTTTTACTCACTGTGACTCCAGTTTCTCATGATTCTCTAAGTTATTTTATGGAATTACATTTTTGAAATGATAGAAATTAAGTATTTGGAGGTGTGGTAGTTTGAATGAGACTCTGCCCGGCCCCCAAAGGCTCATATATTTGCATACTTGGTCCCCAGTTGGTAAAATGCTTAGAAGGATTAGGAGGTGTGGCCTTGTTAGAGTAGTTGTGTCACATGGGTTGGGCTTCCAAAATCCCAGTCCAGTCTCATTTTCCCCCATCCCCACCCCCTGCCTGCTTGCCCGAGGATCAGGATATAAAGCTCTCAGTTACTTCTCCAGCACCTTGCCTACCTGCTCCCCATGCTGATGATAGTGGACTAACATCTGACGCTGTAAGCAGGCTCCCAGTTAATGGCTTCCTTTGAGAAGTGTCATGTTGGTCATGGTGTCTCTTAACAGCAATGGAATGGTAACTCTCAACACCAGACAGCTGTACTCAAACCTTTCTCTAGATGGACAGTGTAAGTGAAGAAGCCCAGCACTGCGGCGGCTTCATGCTTTTTACTCAGGATGCTACAGGAATGGGCAGCTTGGACCAATGAGACAAGGGAAACTGTTGGTGTGTCTGTTCTTTTCCCATTTGGGGTTTCTGGAGAGTGACGACCCTCTTTCTTTCCCGATGGGCACTTTGTGCATTTATGTGAGGCTAGAATTGCTACAGCTTCCTTGTCCACTGAGGGGGAAACAAATGGGGAGGAAAGCGGGACTAAGAGGACCAAGGGGACACAGCCTGAAATGCATCAGCTTCGAAGCCTGCCCTACACTGAAAGTCCAATTCTGCTAATAATTATCCTAAACGTTTAAGAAAAAATATAGATCCAGAATATTCATAGGAATGATATATGCTCATAGGAATGATATATGCTTAAAGTAGGCGCTTTAGAGAGGGTGGCCTGGGTATAAATTCCAAGTATGGTATTGCTTAGCTACAATTTGTTGATAACACCATTATTGAGCTTAAATAACCATGTAATACACTTATAGACTCTGACTCATTCGGAGAATGCTGTTGTTCTTAACAGAATTAGTAGTCGCATCTCTAAGTAATGTATGAGCCATTCAAAAAGTCAGGTTGGAGCCGGGCATGATGGCAAACACCTTTAATTCCAGCACTTGGGAGGCAGAGGCAGGCTGATTTCTGAGTTCAAGGCCAGCCTAGTCTACAGAGTGAGTTCCAGGACAGCCAGGGCTACACAGAGAGACCCTGTCTCGAAAAACAAAAACAAAAACAAAAACAAACAAACAACCCCCCCCCCAAACCAAAACCAAACCAAAATTAAAAAAATAAAAAATAAAAAGAAAGAAAAGTCATGTTGGGACAAATAGCTAATTACTTAGGGGAACAAAAAATGCCACTCTAATAAATGAATTTAAACAACTAAGTGGGAAGTAAGAAGTCCAGTTAGAGAAGGGTGAGTGAGTTCTCATCTCAGGAGACAACTCAGGACAACAGGCGCACACGGGGAAAGGAAGGATGGTGAATTCTCATCTCAGGAGACAACTCAGGACAACAGGCGCACACGGGGAGAGGAAGGATGGGAGGACAGATGTAAAACTTGAAAAACCTCCAGCTGCTGGAAACACCCACCTTGCCCCTTTTGTATGCACGTTTTTCAAAGAGACCCCTCTTCTAGCCTAGGAAGGCTGTCCTGCCACAGGCAGTGTGCACACCAGCTTGAACACATGCCATGGCCTCTTTCAAGAAATTGAAATAAATAGCAAAAGGATTCCAATTACTGCCTCTTGGTTTTGAGTGAAAAGGTTATATAAGGCTAGGGCTGAGAGATCCACTTTCAGGCATGAAAAGGATAAGTCAGCCGAGGATGCTGCTCTTGCAGAAGGCAGGGACGAGGAGCAGAGAACCACAGAAGCTGAGCTTACACAGATGCTAACTTTCCCTAAAGCTTGTTGTATGTCTCATTTTAAAGTTCAAAGGCTGAATAATTGCTCAAGGTTGAAAGGTCAGTTTAAAAAACAAGATTCAGATCTGTTTCTAGTGGCTCACACTCTTAGACTCAGATTACATCTCCTCTACAGTTGCCTCTGTTTCACTTTTATTATTGTTGTTGTTGTAGTGGCTGGGCTTCTGCTCTTTATATTCACATTTTCCAGGAATTATGTGTCAAATCCAATTCCAGCCCCACAGAATTGGTAAAGGTCTCTTTGATCTGTTGTTTAGGCCCTAGATAGGCAAACTTTATGACTACAGTATTATTTTTACTTTCAGGCTGACAGATGAAGGTGTCCATCGTCAGGCTTGTAACTCTTAGCTCTTCAGATTTGCTTCCCAGGGCACTGTAACAAATCAGTCACCGCAAGCATGATGGCATCACAGTCCAGTCCAGTGGTTCTCAACCTAATGGTTCCTAATGCTGTGGAACCCAACCGTAAAACTATTTCTTTGCTACTTCATAACTGTAATTTAGCCACTGTTATGAATTGTAATGTAAATGTCTTATATGCAGGATATCTGATAAGCAGCCTAGAATACACTGCTAGGGAATTTCCCACCCACAACCCATACCAATATGATCGATATCACACAGACATGCCCAGAGGCTTATCTCCCAGGTAGTTTTAGATTCTATCAAGACAACTAACATTTACCATCACATGTGGTATAAGGTATCTTTAAATATAAAAAAATTACAGAATTATTAAGCAATGGTCAAGTCAGGGCAGCTGGAGCATAGGAAAAACAAAAAACAAAAAAATAAAAAACAAGGGAGGTGGTGAGCAATGCCATAGCCCCACCCTACCCTTTGGAGGTTAGAAACACCTGGGAAGCCAATGTTATTATTTCTGCACTTAGATAAAAAGCCTCAATTCAGGTCAGCTTAATTACAGAGAGGAAACCCTTGATTTTCAGGGTTTCAGTCCCCCCACCCTCCAGAGATTCTTGATTTAGGAATTGCTGTTAATGATTGTGAGCCAGAGGACCATAAAAGAAGAAAATCTGGGGCAGATCACAAAAGCAGGAAAAAGAAGACAACCTCCTGGCCCCCAGACATTCCAACACAACCTTGGGCATGTAATTAAAGTCTGTTTCCTATCCCAGGAATTATTTGTAAATACTTTCCCACATGACACACCACATAAACCACACATGGTGGCATACATGCAATCCCAGCATTCTGGAGGTAAATCAGGAGGCCAGGGGTTCAAGGTGCTCCTTAGCTACAGAGCAAGGCAAGACTTCCCTCGGTAACACAGGGCCTCTTCAAAAGAAAATGAAAGAACCTGAATGTTCGAAGGAGTTTGCCCTTCCCAGCTTTCTGAAACGTTGTAAGATGTTCTAGATGCAAATGTGGAATAAACTTGTCTCATAAACTGATTAGCATTGTGTGGGAAAGTCTTTTGCTAAAGTTAAGCTGCACATCTTGGCATTTTAACTAGCCAAGTGAGAGCATTCTTGAGACAGGAATCAGGAAGAAAAGGGTTGAATCATGTCAGAGTCACCAAGACACATGCGTGTTCTGGGAAGGACAGATTCCCACGGAACAGGGTTGGGAGGGCAGGAGAGGAAAGGGTCACCTTGTTCCCAATGACACCCTGTGGGAGCTACTTGTGCAACTGACAGTCAAACACCTGGCAGGATCAGAACCTCATTTACAGAGGTAATTTGTAAAGAGATTGTCCTGATATGCTTGGAGCAGCTGTAACACCGAGGGGCTGAGAAGCCTGTAAGTATTAGGTTCAAGATTAATTTCTAGTTAACACAGAAGCAGACACAGAAGCAGGACATATATGCAGCTGATCCTCATCCAGGAAGGCTTAGACACAGATAGAGCTGCAGTGACTATATTTTCTAAAGCAAAATATGGGACAAGGAGTCTGACATGTCTGAATGCAAATGTGATCATAAATGGGACAGAATGTGCAATTAGAACTATTCCCAAAGCACTGGGCTCCAGCTACTGCAGAGTAACCAGAACTGGCAAGCTGGCACACAGGCTGTGCACACGGGCTCATTAGCCGAACGCCAGAGGTCAAAGGGAGGCTTGGAGTGCAGGGTCTAGGATGATTTATAGCTCAGGCCATGGAAACATAGTAGACTTTAAGCAGGAGCTTGCCCTACCGGTTATGCATGCATGCGGTTCCTTTGCCTGGGTCTCTCTACAAGTCTGAAGAAAAACAGGACTGGAGCTTTTTAGTCTAGGTTGCTTTGTTCATTTGTTTGTTTTTTAGAGTATTCAGTTAAAGAAGTTGAAAATGTGCCTTTGAAATGGAAATCATTTGAAAATCCAGCAAGGAAGCTGATGATGGAGAGGATAGAGCAAATCACACCTGGAAACCAGGGGGGGATCTGAGAGTGTTTACCACAGGGATCACCAAAGAGCCCAGAAGGAAAACCCCCAAAGAATTTACCCCCACATCCTCCACTCCACTCGGTTCCTAGGACAAATACTTTTTTCTTTTGCAGATTTCAAACTTTTAGCAAAGTTGAAAGAGTGTGCACATGAAAATTATTCCCCATCCCCAGTTCCCCTTTAGACAGGGTCCCATATACTTCAGGCTGGCCTCACACTATTATGTACTGGGGTGACCTCTTGAATTCTTGGTCTCCCTTCCTCACTCCCAAGTGTTGGGATGGCAGGCGTGCACTAACACACATGGCTCCTTTGAGCTTTCTGGGAGTAATCCCTGTAACTGAGGTCAGGGCTGACACCATGTCCTGCCACCTTGAATACTCCAGTGTCTATTCCTTCCCTAGAGGGACATTATCCTGCTTGGTCACTCTCTGAGCAGGACAAGGAAGCCATTCATTCAACTCTTAGGGCTTCTGGAACAATTAGTAACAAGGTGGGTAGTTTAAGATAGCAGAGACTTATTCTCACAGTTGTGGACTAGAGATGTGTGAAGCCAAGGAGTAGGGAGAACCATGCTTTCTTCAAAAGTGCCAAGAGAGGATTTTTTTCCTGGATGCCAGTATTGCTGATGGAACCCTTGCTCTAGTCTGTGACTGTATGTTAGTGTGGCCTCTCTTCTTTCCATCTTTGGTCCAGTGTCTCTCATGGAGTACTTGTTGGATTTAGTACTCCAAGGTGATTCCACCTCAAGAGCCTTCATTCATTTAAACCTGCAAAGATCCTTCTAAACAAAATTATGTCTATTTGATGCCTTTCCAGGGGCTGCTATCCAACCCACTGCAGAAATGCTAATCTATTCTTGCTCTGTAATCTACAGACCACCATGAGGTCCAGATGCTTGTCTCTACCATATACTTTCTAGCAAAGGCACCCCAAAGAACATGAGTTACCTTGCACGCTGGGACTTGTCAGTTCACTTCTGGAAATAATCCTCCAGTCTCTCATTAAAGTTCCTTGACACCATTGGGAAGTATAGGTACTTATCCTGTACCAGCCAATATGCCATGACTGGCTCTTGCCATAATATGAAGAGCTGATGGCTCAATGTTTATGAATTTTGCAAGCAGCCTATGGCCGTCATGAGACTGTTTACACTATAGAAATACTACCAATCAGGTTTTTAAAGTTTCCTTTCTTGGGAAGCTGGCCATTGAGCACACACCAACACACTTATGGCAACTGTTCTGCTATTTGGATTTGTCTTATATTCTGGCATGATTTTATTTAAACTATTCAGTTCTGGTAGTCTCAGGAGTAATCTATGTTCGTCATATCCAGTCCCACCAGATCAATACAGGGTTCCAGTCCATTCTGTGGCTGGTGATGTTAATCATAGGCCACTGGAATCAGGAGTAACACTGTGATTTCTTTATTGTGGAACTGTTCTTTCCCCTTGTAATCAGTAATTATGTTAAGTGAGTTATTTCAAAAGTATATTAACCATCCTTAAACACACAGTTCAGTGGCACCAGGCACATTTTTGTTGTGCAATAGCTTCTACCACTACCCCCTGAACAGTTTTTATGTCGCAAACTGAGCTCTACACCAATCAAACAGTAAGTTCCATTTTCTGCCTCCCCTGGGCCCAGCTGCAACTACTGATGTTTCAGTACCTCACTCCTTATTTTGTTTGCTGCCCCATATGTATGTCAGGATTTCCTCCTGGTTAGGACCATTTATTGTTATATGTAAGTACACTGTAGCTTTCTTCAGACAGACCAGAGAACAGAGAAGGGTGTCAGATCTCATTATGGATGGTTGTGAGCCACCATGTGGTTGCTGAGATTTGAACTCAGGACCTTCAGAAAAGCAATCAGTGCTCTTAACTGCTGAGCCATCTCTCCAGTACCTCTGAGGCTTCGTCTAACCCCGAGTATCTACCCAGGAGTAGAGCAGCAGGATTATGTGGCAATGATGTTTTTAAATGTTTTGAGGAGTGGTGGTGTTTCCCTCACCCCCCAACACAGTTGTATCATTTACATTCCTCCTCCTAATATACAGAGCTTTCATTTCTTTCTGCATTTCTCTCCCTCCCTCTGTCTCTCCTTCCCTTTCTCTCTTCTCTTTCTCTTTCTCTTTCTCTTTCTCTTTCTCTTTCTCTTTCTCTTTCTCTTTCTCTTTCTCTTTCTCTTTCTCTTTCTCTTTCTCTTTCTTCCTGCCTTCTTGCCTTCTTGCCT
Source organism: Mus minutoides (assembly GCA_902729485.2). Lineage (NCBI taxonomy): Eukaryota > Metazoa > Chordata > Mammalia > Rodentia > Muridae > Mus > Mus minutoides. The sequence continues at coordinate 367,632 of LR750064.1, forward strand.
GTCATGGCAGCAACATGCTAATGGGTGTGGGTTGGTTCCTCTCCACACTTAGGGTTTCCCTAGTGATTAGAGATGTTGAACATCTTTGCATGTTTCTGTTGGGCATATGGGTATGTTCTTTGGGAAAGTATCTTTTCAAGTTCTTTGGCCAATTTTGAATTCACTGTTTTTGTTCTTGTTGTTGTTGTTGTGGTGGCGGGTGGTGTGTGTGTGTTATTGAGCAGGTGGCACTTTGAGATTATATAAATGCCCTGTTTCTTATTTAACCTTCAGCCTCTGGTTTTAACATTCATTAATGTGTCCTGGATGAATGATTACCATGATGGTTGCTAACTGGCAATTCTCCAATGTCCTTTTCCTTTCTGTTTATCATTTGGCCCTCCACTATGTGGGGGAGACGCCTCCTCTCTCCATTTGTTTATTCGAGTGATTATATAATCATGAACTCATTTTTTTCTATGGCATGTAATAGATTATAATCCATTTTGTTATGGTTATTTTAATGCTGCTGAAGTCCCAGAAAGGGCTAGTGAAATCCTTTTAAAGTTAGCCTCTGTATCTATTACCCTTTGACCATTTCTTTACTCACTGATACAACAAGATTTTTAAAGCTTGCTTGTCCTTCTTTCCTTCCTTCATTCCTTCCTTCTTTCCTTCCAGTACTGGTGATCTCACGCAGGGCCTTCCGAGCCAGGCAAGCTCTGTGCTGCTGAGCGGTAGACTCAGAGCCTCTTGTACTTCTTGTTTCTGCCCTGGAGCTGCTGTGTCTAGAGGCATGGGTCCTTTTAGTGACACAGAGAGACAAGATCTGGGACACACTGAAGTCTCTCAGTTGCAGCAGGGGGAGTAAATGTTTGTGTGCATGAGCGTGTGTGTGTGTGTGTGTGTGTGTGTGTGTGTGCATGTGCATGAGGTATTCATGGACACCTCAGTCTGGGGTCATCTCTCTTTGCCTTCCCACCTTCCCCATTAAATCCCTTGTTAGCCATCCTAGCCAGGCCACAGGGAGACCGGTGGTCCCACAACCCTTGATTCTAACACTCTGTGCCCATGGCTATGTGTTCTCCCTCTTTAGATTCTGAATCTTAATCCCTGTCTCACTGTGTCTTTAGTTGTCCAATACCACGGCTGCTCCCTGACACCATGCTGGTCCATCTTACTCATGTCTGCTATGTCCCTCCTCTGCAAAGACACCTGCCTCATCCCTTCCATCTTCTCTGAGTGGCTCTACACTGAGTTATTCCACCGTATGTGGAATAGTCCCAATAATGATGGATTGCCCCACCTGGAGGCCAACAGTGTCCCCATCAGCAAGTCCTGCCATGAAAGCCTAGAAAGAGAAAATGATGAGAACTTAGCTCTGTATCCCCTTTGCAGCCTAAGGAAAACCATGGAATCATAAGTTAAAATACTAGCAAGATATTTTTACCATCTATTCAATCAAGAGTAGCATTGTTGCTAAATTTGTTAGAGGTGTAACCTAGAGGTTACAGTGCGCCTGCCCTTCAGATGACACCTGTCACTGTGTTTTGTCAACTCTGAGAGGCCCACAATTGTAAGATGTATCTTTGTTCTATATACCACAGCTCTCCAGGGGATTCTCATTCTGCATTTGTTGAAGCAGTTTCTTTAGAGTTATATATACATGGTTTTATTTTTTTCAAATCATGCACCATTCCTTTGTACTCAACACCGCTTTTCAGACAGAGCCATTTCCCTCCATGTCATATTGTTTTATACTGGCAGAATTTCTTTCAAGCTTATTTACTGTTATTATTATTATTAGTGTGTTTGTATGTGTGTGTACATGCATGCACGTGTGTGCGTGCGTGCGTGTGTATGTGTGTGTGTGTGTGTGTGTGTGTGTGTGTGTGAGAGAGAGAGAGAGAGAGAGAGAGAGAGAGAGATGTGGGTATCTGGGTGTGGGTGTGAGTGCCATGCCATGCCATGCTTGTGGAGGTCAGAGGACAATTTATGGGGTCAGTTTTCTCCTTCTTCCTTAGTTTGCAGGACTGACTGAACTCTGGTCTTTAGGCTTACATGGCAAGGGCTTTGCTCATGTCTTTTTGGCCCTACTGTGCAGCATTTTTTTCCCTTTTTTTTCTTCATTTTTCTTTGAGACAGGGTTTCCCTGTATAGCTCTGGCTGTCCTGGAACTCACTTTGTAGACCAGGCTGGCCTCACACTCAGAAATCTGCCTGCCTCTGCTTCTTGAGTGCTGGGATTAAAGGCATGTGCCACCATGCCCGGCTCTGCAGCATTTCTTAAAAAAAAATTGTTTTCAAGCTGCTGACACTAGTTGTTAACTTCTCTGATCTTCTAATAATATCTTATCAATGTTGAGTCAAGATCACAGAAACATGGTCCATCACATCTGTTTTGGGATTCCTTTGGCCTTAGTTGTTTTTCTGGTGAAATCTGTTTCACATTCTCAGTAACAAAGTGTTCAGAACCTCATGTACTTCTGGATATTAGCTTTCAGTTCCAATAAATCCCTGGCTGGAAACCAGACTGGGGCTAATCCTGTATAATCGATATTTGCATCATTAATTTTTCCGTTTCTACTGTGGTACTCAGAGTCTATGTATTTCTATGGTTGGTGCTGTTTTAAGGATGAATCCTGCTATAATTTTAAAAAATCCATTATACCAGTCAGTTATGTTTAAACACCAAGCATGTAACTCAGTTTGAAGTGGTAGCAGCAGGAACAGCTATAGATGTGTCTGCATGGACAGCTGACAAGCATTGGTTGTCCTAGTAAGACCAAGATTTCATTCAGATAGCCCTGATGGAGGCTTTACTTCCCGCTGAAACTTCCCAGGCCAGGCTTTCATCATCTGCAGCTCAGTGTTCTTATCTTCCACGTCCCCACAACAGAACATTAAAATCCAGCTCTGGATACGCCATAGCATTCCTAGCCCAAAGTTCTAAAGCCCTTCCACAATCCTTAAAACATGGTCAGGACTGTTGCAGCAATAAACTCTCTCATACCAATTTCTGTCTTAGTCAGGATTTCTATTGTTTTGATATAAGGCCACGACCAAAAGCAACTTGAGGAGGTAAGGGCTTATTTCATTTTACAGGGCACAGTTCATCATCCAGGGAAGCCAGGGCAGAACCTCAAGGCAGGAACAGATGAAGAGGTCATGGAGGAATGCTGCTTATTGGTTTGCTCTTCATGGCTCACCTAGCCTGTTTTCTTAACGTCACCAGCTCAGGGGTGGTACCACCCACATTAATCACCAATCAAAAAATGCCCCACAGGCCAGTCTGGTGGGGGCATTCTCTCAAATTACTCTCCATGTGTCAACTAGCTAGCACACTGTCTGTCCCTCCCCATCCCAACCCATTCTGTGACTAGAGAAACTCAAATTATGGCAACTAACATTTCTTTCTTTCTTTCTTTCTTTCTTTCTTTCTTTCTTTCTTTCTTTCTTTCTTTCTTTCTTTCTTTCGCTTCAAAACAATAAGTTCTAAAAGTGTTGCAGACTTTGCAAGTTGTGAGGTTAATGTTGTTCTGAGTTGTTGTGTCCTGTCAGTCTCTTTATAGTACTGGAGGTACTCTTTGTGCTTGTAGAAGGTGCTCCCTGTGATTGTAGAAGGCTTCAAGGGAACTTTTGACTTCTTTTTGCAGTATTAACACATCCTTTCTTTTCACTGTGTGCACACCATTACTTTCATATCATAGAAATAGCTTTAAAAGTTGATAACATTGCTTCTTCTTTTGCTCTCGCTTTCTCTTCTTAATCTTTCACAAGGAATTCATCCCAGAATTCACTTGTTTCTCTCTGTGCTCCCCTTTTGAGGTCAGTGTTATTTTACAGCATACATTTTGTTGAGAACGTCAGGAGCCATATTTTAAACCTAAATATGCATATGTGTTAAGTCTAAGTTAGGCACATGCATCTTGTCTCTTTAAGCCTTACTTTTCTCTGTTCTTGCTGGTAGCATTATCATACTCCTCACCCATGAGGAGGAAGTTGACATTTTCACCTAGAAGTGGCCTTGAATAAAGCTGTGGCCAGCAGTGAGGCAGCTCTGAGGATTTCAGCTCCACTACACTTGAGTTTGTTTTCACCTTGAAACTCATTATGTTCTAGAACAGATCCTCCACCCTGACTCCACCCCCCAAGGTCTGTGATTACAGGAATGTGTCACCATGCCAGCCCACCCAGCCTTTTAAAGAGAAAACTTGAAGCCGTTGTCATGGATAATACTATGTTTTCCTCAACCTGAAAAAATTGTTACTATTTTCATTAGGCTTTCTGAGTTCAAATCTCCATGTCTCCTTTAAGGGGCAGATAAAACACGGGACAATTCATCGGGTACTACCTCAGTCTTTCAGGACTCACCCAAGTCATTATCTTAGCCTGTCCACAGCACCTCCTGGAGGCTTTTGGTCCCTGGTGAGGGTCATGCTCACCCCTTTGGCACTCTTCCAGTCCCTATAGACATAGCTACCATACATGCTTCACCTTGTATGTTTCTAGCCTTCACAACACTCCAATTCCAGAACAACCCATAAATGAATTACTTCTGGGTTAATTGGATTGAAAGGTAAATAGGAGCATTTTCTTAGAGCAATCAGAATAGGTTGGGTGAGTGGTGAATGTGGCTTCCACCCTGGGCCTCACCCTTTTATATCCACCTTCAGACTTTTACCACCTCTGTAAGTTACAGCATCACACTGAGACTCTGGCTAACCATCTGAAAGTCACAGTACCAGAGCCGAAGGAGATTAACATCTGTACATTCTTGTCTTTATGCCAAACATTAAGGAGATTCTGAATCCTGCTAGTTGATCTGTGCAGTTGAGAAACCTGTTTTTTTCCCCTCCCTCCCTCCTTATAATGTTAAATTCTTAAGTTCAGTTTAGACCACACAGGCAGCCCTCAGCTGACATGAAGGTTACAATCCAACAAGTGATTTCATTCTCACTAATGTACTACCATCTTAGGGAATATTTAACCTTGACAGTGTGCCTGAAGTACTGCACTGCATTAAAACACTTGAAGTCTCTGTAGATGGTTGAATAAGGCAGAGAACAAATGCATTCCGATAGGATGGAAAATTAGATCTGTCCATCCATCCATCCATCCATATCCAAAGGGTCTTTTAAAAGTTGCTCTTTTAAAAATTGACAGTTAGGAGTCTTTGAAAGAGAAGTCTGAGTGTTTAGAGGCCATTGACAAGGTTCTGTGTTCTTTCATTGTATTTTCATTTTGATCGAGAAAATCTAGTCCTTTATTACCATGCGTAGTTTCATGTCAAACTGTTTTCCTTGATAAGGAAGAACTTACCTCTACCCAGGTATGCATCCTTTGTTTTATGGTTAGGAGTATTGGGATTTGGAGGAGGGGAGACAGACGACAGACAGACAGACAGGCACACAGGCACACAACTTCTGAAGGTGACCTTTCACAATGCACTAAAAGATAGAGGATTTGTTTAAATTTCTCTGGTGCTGGCTGAAAAGACTTCCAGTGAGATGGGGGTAGATGGAGTTAGGGAGGAGGAGGAGGGAGGCTGGGAGGGAGAGATGGTAGGCTCATCACTGAGTCCTTGGACAGGGCCACACATTGAGGAGGGAGTGGGAAAGCTGCATAAATACTCAGTTCCTATGCTGTGCATGTGATTGGCACAATAGGTCATGATTATGGAGCCCATAGAACTAGAGGACTCAAAAGTAGAATCAGCTTTACCGTCTGTGATGGTTTGTATATGCTCGGCACAGGGAATGGGACTATTAGAAGGTGTGGCTCTGTTGGAGTAGGTGTGTCATTGTGGGTGTGGGCTTTAAGACTCTCATCCTAGATTCTGGAAGTCAGTATTCTGCTAGCAGCCTTCAGATGAAGATGTAGAACTCTCAGCTCCTGCACCATGCCTGCCTGGATGCTATCATGTTCCTGCCTTGATGATAATGGACTGAACCTCTGAGCCTGTAAGCCAGCCCCAATTAAATGTTGTCCTTATAAGAATTGCCTTGGATGTGTAGCAGAGGATGGCCTAGTCAGTCATCAATGGGAGGAGAGGCCCTTGGTATTGCGAAGATCATATGCCCCAGTACAGGGGAATGCCAGGGCCAGGAAGTCGGAATGGGTAGGTTGAGGGAGCAGGACGGGGTGAGGGTATAGAGGATTTTCAGGATAGCATTTGAAATGTAAATGAAGAAAATATCTAATAAAAAAAATACCTTACAAAAAGAGTTGCCTTGGTTATGGTGTCTGTTCTCAGCAGTAAAACCTTAACTAAGACAATGTCTAAAATGAAACATAAAAGACCCATTTTAAGTAAGGGCTGATGGGCTTTTCCCAGATATTCTCTTCAAACCCAGTGGTTTTGTTTTTTTTTAAAAGGTAAAATTCAAGCACTAGCATCTTGTTTCAAAATACCAACTGGGCCTTTTTATCCTCTTTCTTTTTCTTTTTTCTTTCCCTTTTCTCCTTCTTTTCTCCTCCTCCCCTCCTCCTCCTCCTCTTCTTCTTTCTTCTTCTTCTTCTTCTTCTTCTTCTTCTTCTTCTTCTTCTTCTTCTTCTTCTTCTTCTTCTTCTTCTTCTTCTTCCTTCTTCTTCTTCTTCTTCTTCTTCTTCTTCTTCTTCTTCTTCTTCTTCTTCTTCTTCTTCTTCTTCTTCTTCTTCTTCTTCTTCCTCTTCAACAAAGTCTCCGTATAGAACCAAAAGTGGCCTGAAACCCATAGTAATCCTCCTGCCTCAGTGTCCTGAGTGCTAGTATTTGCACATATGCTTGCATCATTTTCTCCTGCTCTTACATGTTTCTTGGCATGGATGGTGTGGAAGGGAGTAATTCAGCAACATTTGTGTTCTTTTGTAGAAGGAGAACCTCTGATTTTTAGTTTTGGATATAGACTAGATCCCATCTATAGCCCACTATGTCTGAAGGTTATAGGTCTCAGGATACGTCCTTCATTTTCTATGGCTAGAATTCAGTTATCACTCCAAGCCTTCTTGGACAGGCAGACAAATATAACACTATAGGACTGGTAATCCCAACACAATTGGTTCTCAGACAGCCTCGTAGGTTATGACTATCCTATCTACCTTGACTGCCTACCCTAGGCTGGTCATAGGAGAAAATGAATTTAGATTTGCTTAAAGCATGATAAATTTGTTTTTAGTTATAGGAGCTAACTATGAGAAAGACAAGAACTTGTTTAGTAGGGCCAAAGAAAGTGCTGAGTTGTGGCGCAAGCATTGGCACCATCTCTGGGAAGGCCATGGAGGGGGCCAAGCTTGAGAAAGACAGAGTATAAACCCTCTGTGAAGTGCAAAACCCAGAAATGCAAACCAACAAGCAATCGCTCCACATTGTAACCCAGCGAAGAGTCCACTGCATTGTAAGGGATCACAACTCTAACTCAATATATTTTTTGTGACCTTAGGGTCAGTTTGATATTTAGTGTCCCATGTTTGTGAGATTCAGATTTTTAAAAGTAAAGATTAATGAATGTACTTCCTGATTGCTGAAAAGAAGAGACCAGGCTTGGGGAGGTGGCTCAGTCAGTAAAGTACTTGCTATTCAAGCATGAGAATTTGAGTTCAGGTCCTCAGCACTCAAAAAAAAAAAAAAAAAAAGCCAGGCATACATTCATTGGATAGGATAGGAGACAGGAGCATTGCTGGGGCATGTTGGCCAGCCAGTCTAGCCAAATCAGTGGGTTCTAGGATCTGGCCCTGTCTCCAAAAAAAATAAGGCAGAGTGACTGGCGAAGGCACTTGGTGTCAGTCTCTGGTAAACCATACACATGTTCGTGTACACAAACACTACACACATGCACAAATAGAAAAAAAACATAATCATGGAACACAATACACTTCTCTTAGTTTGAGAAATTAAGTTGTTTGCATTTTGCAAATTCAAAGATATGCCTCAAAGCAAGAAGGCTGAACTCTAGGCTACACAAATGGGAGAACCACACAAATCGATTTCTGCCTCCCAGACCCTATAGAAATTAGTGTCATTCCATAGGTCCCCCAAAATGTATAGAAATATAGGTTATCAGAACTCCATCAGCTCCTTAGGATCTATGGTAATCTTTGCTCTTTCTGATCACATTTAGATCATGTGCATTATAAAAGTTAAATTCTCTAGGCAAAGGTGAAATAGCTTTTGCTTGGACTGCAAGTCTTGGTTCATCAACAGAATCAGAAATCATTAATCCACCCACACCATGACCAACATACTGGTTTTGGCCAGTTCAGGGGATTCACTGGGGATGTGCCCAGCACCCTCCCACTCAGTATGCATCTGGAAGCTCTCTTTTGCTTTCAGCTCAGCAGGTCTGTGGGTGAGGAGGGGCCAGAGTCTGTGCTGCCTGGAAGCACAGGGGTGCATATCAATCACCCTGCTGGCGGGTGGCACAGGCACACTGTCCCTTTATGCAGTCACCACACAGGCCCTTCCTGCACCAGAAGGGAGAACACTACCACATCTATGGCCTTATTCATTTCAAGGAGAACTGACATTTGTGAAGCATTTAACAGTTCATCGTTTCCTAGGTCATTTATTATTGTTGTTTTTCTATCCTAAGAATTAAATTTATAAAGTTGATTTGTATTCCTGTGTTCTGACTTTCCAACCACATCTTTGCTAATCAGCAAGCATGTGTAGGACTTCTGTTCTGAATCCAGGAAGAATCCTCAACTCTGGAGACTCTTGGTGGTGTCTTTGGGGGGTACCATCGTGCAGAAATTGGGGGAGGGGAGGGGACACACTATCTCCCTTCATGCCATAGAATTCTATCCATAGAGAGAGTTTCTTTGCTCCATTTTGACCTAGTTGGTTGCTGCAATTTTACTTTTTTTTTTTTTTTTTGACAAGGTTTTACTATATAGACCAGACTGGCCTGAAACTTTTTATGTAGACCAGACTGGTCTTGCACTCAGAGTCCTGAATGCCTTTTCCCTCCAAGTGTTGGGATTAAAAGGCCATGTATCACCAAGCTCAGCCTAAATTTTACTTTTAATGCTACAAATTGATATTTAGAAAATTACCCTCAGTATACACTGTTATCGCTGTCCCTGCACCCACAGTACTGGGGATTAACGCCGGTGGGTGTTGGTTAGGCAATGCTGACTAGGCAATGATTCTAGTGCTGCACCACACCCTAGAGCAGTAGTTCTCAACCTGTGGGGCTTGACTCCTTTGGGGGTCGTATGATACTTTCACAGGGGTAGACTATCAGGTATCCTGCATATCAGATATTTACATTATGATTCCTAACAGTAGCAAATATATAGTTGTGAAGTAGTAATTTTATGGTTGGGATCACCACAACATGAGGAGCTGTATTAAAGGGTAGCAGCACTAGGAAGGTTGAGAACCGTAGAGCGATTTTCCTCTCCATTGTTATGTTTTAGATCCCTTTTCCCAGCCAACCACCCTACTGTATGTCCTTAAGTTATTTGATTCTTATTTCTGCTTTTGAATCCACTGGTGCACTGCCCTGTGGCTCTTAGTTATGATGGAAACGGAGTCTTTTCTGTTCATTGTGACCAGGTCACTCTTGTGAAAAGACTGGAACTGGCCACGCCTCAGCAGATTTCCTTATCCCCATCCCCATCCTCTCCCAGGCATGGCTCACACACCAGGTTTCCCACGGGCATCTCGGGCTGTTGATTTTTGTCTGTTCTCTTAAGAGATTTTATAGTCCTGCTATTGGCTTTTCGGAGGCCATTAGTTCCTCCCAGTTTCTCGTTCTTTCAACATGCATGTCCCTCCCTCACCGAGTGTACATCCCAAGTCCCTGATGAGTGAACCTGTCTGTGTATTACTGGCTTCTGTATAATATCACCATGAGCATTTTAGGTGCATGTAGTGTGACTTTGCTGTATGGAAACCTAACTGGAACTTGTGCCTAGCACAGAGTCCAGCATAGGCTAGAGTGTAGCATAGCCCTAGCCCTGTTCTTTTCTCCACTTCTCCCCTGACCCCTGCTCCACTCACCTGCCAAGGAGGAGACGACGGCGATGCTGCCATTGCTCTGTTTCAGCATGGGCAAGGCAGCTGTGCTCATGACCACGTAGCTGAGGAAGTTGACCTCCATGGCTCTTCGCACAGAGTGGATATCGTCATGGAATAAAGACATAGAGGTCTGTGTGATGTGGTTGAGAATGAGCATGTCCAGTCCACCTGCAAAGAGATGGATGGGCTGACTTGGAAGACCACTTGGAGCCAATCAATCCTGCCCCCTTTCCCTTCTGAAAGATCTTAACCCAGAGAAGGAAAGGAGAGGGGAAGCCTTACCCATGAGCTTTCCCGCCTTGACAACAAATTGCTCCGCAAATGTCATGTCTTCCATAGTGCCAGCAATGTAGTGAGCAGAGGCTGCTCCAAGTTCAAGGCAGCGAGACACTACCTACAGAGACATAGCAGAGATGGTGGCCATCTTGGTCCTAGGCTTTTATGTGCAGTGTTTGGAGTAACTGGGATTTAAATGAAAGTTTGTTCCAGAGCTGTTTGTGTGTGCGCGCGCGTGCATGTGTGTGTGTGTGTGTGTGTGTGTGTGTGTGTGTGTGTGTGTGGTATGTCTAGTATTCTCAGATGATGCCAGGCGGTGGTGGCACATACCTTTGATCCCAGTACTCAGAAGGCAAAGGTGGGCAGATCTTTGGCCCTCAAGGCCAAGTTGAGATATATATATATATATATATATATATATATATATATATATATATATATATATCCTTAGATGATCATTGACCTCTGAAATATATTAATTGGATAAATCACCATTGTGTTAGATTCTATTGTTTATTTCTGCAGGGTTTATAAACAAATGTTTCCAAATGCATTGTGGGTGTGGGTGCTTGTTTCTATGTGGCTAGATCTGAGTTTGTGAGTGTTGTATGACCTAGGGCTCTCAAACTTGTGAGTCTATGGAGCATGACAACATAAATGCATGAGCAGATACAGGAATCCCAGTTCCTGAATACAAGTATCTATACATGGGCAATGTGTATGAACAGGTAAAACTATGAACATACAATCAAAGAACTCTGTGGCTAACAACACCAAACACATGCAAGTGTGTGTGTGTGTGTGTGTGTGTGTGTGTGTGTGTGTGTGTGTATGTGCATGGGGGGCAAGCCTTTGTACATTAAGTGTGAGACTATAAGCTGGACACAGAACACTCACCTTCTTTAGACTTTCCTCCGACCTTGCAGTCAATACCACATGGGCTCCCATTTTTGAAAGATGATATGCCATTTCTCTTCCAATCCCTTTGCTGGCCCCAGTGACAATCACTTTCTTCCCCTGGAGCATTTCTGGGGAACCACAGAAGCTGTGAGTGTCCCCAAAGCCTTGTCTTGTTTTCCATACTTAGAGGTTGTAAGCCCAGATCCTTTCGCCTCATGCTGTAAACCCTGAAGCGGCACTTGTGGTTATTCATAAACAGGCTCTCAAACACGGCTCTGGCCTGGATGTCCAGAGCTGAGCCTTCCTGCTATCATTTCTAAAAATCTCCACACGCAGAGATCATAGAGACAAGGCCAGAGAGGTCAGAGTTTGGGGAAAGTACCCAAGTTCAACCCTTTTGTCATAATCTAATTTTGCTAACTTGAAAGGGAATTTAAAAGAGCGTCACAAAATGTGTTCACAGAGACTTCAGCCCATCTACTTAGTCATCAACTTCATAACCCTTTTTTTTAAATTTTATTATTTTGGATTCTCCGCTATCAGTATCTCCATGGAGCACAGCTATCTGGATGAGCCCTGTGTCTGGGTACTACCTTCCCTTCTGTAGATCTGACATTGCTTTCCATGCTGTAGGTCCAGCAAAGCATGACCTCCTTGGCTGTAAGGCTCACCCCTCCCAGTCCCCTCCTGCCCGCAGTCTGTGGCTGAGGATACAGGGTTACAGATTCACATTAGGGTTTCCTCTTTCTCACTGATATAGGGATCAAGAGTATAGCTAGAACGTTAGGAACATTCCAGCACCCCTGTGTTTTAAGCCTATTTTTCCAAATGAGACGCAGCAGTGGTACTCACCTGGTCTGAATTCCTCATTTGTAGAGTAGTAGTAGGCCAGGAAGAGCACCAGGATGGGGAGGAGGTATTTTTTCATAACTGCCATCAAACAGGGACCTGGCTCAGGGCGCCCTGTAGGACACACGAAGAAAACCTGCAGTGCTTTCTACAACCTCCCAGGCAGGCAGCAGCCTCTGAATTGTGACATCAGGGACGGGGGAGGCTGGAGTAGTCTCAGGCAGCACTAGCCAACTTCCCTGTCAGAGCAACGATTGGCTTTGGGTGGGATCCCATTCGTCCCTGGCAGCCTGCGTGGTGGATTTCATAATGGACAATGTTTACTCCATTTCATTGAGTAAGAGGCAACTTCCAGATGGCCAGGCTCATGACTGTGCAGGGCTGGGTTCCTGAGCATCTCCTACTGCGACATCCTTTGCACACGGCAGCAATGGCCTTGCAAGAATGGCTTGTCAGGGGCTTGGGAGGGGGCAGAGCAAGGGAGGGAAGGAGGAGTGGAGAGAGAGAGGGGAGAGAGAGAGAGGGAGGGAGAAAGAGAAAGAGAGACAGAGACAGAGATACATGCAGAGAGAAAACAGCACCTAAGAACCCCTGAGCATGTGGGGCTTTGGGGAAATATGAATGATACCAAATAGAGCCAAACTCAAGCCAAATCTCACCCTTGGCCCCACTACCCCGTTGGAAGCAATTAAAAATAAGAACACAAAACAGCAAAATAAGCTCAAGGAAAAAATGTGCATGTCTTAGGAGAAAAAAAAAACCAAAACCAAAAAAACCAAGCCATATAAGCTGCACACTCCAGTTCAATGAAAAAGTATTACAACATCAAAGAGAAGTTGCAACCCAGCCAGACCCAGATGGCGGGAAATCCAAGCTCAGTTCAAGACTCTCAGGCAAGTGCAATGGAATGTACCCTTATTACTTTTACAGAGAATAAAGAAGGAACAATGGGTGCCAAAACAGGAAGAAAGGCAGCAGGTTGTTAAACTGGGTTATGCAAATGCTGTGGAGGAGCAACGAACAGAAGAGGATGCTGAGAAAAGGAGGTCAGGCCAGAAGATCTAGACCATCTTTGGCTATGGCCAAACTGCTCTCTCATAAGCTGCAGTGCTAACCTTCTTTTTACCTCTGCTTTGAGTCTGTGTCTCAGTAAATTGATCAGGCTTGCCTTGAACTTGCTCTGTGGCCTCAGACTTGTGATCCTCCTGCCTTAGCCTCCCAAAGAGTTAGAATTTCATACCTGTTGCCATAAAGTCTCAAAAGACCTATCTGATGTACTTGAAGCAAAACTAGCATAGAGCATCTGGGTCCCAGGTTAAACTGATCCAACAGGAGCATCAAAATGAGAGACACTCTAGCAATTAAAAATGTGTCGTTATGACAAGACAGAAATAATCACCTTCATATATCTGCAGCAAGATTTTATTAAAGAAAAATCCTCAAAGAATTTAAGACACACTACATTAAGTTTTTCAACTTAAAACCTACCACCCAAATCATGAAAATCACCCAGAACAAAGCCAATCCTGAACTGTGAGTTACAACAGAGCATGTAGAGAAGCTGGAATGTCAAGAATGAGTGTCTGGCCTATAAGGAGAGATTGGGGATCAAAGATGGGAAAGATCTGAATCATTCAGAGTTTGGAGAAACCAAATTATGACCCTAAAACAGTCTCTGGAAAGATCCGGTGGCTTTTCACTTCAGAGCAAGAGAAAATAATTTAAGGCCCAGAGGAGACAAAACAATTTGTCAACAAAGGCCACAGCTGTGAGGGTTGCTTCCAGAAGACAATATGGTTTGAGAACAGCAGAGAGCTGGAGCCGAGGGCGCAGAAGACAAAAATAGAAAGGCTGCAATGTTAGTGGGAGGTGCAGTCATGTTGTCAGGACCGGCAGCATCTGAGCATTCTCAGAAAAGCTTTTATGCTACCAAGACACATGACAGACAGGACTCTACGTTCCTTCGGAGGTGGGGGGAGAAAATAAGACTGCGTTCTTAGCCTTATATGATTAACAGTGAAATCATTGACTTGCACGCAGAAAATAAGATAATAATGTTTTTTTTAAAAGCGCTTTGTAGTGAGTGAAATTATAGGGAACAAGAAAGAATCGTTTTTTAAAAATCATGATTTAAAAGGAAGATAGGAGTGAAGAACACAGAGAAACAAGAAAGAGAAGAAAGGAATGATTAAAAAGACACAGAGAGAAAAGAAAGGGATGAGAGAGCGGGGACTGGGGAGACGGCTGTCGTTTCATGTAGAAAACACAAGCTTAAAGTGTAGACGGCTATGTGTGTGGTGGGCTGAATGTAACAGGCTGAGGGCAGCAGAAGCCAGATTTTTGCAGCAGGTGTGTGTGTGTGTGTGTGTGTGTGTGTGTGAGCAAAAATGCTGATCAGTGGCTCAAGTCAGTGACAGTCCAACATTATCTCTCAGAAGACACATAAAGACCCTAAACCAGCACCCGATCATCAAAGAAGCCAGTAGCTATCACGGTAGCTAAGACAGAAACACACCCACTGCCCTGATCTCCATGAGTAAGCATAAAGAGCTGTCATATAAAATGCACTAAATAGATGGATGTGTAGTGGTTGGGATACATCAGCAGTTCTCAGACACTCGAGTCTCGGAGGCTTTTCTTTTCTTTTGGTGTTATCTGGTATTTTGAGACAAGGTCTTGCTATGCAACCCAGCTGACCTTGAAGTTGTGATTATTTTTTTTTCTGCCTCAGCTTTCTGAGGATTATAGTTGTATACCACTGAAACTGTTAGCAAAGAATTGTGTGTGTTTCTGTATGAGTGTGAGCTTGTGTGTATGTGAGCACATGTGTGCAAGGTGTTCATATGCAAATGTGTGCGTGTGTGTGTGTGAGAGAGCTTGTATGTGTGGGTGCATGTGTGTGCTATGCATGTGTGCACATGTGTGTGTGTGAATGTGTGTTTGTGTATATGTGTAAGTTTGTGTGTGAGAGCCTATGTATATGAGGTGTAATGTGTACGTGTGTGTGTGTGTGTTTGTGTGTGTGTGTGTTTGTGTGTGTGTGTAATAGTGCAGGTGCAGGTGTGTGTGGAGGTTAGAAGTCCTTTCTCAAGAGCTGTCCACTTTGCTTTATGGGCCCAAGGTGCTGCTCTAAACCTGGAGTTCACCCATTTGGCTAGGCTCTCTGAGCAGAGAGCTCTGGGGAATCCTTGTACATTTGCCTTCCCAGCTCTGCGATTACAAGCACAGGCCACCATAGGGGATCAAACTTGGGTTCCAATGCTTGTATGGCGAGTACTTTACCGACTAAGGTCTCATCACATCCCTGTGTCAAAGAACTTTCACATGTGGTTTTTCTATTGATATTGATGCAGAGATCTAGTCAGTGTTGTTTAAAATTTAAAAATAACAAGGCTATCTTCCGTTCACAGTCAGGACAATAAAAAAGGTTACGCATCTTTCAGCCTTTGGAAAGTTAAATGTCTCAGCCCCCAGAACCTAGCACAACTGACCGCACAGTGAAAATACCATCAGGCCATAAAACTCAGCATGTGGACAGAACTGCCTGAAAAACTGATGACAAAGACCTAATCCATCAAAGCCCATAGTTCTCTAAATGGACTAACCTTGCTTTTTGGCTTCCATAGTTCCACTTCTGGCTAATTGTTCTTGTTAACTTAAATATGTCAACCCAGGATATGGTTTTTGTGTTTAAAAGGTCACCTTGAGGGCTGGTGAGATGGCTCAGTGGGTAAGAGCACCTGACTGCTCTTCCGAAGGTGATAAGTTCAAATCCCAGCATCCACATGGTGGCTCACAGCCATCCGTTAAGAGATCTGGCGCCCTCTTCTGGAGTGTCTGAGGACAGCTACAGTGTTCTTACATATAAATAAAATAAAATAAATTAAAAAAAAAAAGGTCACCTTGAGAAGGGCTCAGTGCTACACTGGGATGCCAAACACCTACCATCATAGCCAGCTGGCTAATAAGAACTTTTTATTAGCTTAAACCCATGTCCCAGCAGTCTACCCCAGTGAATACCCTACAACATTTCTGGAGGTCCCACTGAGATCCCCAGAGACCAGACCTTGGGACACCAGGGGTCTCAGAGTCCCCCAGATCGAGGAAGAGTGTGATGGTTGGGGTACTCATAGGGAGAGCACAACCTGAGATGTTCCAGAACCCCCTTTGATCAAATACTGTCTAATACTTCAGAGGAGTCTGATATCTCTGCCCCTAAAGGAAACAAACATGAAGTTGCCTGTTCTGTCACTCCAGAGGTGAGTCTGGTTAAGATGCCTTCTGTTTGGACACAGTTGGACTTGGTGATTGATCAAGTGTGATCAAGTGTCCAGGATCTCTGTGAGACATCACTGGACTCCCTCTGTTCAGGCGCATGAATGCATTGTGGCTACTCCTGGATCTTTCTCTCTCTCCCTCCCTGCCACCTCTGTCTTTCTATGTGTTTCTGTCAATTTCTCTGGTGTGAAACTCACTCTAGCTTAAGACTTGTGTCTTCTTGTTATGGATTCAAATCTTCTTGGCTCTTCCAGGCTGCCCAGAGACACCCCTACCCCTACAAAACAAACAAACAAACAAACAAACAAACAAATAGTGTTTTTTGTTGTTGTACTTGCTGTTACTTTAATGCTGCTCCTGTTCCTCCTGAGTGGAGTGGTCCCTGTGTGGAGTAAGGGAGTGGCTGGTCTTCTCATCCAGGGCTCCCCAAAATCTAATAGTTCTCTGAGGTGAACATTCCCTCTCTGCCCCCACCTGCTCTAAGCAGTCTCAGAGAAGGAGAAAAGAAAGTTTTGCTTTTTTCTCTTTTAAACCAATGACTCATGTAATTGGAAAACTCAAATCCCATCATTTATTCACATATAGTTGTCATGCTTTTACTGCCAGACATGTCCATGGTATGATCTATAGAGAAAGAGGGCCTCTCAACACTAGAGAAAGGACATTAAAAACAAAGAGAAAATCTTGATCCTCCCAGAGGCTATTTATTTGGCTTCACCTACAAATTGCTATCCACCACTGCTGAGAACATTAAAAAAGATGACTTCCTTGAAGCAAGCGCCACTGACCTGGCTGCCCAACAAATGGCTGAAGACCAGTGGGACCTACAGATACTCTCAGGACATACTCTGACCCGGTGTTGCCTGAGAGTCCACAGTACAACCAAGAGAAAGTAGAAGATAAATGAATAAAAACATAAATAAAAGGGAAAAAAAGGACAACTCAAATCCACAAGTCAACAGAGAACACCAGAGGGAAAGATCATTCTTCCAGAAACAACTGGCAGACTGCTAGTAACTATCCTTCACCAGAATATTCACCCCGGTCCACAAAACTTTCTGAGTTGTTCAGACCAAGGTTTGTTATACCTCCACTGGACAGCTTAGCACAAGATGTCTTAGACAGATGCTGGGTTTGTGCTTCAGTAAATACAAAACAGATAGACCTTACTCAGGAAGGGGTCCTAATGAGAGACCAATACCTTGGCAAAAACTCTGGGAAAACAGACTGAGATCTGGCCTTCCACAGGATAGAAGTGCTTGCTAGTTTATATAGAGATGCCTTTTCCAGGTAAGTAGAAGCAGTCCCCACCTGGACTGAATCTCCTCAAACAGTAGCTCAAAAAGCTCCTCCAGGAACTAGTTTCCAGATTTGGCTTCCCTCTAGCATGGGGTCCAACAATGGCCTGGCTTTCATAGCCCAAGCCTTTTATTTAATAGCTAAAGCTTTAGATATAGTTTGAAAGCTTCATTGTGTATACAGACCTTAGAGTTCTGGGCAGGTAGAAAGAATAAACAGGATATAAAAAGAAACACTAACAAAACTATTATTAGAGTCCAATGAAGGATAAATAGACATCTTTGCTTTGCTTTGGGCCCACTGCACCCCATGTAGGGAGGGATTTCCCCCTATGAGAATACCTCCCCCACTGCTTCCAAGGTTGAGAGAACAGCAGTCAGAAGAACTCTCTAATCATTCCTTTCTCAAGTCAATACAGACCCTCGGATTCTCCATAAAGGCTACCCAAGAAACCCAACTGATCTCCACTTTCCCCTTTCAAATCAAGTGATATTCGCTTGGGTTAAGCAGGTTACCCAAGCAGGTACTGGAACAAACCTGGAAGTGACCACACACAGTGATTATCTCCTCTCCTGTGGCTGTGAAGGTAGCTGGTAGTACACCATGGATTCACCACATCCAGACTAAGAGGGCAGAAGCCAAGGATGACAGTTCCAAATGCACTGTCCCCAGACTGTGGACTCATTAAAATTAAGGTTTTGTTGGTCCCCAGGCCCTTCTACTCCCTACCCCCTCTACTTCTTCCTGAGTTTTATGTTTTATATTAATGCAGGGTCATGGTCCAAACTCCACTGCTCTCTGATGAGACATAGAAGGAAGGATTAGCCAGTGTGACTACAGATCAGAAACCCATATTCAAATGTCTGGTTATATTAGAGAACGGAAAGATATGGGGGAAGAAAGCCCCCTCCCAAGAAATGTACAATAGAAAAATGTAATCCAATGGGCATAAAGATTCTGGCCTTTGGGAAACCTGAGGAATCAGATTATATGTTACAGGAAGGGACAATGGGGACATTGGGGACAGAGTTAATCACTTCCATCCAGAAATCGGCCAGGGTTGCTGGTTAGCTTAGACACCTGGCCCTTGTACTTCATAGAATAGCAATTAACCATACTGTTAGCTTGTTTACTGACAAAGCTCACTGTGACTGGGCATAGTCCAAATAATATTAGAGGATTTAGGAGGGGCTTAAACTTGTCTAATATTCCTGTTCTAGTCTTATCTCTTCCTTTTATGTAGTCTAGGACCCAAGCCCATGGAATGGCACTGCCCCTATCAACCCAATCAAGGCAGTCTCTCATAGGCATGCCTAGAGGCTAGCCTAATCTAAATGATCTAATGCAGGTGTGTCTGCAGGTTTGTCACCTAAGTGATTTCAGATCCTGTGCAATTGACAATTAACACTAAACCATCACATACTGTCACTTCTGAAGTCGCCAAATAAAACATAGGACACCCAATTAAATCTGGGTTTCAGATAATTAATGACTAACATTCAAGTCTGCCTCTTTCCATTGTTGAGATGGAGCAGGCTCAGTGGCTAAAGGCAACTGCTGCAAAGCCTGACAACCCAAGTATGAACCCTGGAGCCATATGGTAGGAGAGAAGTGAGTCCTTCAGATGTACTATTACATGAACATATGCATATATACATATGCATTAATACAACAAGAAATAAAATGTAATGCTTTTTAAAGGTTGAGATGATGGTCAGTGGATAATAGATGTTGGATGACAGATACATAGATGGATGAAAAGATAGATGATAGATACTAGATAGTTGGTGAATAAACATAATTGATGAATGATAGGTAGATGATAGATAGATAGATGATAGAAACATTGTTCTCTGCTTCCTTACATAGCTGCTTTAAGCTCCTGCTACTAGAACTTACCTTCCATGATGGACTATACCTTGGAGCTCTGAACTGAATAAACTCTCCCTCCCATGAGTTGCTTCTGACAATAGAGTATTTTATCACAGCAGCAGGGAAAGCCACTAAGAGAGATTTGGAAATACTGAGGAATTCTGCTTTAGATACAGATAAAACCCATTACGGACTATGATTACCAAGAGCATCTCAGCTACCTTCCTCACAGAGGATCCCAACACTGTCTTAGTGAGTGCTTCCATTGCTCTGAAGAGACACCATAACCACAGCAGCTCTTATAAAGGAAAAAAATTAATTGGGGCTGGCAAAAATTACAGTTTCAGAGGTTTAGTCCATGATTATCATGATGGGAAACATGGAAGCAGGCTAGCAAACGTGATGCTAGAGACACACCTGAGAGTTCTACATCTTGATCAACAGGCAGCAAAAGGAGACTTTGTGTCATAGTAGGTGTAGCTTGAGCATAGGCCTTAAAGTACACCTATACAAAGACACATTTCTTCCAACAAGGCTCTACCTCTTAATAGTGTCAAGCATTCAAACACATGAGTCTTTGGGGGCCATACCTATTCAAACCACCACAGTCACAGACAGGACCTCAATAGGAAATGAAGAATGAGCACTCTGCCCATGGAGGCTGAGGGGAAGATATATCTCTTGACATTTATTAAGGCATTTACCATGTGTAGTGTTTTTGTTTGGAAAAATGTGGACTTTGGGACTTTGGGTCAAGAAAGCAGTGTAATGCTTTAAGCATGGCTTAATGGGCCATCCTAGTAGAAGCTTGGAAGACAGTGGTACTGAATGTAATTTGAACTGTGGGTGTCCAGCGCAAGAGGCTGAAGGAGAGAAGAATATTTGTATGTGGCCTAGAGATTGTTATGATATTTTGGTGAAGAGTGTGGCTGCTTTCTGTTCTTGTCTGAAAAAAAAATACCTGAGGCAGATTCAATAGAAGAGTTATGGATTAACAGCTTTGGCAGAGGACATTTCCAAACAACCTAGCATTGACTGTATTGTGTGGCTGTTAGAGACTAGTCTTATGCAGATCTAAATGAAAATGTATTTAAACAAGGGGACCCTGTTCCAGACCCTGCAAGGAGCAGAACTTGGCAGCTTCAGCTACATGGTTCTGGCTTTAGAGTCAAGGATACAAAGGGGGAGAAGGTTGTTATGGAATCTCCCTTCATGACTAAGGAAAGCTGTCAAGGCCAGTCATATGTCAGGGGTGTCCTGGCATAGAGGCCTAGAGAAGCCATTGTGTGAGGCTCTGAAAATGGAGCCTGGGTTGCCTTGGAGACTCTAAGATGTTGCAGATCCCAGAGTCCTGGGATACATGCTGAGGAAAACTGCTAACAGGAAGTGGAACCAGCCCATGAGAAAGAAGTGTGTTGAAGTAAAAAAAGCTAAAAGAAATTGGAGATCTGAAGAATACTTTGACATCAGAAATGGAGATGCAGAGTTTGGAGTCTGTTCAGCTGATTTTTGGTCTTGCTTTGGTCCAGATTTCCTCACTATGGCTCTCCTTCTTCCTTTTGGAACAGAAATGTATATCCTATGCTACTGTATGTTGGAAATGTATGGTCTGCTTTCCACTTTTGATTTTATGGGTGATTAGAGTTAAGAGAGTGCCATGAGTATCCGAAACTTCAAACTGTGGACTTTTAAGCACTATTGGGACTGTGAAAGACTTTGCAGAATTTTGAAGTTGGACTAGATGTATTTTGCATTATGATATGGCTACAAGCCTAAAGGGTGCCAAAGAATGGAATACGATGGTTTGAATGGCCACATTGGCTCCTAGGGAGTGGCACTATTAGGAGGTGTGGTCTTATTAGAGTAGATATGACTTTGTTGGAGGAAGTGTATCAGTGGGGGGTAGGCTTTGAGGCCCAAGCCACACCTAGTGGATCACCCTCTCTTCCTGCTGCCTGATGATCCAGAGGTAGAACTTTTAGTTACCTCTCCAGCACCATGTCCCCTATTCACACATGTGTGCCACCATGCTTCCTGCCACAATGATAATAAACTAAACCTCTTAACTGCAAGCCAGCCCCAATTAAATGCTCTTCTTTATAAGAATTGCCATGGTCATGGTATCTCTTCACCACTGTAGAAAGCCTAACTAAGTCACCATGGGTCAAGTGCTATGAATGAAAAGGCCAGGCCTTATAAGAATGTCAAAATGCAAAAGTCAATGATAAATGTACACTGTGGGAAGTCTACAGTGTCAAGAAAGAAGCAGACCAGCCATGTGTAGGGTGTGCATGCAGGAGAATCTTGGAAAGAAGTCATTCTTGATCCACATAGAACTGTGTGTAGTCAAAGAAAGAAGGGTAAATATGAACACTGTGCTTGCTTCCAGAAATGTTTCGGGTAGAGGGGAGGCTTGTTTTAGGAACACTTGATGTAAAGGAAGCTGTGGGAGAAAATAGAAGGAGGTGTGAAAGAGAATGGTGTGTTTGGGGAACTGCAAACAGCACCATATGTTGAACCATTAAATTTCACACTGTGGTTCCAAGATGAGAAGCCAGACTGGAAAAGAAAGCCAATGGACATACCTTTGAGGGTCCTAAGTAGACACTGTTGGAGTGTATAGTTCTGGTCATTTCTTTCCAGTTATGTAGATTTGAACTCAGTTCCTCTCCATCATTCCCACCTCAGGAAGCTTCGGGTTCCCTTTCCCTTTGTAATCCCTCATTGCCTGAGTTGAAAAGCTTGGAAATTCTCAGCTCTTCAAGCTTACCCATCCCCGACCTGCACTCTGGAATTTTACTTTGTCTGCCAAGATATTCTCGCATGGCTATGTTGCTGGGGTATGCAACCCCCTGGAGCTATGTCCAACCTTGTCACTAGGATCCTCAGGTTCCACCAGATTCTTCTACCACACCTTCCTCTGTTGTATGACTCTTAGTAACCCTTGCTCTTTCTCTCTCTTCTTTCTCCCTATCCTTCCTTTGGCCTGGGTCAGTTTTTCTGCTGGTCTATCTTCCTGTCTCTCTGACTATCTCTTAGCTTGCTCTATGAACTTCTCTTTCTGATTCCTTAAATGTCAGGTTTCTCCTTGAGTCTATTCTTTCCTTTCTTCTCTCTTTAGTTCCCCTCATTCTTATGGCTTCACTGACTGTCATTTTTCTTATGTGTACTTTCTCAGCTGAGCATGGTCCCCTATTCACACAACTTCCACTTTAGATTGCTTCATGAACACCTCACATCCAACATGCTGGAACTGACCTTTTTAAAAGTTTTCATGATATTTATATGTTTGTTTAGTGTATGTGTATGTGTGTGTATGCCATAGCACACATGTAAAGGTCAGAGGACAACTTATGGGAGTCAGTTTTCTACCATGGGTCTTGGTGATTGAACTCTGGTTGTCAAGCTTGGCAGCAAATACCTTAACTTACTGAGCTATCTTGATGGCCCAAACTATTTTTAACAGTTCTACTGTTGAAGTGCAGTATTTACCAGAATACTACCTTATTTTATGTATATAGTTGGATGATTTTTAATAATTTGCAGAATTAGGAAATATCATTGCAACCCAAGTTTAGACCATCTTTATTATCCAACAGGCCCTTTCCTGCCACCTGCCATCAATTGATAGCCCCCAGCCTGGCTCGGATGGTCACTGTCCCTCCTTCCACCTTTGTAAGCTTGCCTTTTCTGGGCTTTCCCCAGCAGCAGGGCCACCTGACAGGTCCTTTTCATGCTTGACTTTTTTCACCTTGTGTGGTATTCTGAGTTTGCAGGGCTCTGAACCTTGTTGCTTTGTGCTATGGTGACACCTGCTTTTGCTCTTGCTCAAGAGAGAGGACAAGTAGCTGGAGCTATCCATGCTCTGCACAAGAAACAGCCCCACAGGGAACTGCCACACCCACTCCACTAGTGACATGCATGACAGGCCTAAAAACCTGGACGCAGTCCTGAGGTGAAAGGTTCATGGAAACTTAGCCTCCTGGAACCTTGGCATTCCCATAGCACGTATGCTCCAAACCTGTCCCCATGTTAGTCTGGTATATGGATCCGTGTGCTCTCTTTCAGTATTGTTTTATTATAACTGCCTTTAAGGATTGATTTTGACATATAGCTAAGTTATATTAGCCTCCACCAGTGTTCCAATGTCCTAGGAAGTCCTTGAGACAACCCTGAGCTTGGAATTCAGTAAGAATGTTACCTATTCAGTAACATTCAAATTTACCTCTAGTAGAGACAGTGAAAGTAATCCAGCATTACAATTTACTTGAATAAAGCTAGAAATCTCAGGGCTAATCTACATAGTAATTACTTAGAACAATAGCCAAGTCACTCCTATACACAGGAATTTACAATGGTCTAGGAAGAAGGTGGGTTGTGGTTTTAGGAGGAACTGTAGTATTATTCATGAAAGGGTTAGTAGAACCAAATTCCTTGGTACATGTTTTTCTCTAGGCCCAGAGGAATAGCATGATCAGGTATTTACTAAAGGACCCCTGGTGTTGGGTTTAACAATAGACTAGCAGTGCATCAGACCACTCACCTGGCTCCTGTGTTTAGCTGATCTTAATTAAGGATTGTTCCTATTCTCCGTTGTAAACACGGCCTGGCTTCCCCTAACTTTTTATGAATGCATTTTCTTTGTTTTGTGTGGATGTACCTTGGTGGATGTATTCCCTAGCTTTCTTGTTTTTCTTCTGTATTTAAAGTCTGGTGCTTGCTTGGAAAGATTACATTCAGATACAACACTCCGTGTGTCCATAATTGTTTGTCATCTACGCGGACTCCTTGCTAGCCTATAACCGGAACCCTGAGTTTTCCTGTGGATCGAGGACCTGACTGAGGTCTGTCTGCGTCAGGAAACTGGTATGAATGTGTGTAGTCATTTTGTTTTCTGGTATGCACCTTGGAGTGATATTGTTGGCTGTATGGCCAACTTACATCTAACGTTTTAGGGTCAGTGCCTGCTTTCCATGAAGATATCTGTGTCCCAGTGATGTCTATTATGATGGATGGCTCCTCCGTTCATACAATTAATAATCTGGATCTCCTTTTTGGATATTCTTCTTCATAGCCCTATATTTCTTCCTGGCCACTCTGGTTCCTACGTATCACTAGAACCATCTCCCAATCCTGCTTCACGGTGACTGCTCTAACTCAGGCTACTGCTCTTTCTCCTTAAGTAACCCACAGTGCCCTCTGATATGTCATCATTTCCAAATTCAGACCATTTATCTTCTTTGAAAGATGATTGCAAAATACTTGGTATGTACTCGCTAATACATGAAAACATAACACATGTAGTCTAAGAATACAAAGGAATCTGTGGGCTTTTCAACTTGCAACAAGAGGACCATCAGCTCCCCCATATCCCACCCACTTCATGCTGTGACCAATCATTGTGTTTCTCCTGTGGAAAGATCCAGTGTTTCCTTGTGGTTTTTAAGATAAAATCTAGACGATGCACATCCTCTCCACAGGAGCTTCTTCTCCACCAGAATCAGTCTTGTCCTTCAGACACTGCCCTTCAAAGTCTGATGGGGAGGCCTGCCTCACCTTCCCTGAGATTAGACAAGATGTACCCAGAACTGGCCACATCTCTTCCCAGCCAAATCTCCTTTCATTCCTAGCTCTCCTCCATATTGATAGCTGACTACTGGGAGTGCCAAGGCCAATGGTCAATGTCCAGCTCATCTTGACCAGTGGTAGTGCTTAGCCTGTCTTGACCAGCACCGCAATACCTAGTCCTTATTGCCCAGCACTACATCTCCAGTACCTTGCTGAGGCTTGTCAGGTACTCAGTGAGCATCTTTGTTGTAGTAATATGTGACATGGCTCAGATGCAGGCATCTGGTAGATAGTCTGGTAGAGTACCTACCAGACTAAAAATATGGATTTGGAAAAAATTAGACCAGTTAAAATTTAAGAGAGCAAAGGCCCAAGGGTTTATTACACAAACAGTTAAAGTCATGGATGAAAGCCAGTGAAGGAACAAAGGGAAGAGCCAGTAGCAGGAGGACTTGAGAGAATACAGAAAGCAAAGGTGACATATCTTGAGTAGTCACAAAGCTCAGACAGAGTGGGACAGGACAAGAACACAGACTGTCACTGAGAATCTGTGAGGGGAATTCTGAAGGCACTGAAGTAGGAACACTGAGCAAAGAGTGAATGGGTGTGAGTTTGTGTGTGAGCCTTGCATTTGTATATATGTGTATGATTGTATGAGTGTTTGTGTTTTACATAGGAATGTGTGTTTTTGTGTGTATATGTATGAGTGTTTGTGTGTGTTGTACATGTGTGGTTTTGTGTGTTAGCATATATGAGCATGTATTTGTGTGTTGTAAATATGTGTATATTATGTATATGTATGAGCATGTGTTGATGTGCTATGTATGTGTGTGTATTATGTATATGTATGAGCATGTGTTGATGTGCTATGTATGTGTGTGTGTGAGCATGTGTTTGTGTATTATGTTTGAGTGTATGTGTGTGATGAGCATGTGTTTGTGTGTGTGTGTGTGATGAGCATGTGTTTGTGTGTGTGAGGAGCATTTGTGTGTGTGTGAGCATCTGTCTCTATGTATCTGTATGAGCATGTGTTTGTGTATATGTATGTTTGTGTGTATGTGTGGGCATCTGTCTCTATGTATCTCTATGAGATTGTGTTTGTGTGTATCTTATATATGAACATGTGTTTGTGTGTTGGGTATGTATGTGTATTGTGTATGTGTGTATAACTGTATATGCGGTGTGAGGATGTGTTTGTGTGTGTGTGTTGTTTATATGTATGTGACCGTGTGTGTGTGTGTGTGTGTGTGTGTGTGTGTGTGTGTGCCCTTTCATGGACCTTCAGAAGCAAGAGGCAGCAACAGTTAAGCTTTCATTCCAATATTTCTGAGCCACATGCTGCTCCACTGAGCATCTTCTAAGCTGAGAGAAAATGATCTTGTGGAGAAAGAAGTCAGAATGGCGGGAGGATGTGATTTATGGAGTCTGACTCCAGTCGACACGGTACATGGCACTGGCAGAGAAACCTACTTCTAAGTGTCGAGGAAAACAAGTTAGTGTAGATTTTTGAACCCTCTGCTTCTGTTTCCAGGCCGAGGGAGCCTCTCGGCAGAGCTCGTTTGCTTCCTTCTATTTGTGGAAAGTAGATGAATGCAGCTTTCCCAGATACTCATAAATCTTGGGAGAGGGTGAAGACAAGGAGGTGGGAGGGAAATTCCTTCCATGTCTCCTCCCTAGCCACGACCACCATGTGCATCTTTCATTCTCATCTCTGTTGTGTCCCTTGCCTTCCCAGTCTTTATGTGCTTTATCCGAAAAGAATGTCTTTCCCATGTTTAATTTTCCATTTTATGTCTGACAGGATGGTTCACAGAGTTTGAGGGCTTGGCCGCAGCTCTGAGAAGTGACCTAACAGGGAGGGAACTGGCTGCAGTCTCTAGGCTCTAGGATGCTGAAGGATTTAAGGTTTTGGGGGGTAGGGGTGGAGGTGGGGGTTGGCATACAAAGAAATGGGTCTCACTGGGTCATTTTTATACATGTCATTATACTTTATTCTTATTCCACTTCCCTCCTCTGCATCTCCTCTCTTACTGTCCCTTATTCCCCCAAACGCTGCCTTCTGCTTTCATGACACAGATTCCATTCACGTCTCCACTCATCCTTCCCTGACTCTTCTCATAGTCCCTTTGCTACTTACATATCTCTCACACTCACATATGCACACACACTCATGTATATACATCACACACATCCACACACTACACACAAATACACATGTTCATACACATACACAAGAGTACACACACATACACACATGCACACACATACACACATGTGCACATGTGCACACATACACACACTACACATGTTTATACACATGCACATGTTCATACACATGTATATACACACACTATACACATGCATACAGTTCTCTCTTTCCTTTCCTCTCCCTCTCTCTTTAATTCTCTATTCCACATACAAGGTTTTTAAAACCTGTTGTCTCTTTGACAGTTTATTTTATTTAGCATAATGCTCTTCTGGAGCCTGGTCTTTGCTACCTTTTGGGTTCTTCCTTTTCCCACCTTTTATTCCCCTGGTTTTATCCCCTAACATTCATAGGAGAGAAAAAAGTATAGAAGGGAGAGAGAAAGATGGAGATCCTTGAATCCAGTTTCTACCTGTCTGTTTCTTCTTTGAGCATGCCTACTAACAAATTGCAACAATCCCCCTGAATGACCACCAACTACCAACCTCACCTCTAAGGGCCCTAGCATTTACATACCCTCTGAAAAGTTCCCAGAATTCTAACTGTCACACTCTCAGAAATTATCTGCACCTGGTTATACCAGGCTTCTGCTAGAGCATGAGGTAAACCATGGTCAGCTGCTGTGGACAGTCTGAAGCAATCCCACTCCTGGGATTAAAACAAAAGCACAGTCCTATAATATTTCTGTGTTTTTTAAAAGAACCCCGAATTCCAGAATTCTCATTATACTTTTCCACCCATTTTCCTGCAGATGTCATAATTTCAATTTCCTTATGGATGAATAAAATTCCATGTGTCTTTACCCATTCATCATGGATCTAGGCTGACTCTGGATACTGCGAATGGCAGTGACTATGGTTTGTGACTGTCTCCATGGTATGCAGACTTGGAGTCCTTGGGTAAACACTCAGAGCAGGATAGCTGAAGAACTACTGTACTGTTACTTTTTGAGGAATTTCCATAGTGCTTACCCTAGTTTACACTCTACCTTCCTCACCAGCATTTGTTGTCAATGTTTTCTTTATGATAGAGTGAGATGAACTCTTAAAGCAGTTTTAATATTTCCCTAATAGGTAAGTCTTCAACAAGACTTAAAAGTGTTGAGTAGATGACTTTTTCTTTTTTGGTGTTTAAATTTTGTAGTTCTTTATACAGCCTAGATATTAACTCCTTGTCCAGTGTGTAGTTGATAAAGATTCTCTCCCATTATATCAACCTTCTCCTCATTCTCCTCATTATTTCCCTTGCTATGTGGAAGCTTTTGAATTTTGTGCAATGTTACGTGTCAATCTTGGAATTATATCTTGAGCAATTTCAGTTATTTTTAGAGAGTTCTTGCCTGTGCCCATATCACCAAGTGTCTTCTTTATGATTTTTCATGAACATTTTTGGAGTTTATGGGTCTTAAGTTAAAGCCTTGAAATCATTATTAAGTTTTTTTTGTTTTGCTTTTTTGGGTTTTTTGTTTGTTTTTTTTGGGGGGGGGGGCAGGGTGAAGAAGAAATCTATTTAGTTTTGTTCTTCTGCGGTTGCTGCCGAGCCTGACCTCCACCGTGTATGCTTTTGGTGGCTGAGTTTATGCATGAGTCTTCATTGCTAGTCAGTCCACTGATCCGTCTCTACTTTTGTTCTCCTTTGTCCTTTGGCTCAGGTGTGATTTGAGATTAGCTGCTATGATATCTCCAGCACTGCTCTTTCTGCCTGGGTTTGCTTTGGCTCTCTTGACGTCTTTTGTGGTGCTGAATGAATCTGAGTTTTATGATTTTTTTTCTAGTTCTGTGAAGAATGTTATTAGGATTTTGATGGGATCGCATCAAATCTATATATTTCTTTTGGAAAGAGCTATTTCACAATATTAATTCTGCCAGGACATTTCTAGGGTTTTTTTTCAAGTCCTTCAGTGTTTGAAAGTTTTCACCTCATTGGATAGGGTTGTTCTTAGGTGTGTTATGTTATGGAACTATTGTGAATAGTATTTTGTTGTTTTTCCTGATTTTATTTTATTTTATTTTGCGTTGAATATTTTATTATTTGAATTCATTATTAGCATATTGAAAATGATTGGTTTTTGTAGGTTGGTTTTGAATCACAAAGGTTTTAACAGACTTCTGGCAGGAGAGGGCGCCCAAGGGTTGGAAGAAGAAAATGGCTGCAGCAATTTAAAGGCAGGCAGACACTGTGACTTAATTTCTGGCAATGTTTCTATTATCCCGAGGGACCTCTGGGTTAAGTCAGGACAAAAGAGGATGAAGGAGAAGGGAGGAGAAAGACTCATAAGCACTGACACATACCTAGAAAGAGCCACATACAGGAAACTAGTATCCCTGATGCCCTCCTACACACACACACACACACACACACACACACACACTACATATACACACTTCACATACTACACAAACATATACCACACACACACATACACACTACACAAACATATACCACACACACAAGGCACACACATGCTCACACACACATACAGTCACACACACACACTCACACACACATACACACTACAAATACACACTCTACATACACTCATACACACTACACAAACACATACACCCTACACCACACACACATATACACTACACACAACCTATATCACACACACACAATGCACATACATGCTCACACACACTTACATACACTACACACACATGCACACACACTTATACACACACTATACCCACTACATGCACACTCACAACATTGCACACATACAGCTACACACACACATGCTACACACACACTCACACAGTGCACATACACCCCCTCCTACACCACACGCATACTACATACATACCTATACCACACAATGCACACACACATACATACACACTACACACATATGTGCACCCACACACACACACCACCATACCCCCTAACCCCCTCCACACCATATCACACCTAGTCCAGAAAAGTGGAGGACAGTTCTCAGACCCTAGCAAACCTAATGAATATTAGTCAAGGGTAGGACCCAGATATGTGCATTTTTTCCAAGGCTCCTGACAAAGAGGTTCCTGTCTGCCCCAGCAGGCTCTTGGACCTTCTGAGAGGCTCATTTGTGAATACTTCTTTACAAAATCCAGCTTTAGCAAGATCCTGCTAATTGAGGTTGGCAAGAACCCTCTCTGCTGCCACCCCCTCAAGTATCTATTTAACCTTGATAGCAGCTGATCAGTCTCCTCATTTTCCTCCATCCCCAGGTGATGGCAGTCACTGTGGCCAGCCTTCAGCAAGATCCCTGACAGGTCAGTCCCATCAGAACCATCTCTTTTCTCTCACCCTGATGTTTCCTCTTAGTAATTTTCCATCTACCAATTGCTGCTCTGCAGTTTGGCTGCAAACCATCACTTGTCTGGTCTGTGTTTGGAAATAAGCCCAGTTTTGTGCCGAGTTCTTCCTTCTCTCATGGCAACAGTCCTGTATGGGGTCTAGCCCCTTTAACCAGGTTCTCGCTCTAGCTTCCTGTGATCCTATCCAGAGAAGTTCGAGGAGCCTGTTCAACAAAGTGAACTCTGCTTTAGTTAATTAGACTGCTAGTTTGAGGCTTAACTTAGTGACTCCAGGCACCAATATGTGGCTGATAGAACACAACTGAGCCTCTTTTCAATGTAATTCTCCATACTGGCAAGATGGTCTAGTTGGTCAATTGTAAGCTTGGGGAAGAGAGTTCAGTCCCCAGTATTCACATTAAAAGCTAGGTATGATGGTGTGTGCCTGCAATCACAGTTCTAGGGAGATGGACACAGGCAGATCCCTGGGGCTTGATAGCCACCAGCCTCACCTAACCATCAAGCCCCAGGTCTTAGTGAGAGAACTCGTCTCAGACAATAAGATGGATTGCTCCTGAGGAATCACGTAGAGACTGATCTCTGACTTCTGCAGGAACTTACACACAGAATAGTACACACACACACACACACACACACACACACACACACACATTTGTATATATACACTAAATAAATTTGTATACCTGTCAACATAGTGAATTGGAATGTTTTAAAGGTCTCATGATTTCTGAAGGATCTCAAAGTCTCCAGGCCACATAGTCCTACTCACAGGCACTAGCTTTAAAACTTACCACACCCTCTGTCCCCAGGAGGGTTCAACTATATATTTGTTAAACAATATCCTTTTAAGTACTTTTTAATTTTTTCAAATTTAGAAGTTATTTACTGAGTCTGTGAAGATCAGTTTGCAAACTGTGGAGGATGAACGAGCAGACTGTAGAAGCGACACAGCTTCTGGGACAGGCAGAAGTGACACAGCTTCTGGGACAGACCCCTGTTTCGAGCTCCAAACATCCGGGCACCTTCCCCGCCAGAGGAGAGGTGCCCCCCCCCCAGGGAGGGCTGTGACCCCCAGAGCAGGAGAGGGAGCCACCTTGTCTCCCGGGTCTCTCTGAGACCAGTCTGCGCAGGTGAGAGTGCAGTCTGAAGAAATGATACAGCTTCTGGAACAAGCCCCCATTTAGGGCTGCAGACATCCAGGCACCTTCCCCACCAGAGGAGAGGTGGCTGCCTGGGAGGGCTGTGACCCCCAGAGCAGGAGAGGGAGCCATCTTGTTTCCTGGGTCCCTCTGAGACCAGTCTGTGCAGATCAGCTCTCAGACTGCAAAGGGTAAGCGAGTAGACTGCAGAAGTGATACAGCTTCTGGGACAGACCCCTGTTTTGAGCTCCAAACATCCGGGCACCTTCCCCACCAGAGGAGAGGTGACCACCTGGGAGGGCTCTGACCTCCAGAGCAGGTGAGGGAACCATCTTGTGTTTTGGGTCCCTTGGAGTCCAGTTTGTGCAGGTGAGAGCACAGACTGCAGAGGCAACCCATTTTCTTGGACTGGCCCTGTATCGGGCCTTCATCTTCAGCCAGGAGGCAGGTCTGAACGCCAGACCTCTGTGCACCTTCCCTGCAAGAGGAGAGCTTGCCTAAAGAGAGTACTCTGACCACTGAGACTCAGAAGAGAGCTGGACTCCCAGGACAGCTGACAGAGGCTAACAGAATCATAGGAGGAACAGGCTCCAGCCAGAGACAACTATAACAACTAACACCAGATTACCAGATGGCGAAAGGCAAATGTAAGAATCTTACCAACAGAAACCAAGACTGCTCACCATCATCAGAACTCAGCACTCCCACCTCAGCTAATCCTTGATTCCCCCAACACACCCAAAAAGCAAGATTCAGATTCAAAATCACATCTCATGATGCTGGTAGAGGACCTTAAGAAGGACATTAATAACTCACTTAAAGAAATACAGGATCTTCCTTCTAAGCCCAGCGGAGGCTGCTGGGAGCTCCTTAGTGCTCATCACTCTGCAGGACCTCGGGATCACCTCGGGATCACGGGTGAGTGGAACTCAACATCAGCTTCAGGAATTGTGGAGGGTCTTGTGCCAGCAGGAACAGGGACAAAGGAACCCCGCCAGACCAGAGGCTAGAATCTATTCTGGCTGGGGCCACCCCAGCCATCTTCCTTCTGAGCCCAGCGGAGGCTGCTGGGGGCTCCGGAGTGCTCTCCACGCCGTAGGACTTCAGGATCACCTTGGGATCACGGGACCCCTAGCACACCCAGGACCTCCTGATCACCTGAGAGCATGTGGGCTATAGAAGCAACAGAGCTTCTTGTTCAGGATCACATCTGGCCTTCATCCTCAGCCAGGAAGCAGAACTGAAACCCAGACCCCAGGGCGCATTACTTACCAGAGGAGAGTCGGCCTTCAGGAAGGGTTCTGACACCAGAACTCAGGAGGTGGATCAGAGCTTCAGACTGCTGGATACCTGCCCTGAAAGAGAAGAGCTTGCCTGTAGAGAGTGCTCTGAACACTGGAACTCAGGTGAGAGTTGGACTCCCAGGAGTGCTAACAGAGGCTAACAGAATCACAGGAGGATCAAGCTCCAACCAGAGACAGCTTGAACATTAACTTTAGAGATTTCCAGATGGCAAAAGGCAAATTTAAGAATCTTACTAACAGAAACCAAGAACACTGGGCATCATCAGAACCCAGTATGCCCACCACAACGAGTCCTGGATACCCCAACACACCCGAAAAGCAAGACACAGATTTAAAATCATATCTCATGATGGTGGTAGAAGATTTTAAGATGGGCATTAATAACTCACTTAAAGAAATACAGGAGAACAATGCTAAACAGATAGAAGCCCTTAAAGAGGAAGTACAAAAATCCCTCAAGGAATTACAGGAGAATACTACTAAACAAGGAGAAGCCCTTAAAGAGAAAATACAAAAATCCCTCAAGGAATTATAAGAGAACTCTGCTAAACAGGTAGAAGTCCATAAAGAACTACAGGCAAAAAGTGCTAAACAGGTAGAAGAAACACAAAAATCCCTTAAAGAACTACAGGAAAACATAACCAAACAGGTGATGGAATTGAACAAAACCATCCAAGATCTAAAAATGGAAATAGAAACAATGAAGAAAACCCAAAGGGAAACAATTCTGGAGAGAGAAAACCTAGGAAAGAAATCAGGAAACATAGATGTGAGCATCAGCAACAGAATACAAGAGATGGAAGAGAGAATCTCAGGTGCAGAAGATTCCACAGGGATCATGGACACAACAATCAAAGAAAACGCAAAATGCAAAAAGATTCTAAATCAAAATATCCAGGAAATCCAGGATACAATGAGAAGATGAAAGATTTACAACTTAAAGGGCCAGCAAATACCTTCAACAAAATTATAGAAGAAAACTTCCCATACCTAAAGAAAGAGATGCCCATGAACATACAAGAAGCCTACAGAACTTCAAATAGACTGGACCAGAAAAGAAATTCCTCCGGACACATAATAATAATAACAACAAATGTACTAAATATAGTCAGAATATTAAAAGCAGTAAGGGAAAAGGTCAAGTAACATATAAAGGCAGGCCTATTAGAATTACTCCAAATTTCTCACCAGAAACTATGAAAGCCAGAAGATCCTGGACAGATGTTATACAGACCCTAAGAGAACACAAATGCCAGCCCAGGCTACTATACCCAGCAAAACTCTCAATTACCATAGATGGAGAAACCAAAGTATTCCATGACAAAACCAAATTCACACAATATCTTTCCACGAATCCAGACCTTCAAAGAATAATAAAGGGAAAACACAAACACAATGATGGAAACTACACCCTAGAAAAAGCAAGAAAGTAATCCTTTAACAAAACTAAAATAAGACAGCCACAAGAACAGATTCCCAACTTTAACAACAAAAATAACAGGAAGCAACAAATACTTTTCTTTGACTTCTCTTAACATCAATGAACTCAATTCCCCAATAAAAAGACATAGACTAACAGACTGGCTACACAAACAGGACCCAA
Organism: Mus minutoides; assembly: GCA_902729485.2. NCBI lineage: Eukaryota > Metazoa > Chordata > Mammalia > Rodentia > Muridae > Mus > Mus minutoides. The sequence goes on from LR750064.1 coordinate 402,206, forward strand.
CATTTTGCTGCCTACAGGAAACACACCTCAGGGATAAAGACAGACACTACCTCAGAGTAAAAGGCTGGAAAACAATTTTCCAAGCAAATGGTCCGAGGAAACAAGCTGGAGTAGCCATTCTAATATCCAATAAAATTGACTTTCAACACAAAGTTATCAAAAAAGACAAGGAGGGGCACTTCATACTCATCAAAGGTAAAATCTACCAAGATGAACTCTCAATTCTAAATATCTATGGTCCAAATGCAGGGGCAGCCATGTTCATTAAAGAAACTTTAGTAAAGGTCAAAGCACACATTGCACCTCACACAATAATAGTGGGAGACTTCAATACCCCACTTTCACCAATGGAGAGATCCTGGAAACAGAAACTAAACAGAGACACATGGATACTAACAGAAGTTATGAAACAAATGGATTTAATAGATATCTACAGAACATTTTATCTTAAAACAAAAGGATATACCTTCTTCTCAGCACCTCATAGTACCTCCTCCAAAATTGACCATATAATTGGTCACAAAGCAGGTCTCAACAGATACAAAGATGTTGAAATTATCCCATGCATTCTATCAGATCACCATGGACTAAGGCATAACAGCACAAATAATAGAAAGCCAGCATTTATATGGAAACTGAACAACACTCTACTCAATAATACCTTGGTCAAGGAAGAAATAAAGAAAGAAATTAAAGATTTTTTTAGAGTTTAATGAAAATGAAGCTACAACATACCCAAACTTATGGGACACAATGAAAGCAGTCCTAAGAGAAAAACTCATAGCCCAGAATGCCTCCAAAAAGAAACTAGAAAGAGTGTACACTAGCAGTCTTACAGCACACTTAGAAGCTCTAGAAAGAAAGGAAGCAGCAAATGCACCCAAGAGGATTAGACGGCAGGAAATAATCAAACTTAGGGCTAAAATCAACCAAATGGAAACAAAAAGAACTATTCAAAGAATTAGCCAAACCAGGAGCTGGTTCTTTGAGAAAATCAACAAGATAGATAAACCCTTAACCAGACTAAGTAGAGGGGCACAGGGACAGTATCCTAATTAACAAAATCAGAAATGAAAAAGGAGACATAACAGATCCTGAGGAAATCTAAAACATCATCAGATCCTACTACAAAAGGCTATACTCAACAAAACTGGAAAACCTGGATGAAATGGACAACTTCCTAGACAGATACCAGGTACCAAAGTTAAATCAGGATCAGATTAACAATCTTAACAGTTCCATTTCCCCTAAAGAAATAGAAGCAGTCATTAATGGTCTCCCAACCAAAAAAAAGTCCAGGACTAGATGGGTTTAGTGCAGAGTTCTATCAGACCTTCAAAGAAGACCTAATTCCAACTCTCCTCAAACTATTCCACAAAATAGAAGCAGAAGGTACTCTACCCAATTCATTCTCTGAAGCCACAATTACTCTGATACCTAAACCACACAAAGATCCAACAAAGAAAGAGAACTGCAGACCAATTTCTCCTATGAATATCGATGCAAAAATACTCAATAAGATCCTTGCAAACCAAACAACAACAACAACAACAACAACAACAACCTAGATTAAAAGCAAGATTTAAAAAGTGGCTGACGAGGTTCATCCCTAGTAAAAGTTTATTTGAAATAAACATCAAATGCAAATGCAAAAAAAAAAAAAAATCCTTGCAAACCAAATCAAAGAACACAACAAAATGATCATCCATCATGACCAAGTAGGCTTCATCCCAGGGATGCCGGGATGGTTTAATATATGGAAATCCATCAACGTAGTTCACTATATAAACAAACACAAAGACAAAAACCACATGATAATCTCATTAGACACTGAGAAAGCATTTGACAAAATCCAACACCCATTGATGATAAAAAGTCGTGGAAAGATCAGGAATTCAAGGCCCATACCTAAACATAATAAAAGCAATCTATAGCAAACCAATAGCCAACATCAAACTGACTGGAGAGAAACTCGAAGCAATCCCACTAAAATCAGGGACTAGACAAGGCTACCCACTTTCTCCCTATCTATTCAATATAGTACTTGAAGTCCTAGCCAGAGCAACTCAACAACAAAAGGAGATCAAGGGGATACAAATTGGAAAGGAATAAGTCACTATTCACTATTTGAAGATGATATGATAGTAATGTAAGTGACCCTAAAAATTCCACCAGAGAACTCCTAAACGTGATAAACAGCTTCATTGCAGTAGCTGGATATCAAATTAACTCAAACAAATCAATGGCCTTTCTATACACAAAGGATAAATGGGCTGAGAAAGAAATTAGGGAAACAACACCCTTCACAATAGTCACAAATAATATAAAATACCTTGGTATAACTTTAACTAAGGAAGTGAAAGATCTGTATGATAAGGAATTGAAGAAGATCTCAGAAGATGGAAAGATCTCCCATGCTCATGGATTGGCAGGTTTAATATAGTCAAAATGACTATCCTGCTGAAAGCAATCAACAGATTCAATGCAATCCCCATCAAAATTCCAACTCAATTCTTCACTGAGTTAGAAATGGCAATTTGCAAATTCATCTGGAATAATAAAAAAAAAACCTAGGATAGCAAAAACTATTCTCAACAATAAGAGAACCTCTGGTGTAATCAACATCCCTGACCTCAAGCTGTACTACAGAGCAATTGTGATAAAAAAAACTTCATGGTACTGGTACAGTGACAGACAGGTAGATCAATGGAATAGAATTGAAGACCCAGAAATGAATCCACACACCTATGGTCACTTGATCTTTGACAAGGGAGCTAAAACCATCCAGCGGAATAAAGACAGCATTTTCAACAAATGGTGCTGGCACAACTGGTGATTATCATGTAGAAGAATGTGAATTGATCCATTCTTATCTCCTTGAACAAAGCTCAAGTCTAAGTGGATCAAAGACCTCCAAAAAAAAAAAAAAAAAAAAAAAACAAACCAGAGACACTGAAATTTATAGAGGAGGAAGTGGGGAAAAGCCTTGAAGATATGGGCACTGGGGAAAAATTCCTAAATATAATAGCAATGACTTGTTCTGTAAGATCAAGAATTGACAAATGGGACCTCATGAAATTGCAAAGCTTCTGTAAGGCAAAAGACACTGTCAATAAGATAAAAAGGCCACCAACTGATTGGGAAAGGATTTTTACCAACCCTAAATCTGATAGGGCATGCACTATTATCCAATATATAAAAAGAGCTCAAGAAGCTGGACTCCAGAAATTCAAATAACCCCATTAAAAATGGGGTACAGCGCTAAACAAAGAATTCTCAAGTGAGGAATACCGAAGGGCTGAGATGCACCTGAAAAAATGTTCAACATCCTTAATCATCAGGGAAATGCAAATCAAACAACCTTGAGATTCCACCTCAGTCCAGTCAGAATGGCTAAGATAAAAAATTCAGGTGACAGCAGATACTGGCAAGGATGTGGAGAATGAGGAACACTCCTCCATTGCTGGTGGAATTTCAAGCTTATACAACCACTCTGGAAATCAGTCTGGTGGTTCCTCAGAAAATTGGACATAGTACTACTGGAAGATCCAGCAATACCTCTCCTGGGCATATACCCAGAAGATATTCCAACTGGTAATAAGGACACATGCTCCATTATGTTATTAGCAGACTTATTTATAATAGCCAGAAGCTGGAAAGAACCCAGATGTCACTCAACAGAGGAATGGATACAGAAATATGGTACATTTACACAATGGAGTACTACTCAGCTATTAAAAACAATGAGTTTATGAAATTATTGGGCAAATGGATGTGTCTGGAGGATATCATCCTTAGTGAGTGTCTTAGTCAGGGTTTCTATTCCTGCACAAACATCATGACCAAGAAGCAAGTTGGGGAGGAAAGGGTTTATTCAGCTTAAAGTTTCCACATTGCTGTTAATCACCAAAGGATGTCAGGACTGGAACTCAAGCAGGTCAGGAAGCAGGAGCTGATGCAGAGGCCATGGAGGGATGTTCTTTACTGGCTTGCTTCCCCTGGCTTTCTCAGCCTGTTCTCTTATAGAACCCAAGACTACCAGCCCAGAGATGGTCCCACCCACAAGGGGCCTTTCCCGCTTGATCACTATTTGAGAAAATTCCTTACAGTTAGATCTCATGGAGGCATTTCCTCAACTGAAGCTCCTTTTTCTGTGATAACTCCAGCTGTGTCAAGTTGACACAAAACTAGCCAGTACAGTGATGTAACCCAATCACCAAAGAAGTCACTTGATATTCACTCACTGATAAGTGGATATTAGCCCAGAAACTTAGAATACCCAAGATACAATATGCAATACACAAGAAAACCAAGAAGAGGGAAGACCAACGTGTGGATACTTCATTCCTCCTTAGAATAGGGAACAAAATGCCCATGGAAGGAATTACAGAGACAAAGTTTGGAGCTAAGATGAAAGGATGGGGCTTTATGCATTCCAGGCTTTTTTTTTTTAATTGAAACATTTTTGAACACTAAGATCTTTCTGAAACTATTTGGGTGGTGGGAATATAAAGACTCTGATATATGCTGTCTGCTCCAAGGTACATTATAGTCAAGTGTTGTGGAAGTGTGTGAGTGGCCCCAAGCTCACAAGAGTGGAATAGCAGCCTGTAACAGTCCTCACAGAGGAGACAGTGGCTCAGGCCAGTCCGAGGTGGCAGGAGGGACTTCTGGGAGGGAGGTGTCTTGAGACCTTAGGTTTGAAGGTTAAGTGTGAGTTCTGGATGTGAAACTGGGGGAAAGGCATCCCAAGAAGAGTGACCTATGGGTGCAGAACAGGATTCTAGAGAAATGGAAGCAGCCAGAGCAAGGGGGAAGTGGAGGAGCCACTTGCTTATCACTGTTCACGCTAGTGCAGCTTGTGACCCAGGGCCTACCAACACTAGATCCAGAAATAACAACATCTTGTTTTCTCTGCAAAGCTGAGCCAAAATATTATAAAATGAGCAATTTGAAGATTGCAGAGAGAGGAGACACACATGAAATACCGGTTTAATGACAAGAATGGGACTGTTCCCATTCCCACATGACAAGCCACTTCCTGTCCATATCCGCTAGTGTCCAAATAGTTATGAAACAGGTCCTGGAAACACTCACATTGGTGAACTAGTGTTCTCCTATTCCTGCCAGCCAAGGATTATTTACATGTTGCAGCCGAGTCCCTTACCCCACCAGCAGATGCAGTGTTCATGGGCTCTGGGGCCACGCAGTATCTTCCTGTGAAGTCTGGGTGATTTTGATCCTCAGTAAGGAAACTGAGGTCCAGTCAGCCCTCTGCTACAGGCACAGATGTGGCCTTCAGTAAGGCACTTCCCTGTCTTGGCTCCCATTGCTTCACTTGGCAAATGGGACGAATTAAATTAGATTACCTTTATGGTTTGTTCCCAAACAGAAATTGGATTCAGGCAGCTTTAGCTGTACCAAAATGAGCATTAAAGAAGAGGCAAGATTTTATTTCATTTTGTTTTAACATCATGCTAAAGAGAGAAAGGCGATTCCTTTAAATTCTTGACAAGCAAGCAGAAGAGAGATTGCTCCATCTTTCCTTACCTCTCCCACTATGTTTATAGCTTTTGATCACAAATCTCAGAGAGAAATATGTCACTGAAGACAGACACCCCACAAATATATATGCTATATACTGCACACATACCAAAATACAATGCATAGAACCTCTCATCATATAAACTAATATACAACACATAGATCACATACTATGCACACCACATACAACATAAGCATACACACATACACAACACACAATACAACACACACACACAAACACGAGTTATAAAGTGCATGAGATTCTGTTACATTCTTGTTGAGAGAAAAGCCCTTTTAAAAAGCCAACTGCTGTGAAACAATGTTGCCCTGTCTAGATGTTTTCTGAAGCACTTAGCTATTTTGAACCGCCACCCCCAAGTTATTAGAGCAGTAACTGAAGCTCTTTGCACTGGCTGGCAACTGATGGCCAGTGAATCTGGGCAACTGTGAGTTGAGAATGGTATTTCCTTTTCATGCTAGGGTTTCTCTAACTCCCCGATGTGAAAGGAGTACCTTGGGTTGCCCTCTGAGCAGGCTGCTTGAAGCCTCAGGTCAGTGTCCTGAGCAGATGCTGGGCTGGAATTTAGGGAGAAATGGTAGCACAGAGAGACCTTTGAGAGACTCCGGCCTCCAGGGGCCATGGAACCCCACTTCACATAGCTCCGATCTCAGACCACTGGCATGGAGGCCTGGCTGACTGGCTGCAATGGGATGCCCACAGCCCTTCCAACAAGTCTCCAGAGAAGATGGGGTATAGTGTTTATTATGTCTGTCATCAGTTCAGAACTGCGTATGCCCTGCCAGCTTTGTGTGCCTCAAGAAGAACTTGAGAATGCTGTGACTTCCCACAGCCTTAGCAACGTTTTATTCCAACTAATGGTCTACTGCCAAATGATCGGCTGCTCTTGGTGCCAGCACCAGACCCTTGTTCCATCTGCCTTTTATGTCATCCCTCCCACTGCCCAGAACTCCCTCAGCAGTTTTTATTTTTACAGCTTTTTTTTGACCAGCAATTGAAATTGAAATAGAAGTTGGTTTCTTTTCAGACCTGTTAGCCCTACTGTGTATAGTGTATAATCCTGAGTGGTGATAGTGTCACATACCACATATATTTTCATAAAGTCTTACCTTGAGGCTTCAGATAAGTGTGGCTCCTTTTTATTGGCTGCCTATTTCTGGTTGCTTCTCTTCTCTCTCCTCCTCCTCTCTATCCTTGTGTCTCATCTCTTTTCCTCTGTGGTTTCCCACTCTTTGAGGAGGGGCAGGATTTCCTGCTCACAAGTTGGTTGGTTTCTGGGAGGAGCCAAAAGACCTGATTCAAGACTGAAACCAGCTGGTCTGCCACCTGATACAATGTATGTGAAACCCAGGACTAGGAAGACGCCTTTTCTGAGGACCCAGCCTGCAGCAGGGAGATGCCTGCGAGGAGGGAGCCAATCCAGCCATAAGCATTGGGCTCCCCAAAGGACAGGGGGACCCTGGGCTGCCTGGTGTGGAGATGGTTGAAGTGGTCCTGGTTGCCCTGGAAACTTTCCCATTACTATTGTTAGCTCTAAACTCAGTGGAAGCAGACCAAGCAGACCAGCCATGTTCCACCCAAGCAGGTGCTCTCTTCAGTCTTGGCTTGGCCTCAGAGGAAGTTTCTGAAACAAGATCCATATTTGGACAGATTTTTCTTCCCCACAAGGAGAGACTCTAGTGACTCGATACTTTCTGTAGGCCTGTGTGCCTAACCACAATTTAGGTGTGTTTAAAATAATCAAGATGACCACTGCAGCTAGCAAGTAGAGTGGATGAAGAGGGAGACCCAGAGGAGCAGGGGTTCCATTTGCAGAGACAAGTAACCCCAGTCCAGTAGAGGATAGAAGACAGTATACACACACACACACACACACACACACACACACACACACACACACATTCACACACACACACACACATACATACACGCACATACTCATGCAGACACACATATACAGACACACATATATACATGCACACACACAACCACATAATGCATACACAGACACACACATATGCACACACATGCAGATATACATGTATATATATATATATATATATATATATATATATATATATATACATGCATAGACACACATACACACATGCACACATCATGCAGACACACATATATAGGCACACACATTACATGCACAAACATCAACACATAATGTGCACACATACATACATACATACATAAACACACACATATATATGCACACATACAGATACATACAGAAACACACACATACACACACATACACACACACATATATATATATATGTACATACACATATACATGCACACACACATATGCACACACACATACATATGCACACACACAGAAACACACACATATATACATGCACACACTAAACACACATATTATGTAAATACACACATGCACACACACATGCACACACACATGCACACACACATGCACACACACACACATGCACACATACATGTTCCTTTTCTTTCTATTAATTTGTTCACATATTCAGCAGATATTTGAAGAGCATCTGCTTGGTTCCAGCATTAAGCCATGTTAGGGTCAGTTCTTCTCTGGGAGGTGAGTTTGTATAGTCACACATTGAGCATGCGGTTAATCAGCATGGCAGCATACACTGGATGCTGAGGTGTGTGTGGGGTCCTGACTTCACTGAGAGGATGGGAACTTTGCCACTTACTTTCTCTAGAGAACTCCACATTCTACTGAGTTCTTCCTTACTGTCTGTCTAAAGCACTCTGAAAACTCCTAAACAGGTATTGGATACTTTCCATCTGAGTATCTTTTATTAAATTCTCTTATTAATGTTTGAGCCAATTAAGAAAACATGGGTTGTATGAGGCAGACAAGCCCTCCTTTACTTTAGTTGTTGGTTCTACTCCAGTATAGTTTTGGAAACTTTCATAAGGCCTATTTTCATTTTTATTTAATTGTTCCTAATTTCTTTAGGGCTGTTTTCTGGTTTAATAATCATGGTTGCTCATTTCTGGGAAACTCTCTGAAGAAATGGGTGGCTTTCATGGAGGTCAGGTAAAGCCACATGAGAAACAGAAACACAAAAGGTGGGTGGGCTTCTGTGAAAAAACACCTCTGTTGTGGATTGCAAGGTGCTGTTTGTATTTTCATGTTAATTCTGCTACTCAGGTATTTCATGTGAACCTTCTCCCCATTTAAACTGGCCAAACAAAGACTAGAACCTGTGATTAGGTAGTGGGAGGGGAAGGTGGGGCTGAAGGTTTTAGAGATGGGGAAGAGATTAAGGAGGGGAGAAGAGGAAGAGACAGAGGAGAGAAGGTAGAAGGAGGATGGACAGAACTACGTGGCCTGGAGAAGCTGCAAGTAGTAAGGGATCTCATAGCTGGGTAATAGAGTAGTGTAGTGGTAAATCTGTCCAGTCTAAGCATGCAGCTTATAAATATTGTAACTGAGTTGTGTATTCTTTGCACAGGCTTATTGGGGGTGGAGATTTACTGCAACACATCTCCTCAAGTCAGAAGTGTGTGCTCACTTTTCCTCAGGCTAACTAAACTGTTAGCCAGGCACAGTTACACACCCATAATCCCAGTGCACAGGGAGTGCTGCAGGCAGAGTCTGGAGGTTACATAGCAAAGTGTTGTCTTTAAACAAGGAAAAGGGGCTATTGACTCTGAGGTTTCACTCTCCTAACGGTTCTGAAGTTCCACTTCTTTTTCTATGCTCTCTCTCTCTCTCTCTCTCTCTCTCTCTCTTTTTATTCATTCTTTCTTTCTTTGAGATGAGGTCTCATGTAGCCCAGGCTAGCCCTAGACTCACCAAGTAATACTGACCTTGAACTCTTTTTTTTTTTTTTTTTTTTTTTTTTGGTTTTTTGAGACAGGGTTTCTCTGTATAGTCTTGGCTGTCCTGGAACTCACTTTGTAGACCAGGCTGGCCTCAAACTCAGAAATCTGCCTGCCTCTGCCTCCTGAGTGCTGGGATTAGAGGCATGCGCCACCACACCCGGTGGCCTTGAACTCTTGAGCCACCTGCTTCCAGTTCCAAATCACCATGAGTCAGCTCTTCTTAAGTGTATAATAATTTATTGATTTTTAATACATCAAAAGTTCTATAGCATTGGCTCTCAATCTTCTTAATGCTGTGACACATTCATACAGTTCCTCAGCCAGGAAATTGATTCATTGCTACTTCACAACTATAGTTTTGCTACTGTTATGAATCATAATGTAAATATCTGATATGCAATCCCCAAAGGGGTCAGAAACTGTAGGTTGAGAACCACCATTCTATAGGATGGCCATTGGTATTCTGTTTCAAATTTTTTTCCTTTACCAAAATGAGGGCAAGAATCAGATACATGCAAAATTTCCACAGGAGGCAAGATCTCTATGTAGAAGACACAGAGCCTGGCTGGAGAGACACAGACAGAGCATGTGAGTAGTGCTGGTGTCTTGGCTTCCATTTCTGAGCAAAATGTAGGAAAGGACCCTGATTTAGTACCTTGGAATACAGATGAGCACAGCCTTCCACATGAGGATAAAGCAGCTTCCCATAGCTCAGCATCACCAGCAACCCATCCCTCCTTGCGTTGGCCACCAGTGAAGATAGACCATGTCCTTGAGGATCAATTTGGATCAGATTGGTTATTTATTAGTCCTTATCTCCACCCATTCCTATGAAACACTCTTACATATCAGGCAGTGGAAGGGAAAGGTGGGGCTGAAGGTTTTAGAGAGGGGAGAGAGAGAAAGGAGGGGAGAAGAGGAAAAGACAGAGGAGAGGAGGTGGAAGGAAGATGGACAGAGCCACGTGGCCTGGAGAAGCTGCAAGTAGCAAGGGCTCTCATAGCTGGAGAATAGAGTAGTGTAGTGGTAAATCTGTCCAATCTAGGAATAGAGCAAAACCACATAAAGCAAGACTTTATAATTGAGACAAAAAGCAAAACAAGCTGCAGGAAGATGAGCAGTTGGGTGGTAAAAGTATCAGCCAAAGAACATACTTGTAGTCGGTATGAGGATACCCACACACTCCTTCAGTCTTCACAATTGAAAAAGCTGAGGCAGGGGAGCCTCATGTTCAAGATTAATATGGTAAGATAACAGATTTGCTGCCTGTATTCTGTTGCTGTGAGGAAACAGCCTGACTGAGGTGGTTTATAGAAGGAAGGGTGTATTTAGGCTCAGGGTTGGTTCCAGAGAGTCCACGATGACCACAAACAGCAGGCCTGGGGGCAGGAGCGGAGCTGAGGGCAAGCATCTTTGAACACAAGCATGAAGCAGGGAGAGAAAACTGGAAATAGGTGAGGCTTTATACTCTCAAAGCCCACCTCCAGGGGCAGACTTCCTCCATCAAGGCTGTACCTCCTAAAACTCCTCAAGCAGCACCTCTAACTGAGGACCTCTAACAGAGACCTGAGACTGTGAGGGTCATTTCTCATTTAAATCACCACAAGATCACTTTGAGTTTCTGTCTCTAACAAGCAGTGTGCCTCTGAAACAGAAGATCAAATGGGCTACATATACCAAGACTTGTGTTGAGTAATTAACAATAACATGCTTCCTAACCCAAAATGTCAAACGCTTTTATGTAGAGATCTTTGTCTGGTTGCTCAGTGGGGGTATCTTCTAAACAAGATACCTAAGGACCTTACATGAGGGTCTAGGTGTAATGACCCTTAAGCTGACTAGTCAAGCTCAGGCTACTCATTGAGATTTAGTAGCTCAGATGTAGATATGAAGACAAATGGAATCCAAACACAAGGAATATACCAGATGGTCTAAGGGTCCTCTGAAATACTTTCAGGTGGGCTGACCCTCCAGAATTATCAAAGAACGTTGTAATTTTAATTTTTCAAATCCTGTTTTTAATGATGGCTCTTAAATGCTTAAGCCTCCCTTGTAGCCCACCATAGGTAGTGGAAAAGAAAGGATATGTAGGAAGTTGACCTGTTTAGACAGGTTCTTTGGAGCAACTCCTATCTATGTTATCTGGAAATCGGCATTTCAGTTCACAGGTTAGCAGGCAGCAGCAGCTCAATCCACTCACAAACACTTCATGGATACACCAGAAGTCCAGTTAGGTAGAGTTGGGTTAGCAACAGTGGTGACATGAGCTAGCCTTGGCTTGAGTCAGCAGGAGGGACTAACAGGAACACCAGGAGAGGCTGTGCCTCTCTCAGAGAAGTGAGGATCAGTGAAGATGTGAGACCTACACAAGCATTGCACAGCTAGTTGTATCAGCAAGTCAAGCTCTCTCCGTCCCTCTGTAGGGTCCTATTTGTACCCTCAAACATCATGTGTCCACATGTCTTGCCTCAGCATGGGTCTTGCCTCAGCATGAGCATCCCATCAGCCTGAGTCCTCAGAAGCGGCAACAAACTGCAGCACACCACCAGAAGTTTTCAGTGTGTTTCTTTCTATGGCGTCCTGACAAATGCAGCTCAACTACACAATGCAAGGTGGACCAATACATGTGTGTTGTTAGCAAAGAATCTTTTATCACGTGTCCTTTCATGTGCTTGCTTCAGCAAAACATCCTCTCTTCTGTGTCTGCTTCAGCAAAACTTTCCTTCACCAGTCTGCCTTAGCTTTTCACAGCAAAACATCATCCAAACAACTTTCCAAAGAACTCTTAAGTTTCCATTTCAGAACATGACCACTGTTTAGTGTGGCACCCCTTCTCCACCAGCATAGCTGGCTTTATGACCAAGCCTTAGAAAGCTGCACGCAGCGGCATCTGTTGTCTTGTTAATTAGGCTTGAGATACGCCCGGTGGCCCTGCAGCTTCACCTTGTGTCTCACAGGACCTTGGCTCCGCCCAGCCCACCTACGACCAGCCCACCGGGCACAAACCCAGGACCTCTCACAAGACTCCAGGCTTCCCGCCAAACTCCAGAACGCCTGCGCAGAAGACTGGGGGCGGGCCTCCCTTCCTTTTTCCCCAAGTGTTTCTCCTCCATTAAACAGTCACTTTGAGCAGAAGCAACCATGTAGCCTTAGCGATCATTTTCTCTTCCCAACTCTCTTAGTTTCATTTCGGCTTCGGGCCAATCCTCCAGGGACCCTGTCCACTGCGGGCAGTGGACCCCAACAGTTTAGTGCTTGAAATAAAGTTTGAAAGGTGAGTTGCTTGATGTATACAGTGAGGATGAGCAGATACAGTGAGGATGAGCAGATACAGTGAGGATGAGCAGATACAGTGAGGATGAGCAGATACAGTGAGGATGAGCAGATACAGCGAGGATGAGCAGATACAGTGAGGATGAGCAGATACAGTGAGGATGAGCAGATACAGTGAGGATGAGCAGATACAGCGAGGATGAGCAGATACAGTGAGGATGAGCAGATACAGTGAGGATGAGCAGACTGCCGAGTTTACCTTTTCAGGCACAAGTAGGTCTGCTGGGGTGTTGGCTCTTTGTTTTGCTGCTATAACAAAATACTTGACAGCTGGAGAATGCAATCATTCATAGCAGGGAAGTCACTGGGACAGGAGCAGGAGACAGCTGATCCAGTCTCCTCATAGACAAGTTCGGGGCTGTGTCTTCTGTTTCTGTGGTTATAAAACTAACCTGTTGGACTCTCATTCTATGGTGACTTCTCTATTCAGTTTCAGTTGGCTCCAGTCTGGTGAGTCGTCGTCGTCATCATCATCATCATCATCATCATCATCATCATCATCTATTGTTATTATTGACTTTGCTGTGTCAATCCTGTGTCACCAACAGAACCAACAAGCATTCATTCTGTCACCTCTCCTGGGTTGGTACTAACACTGCCAAATAGAATAAGACCAAGAATAGTTTTTGTGTCTATGTGGAGTGAGGGCGTTCTTCTGCTTGATCATGACCAAATGTCTCATGAGACCTTGGCATGATTCCGATGTCATGAGGCCAGGCCTTTCCTTATCTCTCTCTGTGAGCATCCTTGTGTGTTTCTCCTCCTGTGTATACTCCAGGCATTAAATCAGATAGTTATGAAAAAGCCATGACTTCCTTGAGCTGATGATTTGTGTGAAAATTGAAGAAGACACGGTCCTTGTCCTCAGGAAGATCAGACTATGAGGGAGTCATCTATGCACAAAGCAATGGAGGGAAAGTTTGTTACCATGGGCCAGCCTGAGACTTACACTTCACAATTATAAGATTCTGAGAGGGAGAGAGACTCTGGCAGCTCAGGCTAACTGGAAGAGTTGTGAAGGAAAGTCTGCAAGAGATGTTACACTGTAACCTAGAACAGCTAAGTTATCTGTATGCTTGGGCACTTGTGTTTTTATACATAGGCAAACTCTCTGAATATAGACATAATCATCACACCCAAAAACCAGAGCACATGGCTTGATGTATAGTTTACTAATGGGCAGAAAACTTGAAGTTCTTGAAGCACTGAGTGTTACCTTCCTCAGAGATGTAGAGAATATGGGTATGAGGAGAGTAATGTAAACAAAAACACAAAGGATTCAAGATACAATTTGCAAAAAAAAAAAGAAACTCAAGAAGGAAGACCAAAGTGTAGATACTTCACACCTTCTTAGAATGGGGAAGAAAATACCCATGGAAGGAGTCACAGAGACAAAGTTTGGAGCTGAGACAGAAGGAAGGACCATCCAGAGACTGCCCTACCTGGGGATCCATCCCATATACAACAACCAAACCCAGACACTATTGCATATACCAGAAAGATTTTGCTGACAGGACCTTGATATAGCTCTCTCTTGTGAGGCTATGTCAGTGCCTGGCAAATACAGAAGTGGTTGCCCACTGTCATCTATTGGATGGAACACAGGGCTCCCAATGGAAGAGCTAGAGAAAGTACCCAAGAAGCTAAAGGGGTCTGCGACCCTATAGGAGGATCAACAATATGAACTAACCAGTACCCCCCGCCCCAGAACTGTGTCTCTAATTGCATATGTGGCAGAGGATGGCCTAGTTGGCTTTCAATGGGAGGAGAGGCCCTTGGTCTTGCGAAGATCATATGCCCCAGTACAGGGGAATGCCAGGGCCAGGAAGCAGGAGTGGGTGGGTTGGGGAGCAGGGTGGGGGAGGGTATAGGAGGCTTTGTGGATAGCATTTGAAATGTAAATGAAGAAAATATCTAATAAAAAAAAGTATCAGTGTCCATGCTGGGCAGCTTGCAAAGGCAGAGGCAGGGGCAGGTCACAGAGATACTAGAATCTTGTGCAGGAACAGGAAGGTGATAGGTACTGAAGGGGACCAGCCCAAGAGGTGATGCAGGAGGTGAGCTGGACAAGGTGTTGAGTGGGTAGAGGAGCAAGCAGCCTGTGGAAGAGGCATCTATAAGACTGACTAACCGGCTGGGTTGGCCCTGCTCCTGGGAGCTTTGGGGCAGTTAAAGCTGGACTCTGCCTTGACACAGGGTCAAGTGTCTGGATTTGGAAACAGGAAGAACGCTGGTGTCACTGACATGCTTTTCCTTTGAAGACTCAAACATGTTCTTTTCATTCACATTCCCTTCCTTTCCCTGGGGGATGGATTTTAGGGAGAGCTGACAGTTGATCAGAGCCAGAAGCGCTGGGGAGAGTTTGGGTTAGCAGAGCTAAATGGAATGGAGGTATAAAAGCAGGCTGGGAGGTTGGAGAGTCAAGTTAACTTGCTCATACCTGATTAGAGTAGGTGACATTAAAGATCCTGGGGGAGTGGCATCAGGCTATCTTCTTGGCCCTCCCAGGGCAGGGAGGGGTTACTTTGAGTAGCCCCATAGTGTTACTAAATTAGCTGTTGACACAAGATCAGCTCTGACTCCTGGGAGAGGACTCAGGTCTGTGATAACGGTCTTTTCTCCTTCTAAGCTTACTGTGGTCAGTTGTGCCCTTAGGAGAGAGAGAGCTTATGCTCCCACCAGATGGCTGGGTTTCTTTTTTGCCCCATCCTTCCTCTTTCTCTTCCCTCCTTCCCCACTCTTCCTTCTGTCTTTCTTTCTCTCTGTTCTTCTGACCTCCTCCCCTCCTCTCCTCCAGCCTTCCGTCCCCTCCCTGTCTCTTCTCCTCCTCACTCTAATAGTTAAGCAGAGAGATCAGCCACAGGAATCTCCAGCACCATGCAGTAAAAGACAAATCACTTTTTCTTTGCCCTAGAAATTGATTGGTTCTCTCTCTCTCTCTCTCTCTCTCTCTCTCTCCCTCCCTCCCTCCCTCCCTCCCTCTTTCTTTCTAGGTCAGAAATTGATTTATCTTGTGATCCAAAAATGCTAACACCTGTACCATGTTTAGAGTTTCACTCTTGTGTGAGTAGACCTGTCTTGTGCCGGGTATGAAGCAGGACTAGCCACAGTTCTGGGTGAGAGAACCATCTCCCCTCCCAAGAATTAAATAATGAGATAGAGTATAAAACGTTTTTATTTCAAAATGCAAAACGATAGTCATTGTAATAATAATAATAACAATAAAAATAACTGTATAAAAAGCATGTCTCCTTCTCTAATGCAAAGTGATAGCTCCTTGATCGCTCGCACAGCCTAGGGCAAATCACAGTGCGTGCTGCACAGCAGCAAATCAGTCCCAGACCGCTTAGGTGATCTGTGCAGGGTCAGTTCTGGATTCGGTGGCACCTTGAAACAGCATGTGACTCTGCTCTCGCCCACCTGGGTCATGATCTGTGTCTCACTCCCTTCTCTGTCAGTCACCAGCCTTAAGAGGCGTGCTGCCGGAGGGACAAGGCCCGGCTGCACATGGTCGCCTCCTGTGCCTTGCCTCCTGCCAGCAGGGCCTGCTTGTGGAGGGATTGCTGCTCACAAGCTTCCCGCAGCTCCACCACTGCAGCCTCTTGGTCGCGCAGACGGCTGGCGGCTGTGAAAGGGCTGCACACCGTCTCAACTAAGCCGAGCACCACACCGAAGAGCGCCAGCACACTGCCCAGCACGTACAACTTCACTAGCTTCCCTCGGGGCTTCTGCGCCATCATCTCCTTGGCCAGAGGGATCAGCTCCTGCACACTTTCCATCTGAGCTCTGGGCTGTGGGTGGCTGGGCCTGCAGAGGTAGCAGAGGGGAATGGGGCTGAGTTCGGGTGAGGGACAGAAGCAGAGCCAGGGAACCATAAACCCAGAAAGGGAATGGCTGCAGACTAGGGGAACTCGAGCCCACGGGAGAAGGCAGCTTGTCTCTCGCCCACCCTCGGTTCCCGGGCCTGGACGCTCACCTAGCTTGCAGTGGAAAGAGAGGCAGCACTTGCTGGCGGAGGTCGGGCGTCCTTGCGTCAGACTGGCTTTGGCGTCCTTCTTCCCTTCAGCGGCTGCTCTTTGGGAGGGACACTCCGCAGCTGCAGCACTCCGTGAACAGAGCCCTTATATCTTTTGCCCAGGATCCGCCTCCTGGCTCGCTGGCCTGAGCCCTGACTGCAGAAAGAGAAGCAGGGCGGGGGTGGCGTGGGGAGGGGGGAGGAAGAACGGGAGGGGCGCGGCTGGGGACCAGGGAGGTGACCACGAGTAGTGCACGCCCCTGCTGTGTGCGCCCTGAGACCCTAGACCGCTGCAAAAACTGAGAGCCCAAGGCACCACCACTTCAGTGTGCAGCCAAAGAGGAGACCACCAGGTGATGGTGTGGCATGCTTCCCTTACAGGACACACTTTCTAGTCTTGTCTGTTCCTCTGTCCTCTGGCCCAAGCTCCCCTGTAGTTCAGGAGGAACAGAGAAAGACCCTAATGAGGGAATCTGGGGTTCCTTTTCGTTCAGAAAGGTCACCTTCTCACCTGCCAGGGAGGGTGTGGGTGGAAGTGTAGGCAACAGAGGGAGCCTGCAGTGAGCAGGCAAGCCAAGTCGAAAAACGTATCTCCAGGGAGCAGAATGCTCTTCCAGAGTGCTGCTTTCTTGGCTGGTAGGTTTTACTAAGACAGGAGAGCATCCGGTACATTGCTAGTCATCTCATAGAAAGCTTTTCTTTGAGGGTTTGAGGGTTCCTTCTAATGCATAGAGGTGTGTGTGTGTGTGAGAGAGAGAGAGACAGACAGACAGAGACAGAGAGAGACAGAGACAGAGAGAGATGGGGCAGAGGGAGAGGGACAGGGAGAGGGAGAGAGAGAGGGAGAGGGAGAATGAATTAGTCTTGGTAAGGTGCTTCCATAGTTATTTCTGTATTACAGGGAATAGTCATTAAACCCAAAGCACATGTCTGTAATTCCAGCAAGAGGCAGGAGGATGGTGAGTTTGGGCATAACCTGAATAATTTACTAAGACTGTGTCAGAAATCAAAATAAAGAGGGTTATAGGTGTGGTTCAGTGGTGGAGTGCTTGCCTAGTATGTGTTAGGCTGTGTGGGTCATATATATTTGTACACAACACACATGTACACATGCACACACAAAATGCCTTCTCTTCTATGTTCACTTGAGAAGTGAAATTGGTGGTAAGCCTTACAGAAGGCCTGTGGAAAAGATTGTCTGTAATGAAAGTATTTCACCCTCCTACAGTGATTTCATGCCACCCTTCTCAGGTTTGGGAGAGTGTGCCCCTAGAGTGGGGATCCAGGACAGAGGACACTCTCTGGAAGCTGGTTAGATTAGGATTAAATATGATCCCCTGGGTGGGGGTGGGGTGGGCTATAATTTAGCTGTGGCTATCGGTGTACCTGAGTTAACAAAGTAGGGAAAGAGGTAGGCCAAAGGGCTTGAAGCAGGGGGTGGGGCGGGGAGGAAGGGGAACCAACTGGCCAGAAAATTGCAAAGGTCACTGATGCAATCTTGCAACAGCCTGCTCAGCCTTCCCTGTTAGAGCCCAGAGCCAGAGGGGAAAAGGTGCCAATCTTCGGAGTCCAAAGTCACTGCCAGACTAAAAAGGTGCTGTCACCCCTTGGTCTGCTACTAGTCCTTCGGGTAAGAACTTGTCAAAGATGGGGATTGGCCAAGGCTGTGAACGTTTCAAATGTAAAGTTCACACTTCAGTTGATACATAAGTGATCACGGTAACCACAGGCCAGATGGGGATTATTCTGGGAGGATCCTGACTTGGCTTTATTCTTTTAACCTTGTCAATCCGGAAAGTTCTGTAGAGAGGGCCCAAGCCAAGGCTAACTTCAGTGTTGGCATTGTTCTTAAATCTTCCTGATGGTTTTGGAGCACTCCTAGTGGCTGGCAGCAGCAACCATGGAGCTTTCCCAAGAACCATGAGGGTTCCAGACACAGTGGCTCCTGGGAAAGAGGATGATGTGTGCCTTGAGACAGGAGGGCACCCACTTGGTTTCCCCTCAGAAGATGAATCAGCCCAGTTTCTGACCCAAAACTCCAAAACTGACTGAATAGAACGTATTTCCTGTGTTTCTATAACTTAGACCTCTGTCATAATTCACCTGGGGTTCCTCTTTCCCAGGGCTACATGAGATGAACATCTTCTCCTCTAAAATAACCTGACCTTGACCCCTGACCCCACTAGCTTGCTGTCAGTGCCTAGGTAGCAAATGATAAGGGTTGAGGTCACTGGTGGATTTGGTGGTGCCTGTTGAGGGAGTATCAAGGGGCTGAAGCAGGAGGCCAGCACAACTCTGTCTGCTGGAGAGAGACCCCTTAACTTTTGGATGGGAGGTGAGGAGGCTGGGGTGGGGGTGGGTTGGGAGGACTTGGGAATGAAACATCTACCTTGACTGGCCTGAGACTACTTTTAGAAGTACAGGTCTGTGCTGTATTTGGACCTGACACAGGTTACAGTTACAAAGATCAAACCAAACCATAAGGTGGCCATCCCTCTATTTAGCTGGGGGTTGATGAGGACTTCCCATGTTAAAGCTAAGACCGAGCTGAGCAGAATAGACATCTAACCCCTTTTCTGAGTTTAATATGTAGTACCTCAGGGTGGGTAAATTATACAGTTAAGGGGTTTATCTGGGTCATGGTTCTGGAGATCCAAGTTCAGGGGCCTCATCTGGACTTTTTTTGTGGTGGATTATGGACAAAATAAAAGGTGTCATGTAGGGGCTGGAGAGATTGATCAGTTGTTAAGAGTACTGACTGTTCTTTCAGAGGTCCTGAGTTCAATTTCCCAACATTTACATGGTGGCTCACAACCATCTGTAATGGGATCTGACTCTCTCTTCTGAAGATAGCTACAGAGTACTTGTATGCATAAAATAAATAAATAACTCTTTTTAAAAAGTCACAAAAAAGGTGTCATATAAAACTTGGGAATGTGAGTATGTATGTGCATTTCTATGTTACTCCTATGTTTATAAAATGTATCTAACCCCAATTACTTCTTTAAACACTATATTCTTTTAAAAATTTATTAATAATTTTGTTTGTTTACATTCCAAATGATATCTCCCTTCCTGGTTACTTCTCCACAAATCCCCATCCCATCCGCCCTCTCCTCCTCTCCCTCTCCCCTTTGCCCTATGAGGGTGCTCCTCCACCCACTCACCCACTCCTGCCTCACTGCTTTAGTATCTCTAATACCTAGAGTCCTGGGTGTCACTCAACCCTTACAGTCTATTCAGTTCTCATCCTTCTTAGTGATGCTGGAAGAAGCAGTTTACATTTTATCTGGTTTGTTTTTCAACCCCCCCCTTTTCAATGCTTTAAAACATCAGTAGCATATAGTGAGGGAAAACCCACAAAGGGTAGCTTGTCATCCAAGGGCGGGCCAGGGAGCAAGGGCTGTGCCGGGCAGGTGGGGCAGGGACCACAGTCTCCCAGGCCCTGGGTGGACAGCCTGCTATGTTATGATCATTACTGTTGTCTCTGTCTCTATTTCCTACCTGCTTGCAACCAGCGCAAAATCCCTGTCTGCCCTGGAATTCCAGAAGCCTGGAGAAAAGAGATTGTCAGTGGACATAGGACTGAACTACTTTTGAATTCACCCAATTAAAAATACCTCTGTAGTCCTTCAATCTCAGCCACCCCATTCCTGTGCGTGCGTGCGTGTGTGTGTGTGTGTGTGTGTGTGTGTGTGTGTGTGTGTGTGTCTCGGGGATATGGTTACATGTGTATGGAGGTCAGAGGTCAACCTTGGGTGTCATTCCTCAGGATGCTGGTCTCTTATTAAGCCTAGAACTCACCAATTCTACCAGACAGGCTAGCCAGCGAGCTTCAGAGAGCCCCTCCAGAATGGGGGTCATGAGTATGTACTACTGTGCCTGGTAGCTACTGCCTCCTCCTCCTGTTCCCCTTCTTTCTTTTCCTCTTCCTCCTCCTCTTCCTCCTCTTCTTCTTCCTCCTTCTCCTCATCCTCTTTCTTCTCCTTCTCCTCTTCCTTCTTGTCTAGGATCAATTTTAAGTCCTCATGCTTACAAATCTAGCACTTTATCATCTAATCTATCTCTTCAGTTCCCCTTGAGTCACCATGATTTCATATTGGTTAGTTTTAGAGAAAGGGCTCCCTGGCACTCAAGCCTTATAGATAATTTAGGACTTGTTCTGCTGTACTGAGATTGAACCCAGGTTCCCATCTCTGCTGAATATGTGTCTTGCTACTGACCCACAGCCCTGGATGGGCAGTTTTTAAATGTATACCTCTGACCTTCATTTCCCTTGCTTTTGCAGGCTGAAGTTGTGGAGTATAGAGAGTTCTGTGTGGATTCCCTGCAGTCATTAGCATGCTTGCTCTGATCCACACACGTCACCTTCACGCACTCTACCAAACCCAGCTCCTTCTCAGAAGTCACATTCCCAGCACCTCCTTCAGTTGCTTCTTTGGTTTTGTAGACTGTCAGTTCCTCAGTTAGGCCTTCCTCAAGTATATTATCTCATGAGGCATTCACGGTGCCTTTGCCAGTTCAGTTGATAGAATTATCATCTTAGTCTCTCACTTCCACTGGAGGATGAAACTTCATTTTGCTCTTTAGTAAGTCCCCAGTGCTTAGCACAACCTTTGGTACACAGTACGTCCTTAGTAGGTAAGTATAGGCTTAATAAATAATCTCTTCAGTGGACTGTAAGCTCAGCCGGGAGGGCCTTATATTCATTAAGTACACACACAGCCATATGTTTGGTCAATACTCACAAAGCGTTTGGATTTGTGTAATGAGAGCATTTGCCATCTAATATACTTCAAACATGATGGAACAACAAATAAATAATCTTCTCAACACTTGTTTTTAAAATTGTTAGTTGCCTGACAAAAGCGTGCTATGATAGTGAACGCCCAGACTCTGCACACTGACTTTGCACCTGATATTCTTAGTATTTAGTACGTCTTTGGTGTGTGGTCTTTCTGCTGGTCTAACCTTGCCTTTTGTTCTTCCCCCACAAGACCCTTATGCTCCTCAGAGAAGTTTTTGCTTAGGCCAAGATATAGTCGGTTCTCTGTGCCGCTGCAGTCAGTGCCTGCCACCTCTTCCTGTCATTTTGCTCAGACTGCTTTCTTTTTGAAAAGCTGGGGTCCTTCTATTCTGCCTTCCTTCTTGAGCTCCCAGAAGCCAGCACCGCTTCCCTTGCCAGCACACTGTGCTCTGTCTTTTCTGTGAATCTCAGTTGCCTGCATGGCTCAACTGCATAGCTTGGCACTAGAACACACACTGGCCTATACAGTGCTCTCTTTGTTTTACTTATTTATTTATTTTTGTAGGTTTGCTTGCTCTCTGTATATATTCTGTACATAGGACCAAACCTTTGCATTTTTTTATGGTGCTAACTTATAACAGGGGCACAATCAATATTAATTACATTGACCTAAAAGCCAATGCTGGAATAGATTGCAAAATGACCTGTTAGACCCTCTTGGGAGGTTATTTTAGGCTCAGTGGCTCGTCCTTGGCTTAGAGCCTTGGGATTGGAATTGCCCAAGAGCTGGCAATTTTCCTTAACTCCCTCAACTCTGGCCTCCTCACCTTTCACTTCCACTACCAGCCAATTGTCTGGCATCCACTTCACTGGCTTGCTCTGGGGCACCCCTCCAGCCTGCCCCTGGGATGATTCATTGAGGATATTATGGCATTGATCTTCAGTTCCTCAAGGACACCAGCTGCTGGGACAGGCAGGCTGTTCTAGGACCCCCATAGTGCTCAAGGTCACCTGACCTCTGCTGCCTGGACACACTTTTGAATGGCAATAGGAGACTTTACAAGTCACAACACCGTCCCTAAGCTTCAGTGGGAGTTAGATATAAGAGTGTGGGGATCTGGAGTTGAGCAGACTTGGCTTCATTAAAGCCCTGGAGTCGTTGGCTTCTATTTTCTTGTCTGTAAAGTAAGAGTGAAGAGAATGCCTGTTAAGTGGGATGTAGTGCCGGGCAATGGTGGCGCATGCCTTTAATCCCAGCACTTGGGAGGCAGAGGCAGGAGGATTTCTGAGTTCAAGGCTAGCCTGGTCTACAAAGTGAGTTCCAGGACAGCCAGGGCTACACAGAGAAACCCTGTCTCGAAAAAAAAAAAGTGGGATGTAGTGAGGGCTGAAAGAGATGGAAGGGTTACTACAAGGCTTCTACAATTATTACTATTAAGGAGTCTTTGCCTCCTGATGCAGGCTTTCAGGTCCCACAATGCCTTATCCCAAGCCCAACACACCTTCACTTCTTGAGTGACATTTAGGTAACTTCCAGAAACATTTGCTGAAGCCACTCACATACCAAACACTGCCTTATGTATAGTTATAGAAAGCAGGAAGCAGACTGCTCTCACCCTCCAGAAGCTCACAGTCCAGTAGAAGACAAAGATATGCATACAAGCACACATGCACTGTACACACAAGCACACATGCATTGGACAGCCCGATGCAGCAATTTGTATGAGGGAGACACAGATGGGGAGGAGATCACGTCAGTAGTAGTAAGAGAAGACATAAGAATGAATGATTCCTGAGTAGGTTAGCTCATCAAAGGTTGGACAGGGACTTATCAAGTGATTCTGGAGGGAGGGAGTAGTACTTGAGGCTGGGGGATACCTTCAAAGGACTACAGATGAAGAGGGGAATGATGGGGAAATCTTGTGTAGCCAATGACCAGTTAAGGGCAGTTAGGCAAGAATAGCTTAGGGTTTTGGAAATTCCAGGAAATGAGGTGGAAATCGTGGGCAAGTCGTGTGCAGAGTCACCTATGTGTGTCATGTGTTATGCACAGGAAATGTGGGGTGCTCTTTTATCCTAGAAACACGGTCTCCTTGGCTTCCGTGCCACATCGTCTCCTATCTTCTTCTAGACCAGGCCTGCAGATAGTGGTTCCTTTCCATCTGTTATATCTGACAGCCTTTCTGAGGACTCAGGCTGGAGCCTCTCTTAATGATTTACTTGTTTTTATTTTATGTGTATGGCTATTTTTGTCTGCCTTTGTGCCTGTGTTCCATGTGCATACAGTGCCCACAGAAGCCAGAAGAAGGTGTCAGCCCCCCTAGAACTGGAGTTACAGGAGGGACTTCAAGTGCATGCTGGGAGCCTGACCTGGATGCTCTTCAGGTGCATGCTGGGAGACTGACATGGATGCTCTTCAACAGCAGTAAGTGCTCTTAACTACTTAGCTAACTCTCAAAATCTGACTGTCATAGGGCACAACTGGTTTCATGGAAAGTATGTCACTCAGATGGACCAGATTAACCAGGTGAGTCCATGGGTGGGAATCAGGCCTTTCTGAAGAAGAGAATCAAAGGCTGAAAAGGGTCTCAATTGACAGGCTTCTTCCCTCTAACTTTGCAGATGGAAAGGCAGTATAGCCCCAGCTTCAGCTAGCAAGTAAATGAGTGTCTCTCTGTAGCCATATGAGCATAACAGAAGAAGCTCTGTTCTAGACTCAGCGCAGCATCTGGGTGTCAACTCTGTGAGACCTGGGCTGCTGTGATTGGACTTGTGTCCCACAGGAGTGAGAGCCAACACGCCAGAGTATGAAACTGTTGAATCTGTGGCCATTTGCTGTGGGACAATAGAGCAGAATCCAAGCAGCAAGATGGAGGGAAAACGTCCACGTCAGGCCTGCCGAGGACTTACCAGGAAAATGACTAGAGGGGGAGAACCTGGCTCAGACTGTTCAGCCTCACTCTGTGTGCTTCCTCCTGGCACCTGGCACTCATTCACTTTCATCAGCTTCCTGTACATCCACCTTGGGAGATGTAGACACAACTGGAATTAAGCACCTGCTGACTGAACTTGCATCTGAGTTAAACTACCACAAATCCTTTTCATTTGTTTTTAAAGATAGTGTCTCCTGAATCCTGGACTAGCCTTGAACTCCCTACATACCTGAGGGTGAACTTGAACTCCTGATCCTCTGGCTTCCAACTCCCAAATGCTGGGATTATTCACATAGTTTAGAACCCAGAAAAGCTATACATCCTAATGAGGTATTTAGTCATAATTTACTATGTCCTGAAGCTACTTGTAGCTGTAGTTGATTAATCTGCTCTACCTCCCTGGCAGCGGCTGAGAGAGTTCCTTGCTAGTCACCCCAATGCTCTAGATTCTCTAATGAAAGACAAACGCATACACACACACACACACACACACATACACACACAGTGGGGGGGAGGGAGGAGAAGGGGGAGAGAGAATATAATATTATAAATAATACTATATTTAATATGCCTTTATCAGCTCAGTGACTGGGCTACTTCCAAACTTCCACGTTGCTAACACATTCTTCTCTCCGATATTCCTGAATTATTACTTACTAAAATCTATATTCCATCTTTGCTATCCTAGACCCAATTGTGGAGGGCCCTGGAGCCACTCTTCCCCAACTCTTACATGATCATGTTTTTCCTTCTACAGCTCTCAAGCCTAGTTCTTCAACTTCCCTGATTATCTTCCTCCTTGGTCTCCTGGCTCAGGAATCCTAAAAACCCACCTCTGTCTCTCTGTCCAACCATTGGCTGATGGTAACTTTATTTGCCAATCAAAACCAGCTGGGGGCAGGAACTCTTAATGCCTCACATAGGAAATTCTCATACCATTTTGAAAACCCAGAATAGAAACATTAAACCAAATCCACATCAGCTACTCTTTTTTACTATTCTGTAAAAACACCTTTCCCCCACAGTTTCTCCTGTCTTCCCAAAATGGCCACATCCTTTTACTTTCCCATTATATAATGACTTTGTAAAATTCTAAGAGTCTGACAAGAGAGATCTACTTCATCTCTGGGCCATGAGATCAGTTGCATCAGGACCCATGTGACATGGAGCTGTAAAGTCTCTGGGCTACACGGCTCTGCGCCCCAGCCCCAGTGTTGCCCGTTTGCTTGGCGTTAGGAGTCCTTGGATGAGTTAGGCTGCTTTGGGCCACAATTAGGAAAATCCAAGTTGGGTTCAACAGTAAAAAAAAGTCTATTACCTATGGATTCTAGAATTGGCTACTTTACTAGCTTGACCATGTGGAGACTGCAGGCTCTTTGTTCCATGTGTGGGTGCCCTCCCTCTGCTTTGCCACAGCCCAGTTCTCAACACACAGCACATAATCCCAGGTGTCACACTCAAGTCGACAATATCCAATAAAAAACAGAGCTTGCTCCATCTCAACAAGGAAGCCCTTCCCGTGAGAGCTAGAAGTTGGGGTGTGAGCCTTCCACACTGGCATCGATAGACTGGGCAAGAAACAAAATGTCCTCTCCTGAGGGCATGCATCTGCCATTTTCTCTCTACAACAGCATTGCACCAGCATGTAGATGCTCTAATATTAAGAAGTCATCTACATATCTGGGGTGTAGCTCAGTGGTGTGTGCTTGTGTGTTTACCATGAGTGAAGCTTCGGACTTGATCTCCCACACTGGAAAACAAAAACAAGCAAATGCAAGTCCGACAAAATCCAAACCCCACCTCTGACTGCACATTCCACTTCATAGCTGGAAGTGCATAGTTAGTGGAGGGCCCTGCTACCACGGACCCAGCATATCCAACTTCCATCCCTTCTACCAGCGCAGGGCGAGACTTCCTTACTCCTCACCAGTTCGTTTATTCCTCCTAGGGCACGTTCTATTTTGTCTTCCTGCATCCATTCCTTATCTCCAGGTCTTGTTTCTTTTCCCTATCGGCCATTTGTCATCAACCTTGTAAGCACATCAGACTCACAATCAATTATGAAGCTCTGTAAAAACTACTTTAAAAAGTTTAAAATTATGTTTATGTGTCTTTGAGTGGGTTGTGCATTTGGTGCCTGAAGGGACCAGAAGAAGGTGTCAGATCCCCTGGAGCGAGAGTTACAAGTGGTTGTGAGCTGCTGCTGCCTGAGGTAAGTGCTAGGGAGAGCCCCTGTGGTAGTCTGAATGTGCATGGCCCAGGGAATGGCATTGTTAGGAGGTGTGACTTTGTTGGAGTAGGTGTGGCCTTGTTGGAAGAAGTCTGTCACTGTGGACTAAGACTCTCCTCTTAGCTTCCTGGAAGCCCATCTTCTCCTGTTTGCCTTTGGAACAAGATGTAGAACTCTCAGCTCCTCCTGCACCATGCCTACCTGGGCAATGCCATGCTCCTGCCTTGATGATAATGGACTAAACCTCAGCCCCAATTAAATGTTGTCCTTATAAGAATTGCTTTAACAGTGTCAACTGGCCAGACTCTCTGGAGCTCCCGGGGACTGGACCACCAACCAAAGAGTACACACGGAGGGACTCATGGATCTAGCTGCATATGTGGCAGAGGATGGCCTTATTGGACATCAGGGGGAGGAGTGGCCCTTGGGCCTGAGTGTGTTCAATGCCCCAGCATAAGGGAATGCCAGGGTGGAAAGATGGGAGTGGGTGGGTGGTTGGGGGAGCACCCTCATAGAGGCAGGGGGAGGAGGGATGGGATAGGGGGTTTCTGAAGGAGAGACCTGGAAAGGGGAAAACATTCGAAATGTAAATAAAGAAAATATCCAATAAAAAAAAGAGTTGCTTTAGTCATGTTGTCTGTTTACATCAGTAAAACCCTAACTAAGACACTCCCCTCCTTTTTTATGCCCTATGTGTTTATACACACTTATTTGTACGGTTAAATATAGGTTCTTCAGATAAGAGGAAAGTTTTGATATTTTTGTCTTTTTCCTCCTCCGTTACCTTCTCTGACCCCTTCCTCTCACTTTATCCTCAGTGAGGGGCTTCCAAAGAACCCACAAGGTGGTCAGAAGTCTGGCTACAGGCCCTCATTAATTTTGTTGGATGCCAGGTTCTTTCCACCTAGATAATGTCTGCACCAACGTAAGGATTCAAGAAGTATTTGCTAGAAGAACAAGTAAGGAATGGAGACCCTTGCGAAAATACCCAGCACCAAGCATATTTATCTCAGACAGCCTGGCCAGTTTGGATTATATGGCCGTTGTTCACTGTCAACTTGACTGGCTTTAGAATCATCCAGGAAGGGCACTTCTAGGTGTGTCTGTTATAATAGCCAGGGAATATTAACTAAAGAGGGAAGACCCAGCATGGATTAAGGCAACACCATCCCATAGGCTGGGGTCCCAGACTGAATAAAATGAAAAAGGAGCTGAGTGCCAGCATGCATGTATGCCTCCCCATCTTCCCAGACCTTTCCTTCCTGAAATTGCTTTTCAGGAATTTTTATCATGTGACAGGTAGTAGCTACTGGATATTACTCAGTAGGAGGCTTTCCCCATGGATTGGGAAGGAAGAAGGAGCTCCCCAGCTGCTAAGAAAGGAGGTATCAGGGACCTGTTAATGTTGGGTGGATTCTGGGGGCCACAGAAGCTAATGGTTACTCTCAGGCTGTCACCTCATATTTCCAGTAAAGTGTTTTTTGTTTATTTGTTTGTTTTTGGCTCAAGAGCTGTGCATCTTGCTCTCCAAGGAATGGAGAAAGGGCCATGCACTCCTGCTTTTCTTGGGGGCTGAAGAGGCTTTGGTCAGTGTGGAGAAATGGTTGGAAAGCTAGGATAAGCTTGTGTGTGAGCATCCAGCTTTAGGATTCTCAGAATCGTTATTTCTGAGACCATGGAAGATGGGAGCCCTTGGACAGCTGAAGAAGTTAGTCACATCAGTTGCAAAATTGACAGACTATTTGGTAACTACGTGTGTAATGTCTGAGTCCTATGGGGCAGCAGTCTCCCTCTGAACAGTTAGTGACGGTACCTGGCACTGGGTGGGTGCTCAATAAATATTTGTTGAGTCAATGAAAGTTTTAGTGTTTCTGGGTTAAAAGTCATAAGTGTCTGTTAACAGGTGATGAACTAGAAGTAAAGTTCAGATCAAGGAGATGACAGGATTTGGTAGTAGAGCTGCCGTATATGCTTGGATAGACTGGGAAAGTGTAGACCCAGCTTCAGGCACCCAGAACATCATCAGTATAATACTCTGTCAAAGATACACATGCATAGCCCTGAGACACAGTGGGCTGGCCAAAGATACACATGCATAGCCCTGAGACACAGTGGGCTGGCCAAAGATACACATGCATAGCCCTGAGACACAGTGGGCTGGCCAAAGATACACATACATAGCCCTGAGACACAGTGGACTGGCCAAAGATACACATGCATAGCCCTGAGACACAGTGGGCTGGCCAAAGATACACATGCATAGCCCTGAGACACAGTGGGCTGGCCAAAGATACACATGCATAGCCCTGAGACACAGTGGACTGGCCATGTAGAGGGGCTTCATGTAGGACAGAGGCATTCCCTCAAGACTCCTGTCCATCTTTGGGGCACTATGCCCTGCACAATAGACTTAAACATCCTAGACCACATTTGCTTGTGTGTAGTATTTGGCACTCACTGGCCAGGGGATGAGATAACATCACACTTTTAAAGGACATGTTACAACTAGCATCCTAGAAACAGGCGGCAGCTGACAATACCATCCATGAATACAGTGTATGCTTCCTGAGAACCTATAGCCATTGGTCATTGTATCTGCCTCCTTTGAAGACCCACCTGTGCCCTATTTTTTGTAGACTCACCTGTGCCTTATCACCTACAGACCTACCTGTGCTATCCTTTCCTGGAGACCCACCTGTGTCCTATCACTTGTTAGACCCAACTCTGCCCTATCACCTGTAGACCCAATTGTGCCCTATCATCTACAGACTCACATCTTTCATCACTGCCAGTGATTCAACACCTAGACTCCCAACCTGGCCCCACAAACATTTCAGTTCCTCATGCCACAGTAGCATCACTCTGGGTCCTGGTCTTCCCTTTCCTGTGCCTTAATAATGTCAGCTGGATGAAAGGGCCCTGATATAGCTGTCTCGTGTGAGGCTATGCCAGTGCCTGGCAAACACAGAAGTGGATGCTCACAGTCAGCTATTAGATGTATCACAGGGTTCCCAATAGAGGAGCTAGAGAAAGTGCCCAAGGAGCTGAAGGGGTCTCCAACCCTATAGGTGGAAGAACAATATGAACTAACCAATAACCCCAGAGCTCATGTCTCTAGCTGCATAAGTAGCAGAAGATGGCCTAGTTGGCTATCATGGGAAGAGAGGCCGCTTGGTCATGCAAACCTTATATCCCCCAGTACAGGGGAACGCCAGGGCCATGATGTGAGAGTGGGTGGTAGGGGAGTTGGGCGGGGGATGGGGGAGGATATAGGGGACTTTTGGGATAGCATTTGAAATGTAAATAAAGAAAATATCTAATAAAAATTAAAAAAAATAATGTCAGCTGGAGTAGGATGTTGGCATTTGACCCAAGGCTGCAAGGCCCAGAACTCCATTGATGAAGGGTCAGCCTATCCAGAATTTTCTCAGATTTTAATACTTCATTTAAATATATATTTTTTTAATTTTTTGAGATAATTAGACCATTTTCACCCCCTTTCTTCTTCCAAACCATCCCATGTACCCCCTCTGCTCTCTTCCAAATTCATAACCTCTCTTTCTTTAATATGTGTGTACATATACATGTAACTAGGTTGTATTTATATTTAGTAACACACATAAAGACATATATATACAGAAACACAACCTGCTCTGTTTACATAATGTTTCAGGGCTGATCATTTGGTATTGGATGAAAATTGGAGTGCTCTTCTCTGGGGAAGGCTGTTTCTCTTCAGTTTTCCTTAGCTGCCTGTGGTTCTTTGTCTAGGGCTGTAGCCTCATGAGTTTTCTCCTGTGCAAAATTTGCAGGTTTATTCGTGTTATCCTCATTCAGGTCATAGATTCTCAGGTGGACCCTGAGAATCTGGCTGGGGATTTTGTGGACTTGAACCTGGGGATGATGGAGTATGTTCAGGACAAAGTCTACAACAAATCCAACTTTCTAGGCAGCCATGTTGGTGTGACTTCATGGATGTACCTTTTGACATTTCTAGGAGAAATCACAATCTGACAGCAAACTCCCGACTCCTTTGGCACTTGCTATCTTTCTTCCTCTCTTCTACAATGATTCCTGAGCTGTAGGCTGAGGGTAGTTTTTTCTTTTTAACAGGAATAGGAGTTCTGTGTGGGACATATTAGGGTGTGTAAATTCATACTGTTACGTTTCCTTCAAGTTGTATTTTATTCTTAAGAGTTGTGTTGTATTTTCATTCTTACGAGTCTGTAGTAATTTTGTTTGAACAGCTGCTAATCGAAACATTAAGCTGGATACTACTTGAGGACACATTGGTCTTGGGGGCATTCCTTTCACCCTTGAGGCCTACTTATACAAATTAAAGGGTGAATGGTGTTGAATATATGAATTCAAGATGTTTACAGAAGGACTTACAGAACAGAACTGGCCTTTTCCTGAACTGAACAGGAAACTCTGCTGCCTGCAATGAGAAGAATTGAAGAAAAGCCACCAGAGAGGCAGAAATCAGAGCTAATCTTGGATCAGGACTTTGTCAAGCTCACAGGAGGGTGATATAGCAGTGTAGGCAGGTAGAACAAGATGAATCCAGTCTAAATGTGGTAGCAGATAGCAGCATCAGAGGGTGAGGGGGACCATGTGTCTTAGGCACTGAAAGGCAACTTCCAGGTGGACCCTGAGAATCTGGCTGGGGATTTTGTGGACTTGAACCTAGGGATGACGGAGTATGTTCGGGACAAAGTCTACAACAAATCCAACTCACTAATGGGGCACCAGCCAAAACCAACAACTTGCAACAGGGGAGAGGCAAAGGTCTGGGTCTGTGCGTGCATCTGTATTCATGTGTTTTAAGAACAGTGCACATTCAAGATGGTGTAACCCACCTTGGTGGCATTTGACTTGAGATAGGCATAGTTGTTAAGATGTCTATAATTATATGATTGGTGCTATAGTTCTAATGGAAAAAACCTCCTGTAACTGACTGTATCACTGAGGAGAGGAGGTCTCCAGGACAAGGCCAGGTTAGCACACTCTCTTCTACTAATACACAAGAGAACTGCTTCACTCAGCAAGCCACTCTTCGTCCAAGGGACCACCTGAGTTGAGCCCCTTCCTATGGAGAAGTTTTATTCTGTGTGCTATTTGTGGACTACTTATTTTCTCTCTCTCTCTCTCTCTCTCTCTCTCTCACTTTCTCTCTCTCCTTTCTTTTTTTT
This sequence comes from Mus minutoides, assembly GCA_902729485.2. Classification (NCBI taxonomy): domain Eukaryota; kingdom Metazoa; phylum Chordata; class Mammalia; order Rodentia; family Muridae; genus Mus; species Mus minutoides. The sequence continues at coordinate 434,053 of LR750064.1, forward strand.
TCTTTTTGACATGGTCTTACTGTAACTCATTAGCCTCAAAATCACTCTGTAGCCCAGGCTGGCCTCAAGCTCATTGCAATCCTCCTGCTCAGCCTCCTAAATACTGTTGTTACAAGTATGAGCCACTGCACCTACTCCTCACGGGCTGTTTCCATCTAGGCTGTTCTTAGACTCAGGCTTGGCTTCTCCCTGTAGTCAGTGCATATCTCCATGGAGAGTTTGCTGAAGTGACCATCTAAGGTCAAATTCCAGTTGTCTCAGGAGAGAGTTTTGATGTGTAATGGAGTCAACAGCTGCTCCCAAACAGAGGTGTTTCCAGGGATATTCAGACCTGCAAGATCCCACTGGTGAGTCCCTCTGGCTGAAATCTTCTAGAGGCTCATTGTCTATGTTGCTAGGGTTTCTTGACTGGCAAATGGGATCCAGGTCCAGCAAACTGAGCCCACCTCCCATAGCCACTTCTCTTTGCAGTTTCTTTGAGACATTATGATCTACAAATTATCCCTTGTGACATTTCCTTTCAGGTGGTCCTGGGTTGTATGTGAAAGCCAGCTGAGCAAACTGTGAGGAGCAAGCCGTCAGAAGCACCCTCCCCCTTTCCTCCTAGGCCTCTGCTTCAGTTCTTGCCTCTAGATTCCTCCCTAGAACGCCTGTCCTGACTTCCCTTCCAAGATGTACTGTACTCTGAAAGTGGAAGACAAAACAAGTCTTTTCCTCCCCCAGTTGCTTTTGGTTATGGTGTTTATCACAGAAACAGATGTAGGAAAAAATTTAATGTCAATCTAGGGTTTCTACCCTGCCTTTGACCATTTAGATTCTGGATAAAAGATACACACGACCTTTATATTTATAATAAGCCTTTATCAGCACACTAATGCTGGGCAGATATCTACTCTTTATGCTATTAAAATCTACTTCCTATTGATAACCCTGAGTTATTATTATGTTACATCTGGGCCGCTCTTAACTCCAATTGGCCACCCCTCAGGGTCATGCTTTCTTGACTCCTAACCATGGTGTTTTTCTCTTCTCTCCACCTTCTTCTCCCCTGCCTCATGGTCTCCTCTGACCTCCAGGCCAGGAACACCAAGGCCTATCTCAATTTTGCCCAGCTATAGGTTGTAGGCATCTTTATTCACTAGTCAAAACTAACATGGGGGCCATGTTGCATAGCTTCACTAGGGTCTATGTGTAGACTTTCTTGTTTCTGGGGCAACCAAGTCTTGGGGGCTGGCACTTAGCATTACAATACAGAGCAACAGACCAAGCCTCAACAAGCAGAAACCATACTAGGACATCACTTATCCTGAATGGAGTAGCCACAAGATGGTTAAAGTCTCCTGGTGACCTTGTGAGGCAAAGGGTCACCTCACCTTACCATTTTACCTGTTACTTCATGTGAAATGCAAATAAAAATATTAAGATGTTGAGATCCTATGTAACTAACTGCCTTAGCATGTCATAGTCTAGCTCCTTGATTTGGGTAATCTGTAGGAGAATGGCAGTGTCTCCCTAAAGATCCAGCCTGGAGGAATGTGGCAATGACCTCATAAAGCACTGGGCCTACAACAGACTAATACTCAGCTTGAACCCAGGACCTTCATTACCACCGAGTTATACCCTCAGCTCTGTTGTTTCCTATTATCCCAGGGAAATATATAGCTATTTCTTCCTGAAGTTCTTAACTGAAGGAATAGGTTGAATTTATAATGCCAGGAAGCATACTTATGTGCATTAAGGAGGGTCAGGCTTCCCTCTTCTGCTGACTTGGCTCTTGGTCTTGCACTGGTATGGCCCGGCCCAGAGGATGCCGCCATGATGTCGAGGCATTGGGACCTCCAGCAAGTCTAAGCATTCTACTTTAGCAGATGGGACATATTCTACAAGAAGGTGATCAGGTCAGGAACAGCCTAGAAGTTGGAAATGGGTGAAGATCCCCACCACATGTGAGGTTGCTGGGTTCTGCAAAAATAAAAAGGCAAGAAGCTCAGTACAATTAGAATTTCTGAGAAGCCGTGAACACTCTACTATAAATGTGCCACATGTGATGTTTGAGGTTTACTTCTATGGCCAGCACATTCTTTATTTACCGGAGGTCTAGGCATCTGAGTTTCTCATGTTTTCTGGCAATATGTGTTACAGAGGACCTGTGGTCTCTCAGTGGAGAGATCACCCATGAAAAGACAGATGTAACAGTGGGGCCATAAACACAAACACACACAGACAACTAACAATACCAGCTGATGGTGGTGTGCTTTTCTCAGCTAATGACAGGAAAATTCAGACTCAGGTGGAAGAGTTGCAGGCAGCTCTGGGTGAAGGGAGTCATAGTTCCCTGAATCTAGCTGCAGAAGGGCTGGCTCCACATTAGTCTCCACACAGCAGCCAGTCCTTAGGAGTCTTGCTTCTGGCATCCCTCCCTGTTTCTTTTCTGTACACTCTCATTGGTTCCCATGTTTACCCAGGAAGTGTGTCAAGGGCTCTGCAGATATAATGAGTCTCTCTCAGCCCAGAAACAAAACCTAAGAAGGGAATCTCAAATCTTACAAAATTCACAACCTTCTGGAAAACCCACAGCACCAACTGTGAGCCTGGAGATAAGTGGAAGGGAGTCTGTGCAAAGCAGCAAGTGGGGAGAGAGAGGGGCTCAGCAGAGGTAACGTGTGACTCTCCTCCCCAGATCTGTTGCCTGCAGCAGTTATGTGAGAACACATAGAGACATATAAATGGAAGTCTTAACATTGATTTCTCCATTTTCTGAGTATAACCACTTTTGCTTGAGTTGAGTTGGTTTTGTGTCCCTGCCTCAGCACTTAACAGGATCTCACAAGAAGTCCCTAAAGTTATTCAAACAAACAAACAAACAAACAAACAAACAAACCTAGAGAATAAAACCAGGCAGAGCCTCAGCAGCCCTGGGAATATGGAGGCCCCAGGAAAAGAGAGGTGTCGTCCACTGCCTCAGACCTGCTGGGTGGGAGGAAGTTCAGCCTCAGATCTTACCACACCAACTTTGATTCGGTTTTTCTCTTTTGATTCTGTCTATATTATCTCTTGAAAACTGTAAAACCAAAGCAAACATTTGTCATGCCCACACTTGTTCTTCTACCTTCTGTGTTTGTAATCATTCCCACTCTTGCCTCTACCCTTTGTCTAGTCCTGACCTGGAAGGCTAGAAGTCAAGACCCTCCTCTCAGCCCTACTCCCAGTAAACCCTTCCCAGTGGCCTTTCTGCCCTCTGATTCAGTCCAGTCTGGAAAGAATGTTGGAGCACATAGACTACCGCTTTGGGGTGAGGGAGAGCAGCCCCAGCCAGGCCCTTTTGGTAGGTGACTTAGATGGTAATGTTTGTTTTGCTACCTTTGATGATTGCAGATCAGGGCACAGCATCTGAAGGACATAAAGCCAGGCTGCTTCTCTTTATTTCACAGGCTCTGTGGGGTGAACTTCTCATGGTTGCCACTATAGAAGAAGACTTCTTGGTGTACCCCACAGTGTCTGATATTACCCAGCTAGTAAGCACTAACCTTCTGTAGAACATGAATCCTACCTTCTTATCTCTTTTCCTCTTCTTTCTCCTCTCCCTTAACCTCAGGTTTTTTTTTTTTCTTATTGGTTATTTTTATTTATTTACATTTCAAATATTGTCTTCCTTTCTGGTTTCCCATCTGCAAGCCTCTATTCCATCCCCTTTCTCCTGCCTCTATGAGGGTGCTCCCCACCCACACACCCACTCCTGCCTTACCACCCTAGCATCCCCCTATGCTGGGGCACCAAGCCTCTCCTCCCATTGATGCCAGCTAAGGCAATCTTCTGCTACATATGTAGCTGGATCCATGGGTCCTTCCACGTGTACTCTTTTCCTGGTGGTTTAGTCTACTCAGCTATTAAAAACAATGACTCCAAGAAATTTGCAGGCAAATGGATGGAACTAAAAAATATCCTGAGTGAAGTAGCCCCAGTCACAAAAGAACACACATGGTATTCACTCATTGATAAGTGGATATTAACTCAAAAGCTTGGAATACCCATGATACAACTAACAGACTACATGAAGCTCAAGAAGAAGGAAGGCCAACGTGTGGATACTTCAGTCCTACTTAGGAAGGAGAACAAAATAATCATGGGAGGTAGAGAGAGGGAAGAACATGGGAGAGAGACAAGGGAGAGGGAAAAAGGTGGGGCAGGATCACGTGTGGGAGGAGACAGGGGTTGGAGAAGTACAGAGAGTCAGGGAATTGAAAGGAAGTGTGTAGTAGTGGGGGATGGGGAACTGGGGGTAGCCACTAGAAAGTCCCAGATGCCAGGAAATATCCAACAAAGGGGAGATAGTACCCTCAGGTTTTAAGCTGTTATCCTAAGCCACTATTCCTGAAAACAGACCTTCCTAGAATTGAGGGGGCTTCAGTGTTCCCATGTTTGGCTACACCTCACAGTTCTCTAGGGAGCTGTTAGAACTGGTAGTTTTCCAGGGCCTGGCAGGGTGGGTCAGTGGTTAGGTGCACATTCTGCTCTTGCAGAGCACACAGTTCTGTTCCCAGCACCCACGTTGGGCAGCTCATAACTGCGTGTAACTCCAGCTCCCAGGGCACTTGACACCCTCTTCTGAACCTTCAGATACTTACACTCATACGTGCACACAAACACAAAATTGAAAATAAAAATACAATTTAAAAAGCTAAACAACAACAAAATTTCCCACCTTCAAAGTGTTGACTCGTGCAGCGAGGCCTGGGGTGACCTTTGTGTAATATTTTTCAGTTCTTTAAGTAACTCCAAGTGGATAGCCTCAGTGAGAAACAACTCTTTTAGTCCCATGTGATTAAACTAGCCCTTAGAGGGGCTTGGCCAAAGCCTCTCTTTGTGTGCTGGTGACTGAACTTCAAGCCTTGTGCTTGCTAAGTACATGTTCTACTGCTGTTCTATACTCTAGCTCTGAGCTTTCCCATGTTTGAGTAGCAGGGTGGAGCCAGGTCAAGTCTATGCATAAACCTGCGTACAGCCACAGGCACTGCAGGAGGTGCTGATTATGTGCTACATAGTGTTGCTTCCAGACAGGCCAGGCATACCCTGCTACTTCCTCCTTAGACACAAGGTACTTATGCCTCCACAGTCAGCCTTCAAATGCTAGAGTAAACACTAGACACTTAAGCTTGTCTCTTGCACACCTTCACAGATCATATTAAGACTTACAGTCCTGTGGTCAGTCTTATGTAGTGTGGGGAGCAGATCTCCAGATGCTAGTGTTCTATTCATGCAATACTATGCTGTTCCTTCCTCAGCTACACAGAGCTGCCAATGGGGCTGCCTGCTGTCCTTTCAGAAGAGTGTCCAGTTCTTACCTTGGTGGGTCTGGCCATGGTCTGTGCAGTGAGTCTATAGTTCACAGGGATCGACTTAGTTCCCAAGAACTTAATTCCCAGACGTTATCAGCTGAATGGATAGAAGGGTGAAGCAGGGGCGAGGCAATGGGTCAGCTGTCAACTGAGGACATTGGGGATATTGAGGAAGATGGACATGGCAGGAACGTACCAGGTATTCTAGTTCCTCTGGAAGCCAGATAGTTAGAAGCCAACATGTGCCAGCTCACTCCCCACAACACCCACTCAGGCTTCACGTTTCCTTGGAGTGAACCTTGTATATTTCTGAGCCATTTGGGGAATGTACACACACACACACACACACACACACACACACACACACACACACAGGAGAGAGAGACAGAGACAGAGACAGAGACAGAGACACCCAGAGAGTGATCCAGAAGCTGACATCAAAGCATCCATCCTCCTTCCCTGTTCTTTGGGGTGGAGATGGGTGTCCCTTTCTTATACCCAGGTGAGCCTTGATGCCTACCTAGTCACCTGCTCTGTCTTCCCTTTCCCCCTTGCATGCTTCTGACCTCATGAGCTCCTAGGTGGTGCAGGGCACCACAAGGCAGGTATGTGCTGGACCTCTAGGAAGAGCTTCCTAGGCAGTAACTTGGTACTTGTGTGAGAAGCTGACAGTTGAGAAACCTTCTGGTGTCTATTAGTGATGTGTCCACAGCAGCAGCAACCAGGACCCACAACCAATATGAATGCTTCAAGGTTGGAACAAAGAAAAGGTGTGTTTCTCCTCCATTGTTGGTGGGAATGCAAGCTGGTTCAACCACTCTGGAAATCAGTCTGGCGGTTCCTCAGAAAATTGGGCATAGTATTACCAGAAGATCCTGCAATACCTCTACTGGGCATATATCCAGAAGATATTCCATCTGGTAACAAGGACACATGTTCCACTATGTTCATAGCAGCCTTATTCATAATAGCCAGAANCCTAGTTGGCCATCAGTGGGAAGAGAGGCCCCTTGGTTATGCAGACTTTATATGCCCCAATACAGGGGAACGCCGGGGCCAGGGGGTGGGAGTGGGTGGGTAGGGTAGCAGGGCCGGGAGGGGGGAGGATATAGGGAACTTTCTGGATAACACTTGAAATGTAAATGAAGAACATATCTAATAAAAGTTGAAAAAAAAAAGAAAATATCTAATAAAAAATATTGAAAAAAAAAAAAAGAAAAGGTGTGTTTGCATGTATGTGTTTGCGTGTGTGTGTTTGTGTGTGTGTGTGTGTCTGTGTCTATGTGTACACTTTGCATGTGTATGCATGTGTATGTGTGTGTGTACGTGTGTCTGTGTGTACACTTTCATGTATATGCATGTGTGTGTGTGTGTGTGTGTGTGTGTGTATGTCACAGAGGACAACCTTGCTATTCTTTAGGTATGATTTACCTCGTTTTTTTGAGATGGGGCTTTTCACTGAACCTGGAACTCTCTGATCAGTTAGCCCCAAGGTTTCATAGCTTACTGTCTTTTCAGTGCTGGGATTGACAGTACATCTTATCTTGCCTGACTTTCTTTTTAAAGTGTGAGTTCTTGGAATCTAACACAAGTCCTCATCTTTGTATGGCAAGCGCTTTTCTGACTGAGCCATCTCCCCAACTCCTAAAGACATCTTTTGAACTACTGAATCTTCACCAGGTCTAGGAAACCTGAAGACCAGAAGATCAGCAAGAATGGAGGGAAGGTTCTTGGGCCACATTGCATGTCTGTAACCTTTGGTAATGGTTAAAATTGTGGGTGCCTAAATAAATAGTAAAGGCTCCAACCACTGCCCACCAGCTGGGACCACATTATTGCAAATAGACCTTGTTTTCTTTATCTGCGAAGTAAGACCAGCCAAGTATCTGTGCTGTGATAGGTGTTGAATGGGTTAATGCATGGAAGAGGCTTACCACAGTGCCCCAGGTCCTCTGACAGCACGCAGGAAGGTTAACTGCGGTTATTTCAGACTGACTTTCTGACTTCTCCAACACCTCAGAATCTAACTAGTATGTGGGGCTGGCTTCCAGGCAAACAGCTTGGGTAGATGAGGATGCAGGAGAAAGGTGACCTCAAAGTCTTGTTCTATAACTGTTGGACCTTAGGAGAGATCTGTGCTCAGCAATTTACCAGGACACCCCCACCCCACATGTCCTGACCACTGTCTGGATAACTGGTGTGCAGGACCACACTAGGCTTAGTCACAGTGTAAACTCTCATAACCGTCGCTGGAGCCCATCCTGCCTGGTAGACAAGGATTCAACCATGACTCATTGTATTTCAGTGGTACCATGCTTAGTCATCAGGTGCCCTGTGCGGTGACAGCCGGGGGTCCGAGCCAGAATCACACTCTTGTTCTCTTCTAATCTCTCCCTCCCTTTCTCCCTTCTTTCTTCACTCTGTTGTGATTGCTCATGGAACAGATCCTAGCTGGTCTCCCTGGCAACCTACATGGTTTGAGCCCAACAGATGGATAATGGGGACATCCACTTCCAATGTCATTCAACAGAATCATTGCCAAGGGAGTCTGATGAGCAGGCAACTGAGATGACACCCTTATCAATATAGCTTCATTTTGGCAATCTGGAATAGGTGTTTCAAAAGGAAAGCCCCCACTGCTGCCAGCAATTCAGAATGTTCATGGGGAAGAACCCATTCTGGATACCACAAGCCTGCCTGGACACCCCGGCCTTTGAGGATGCACTGATGTGAAATAGGACTGGGAAGTTCAGAAAACTTAGCCAGTTCTATGTCAGCATGAATCTCTTCTACCAACACCAAGCCAAGCTCCTTCCTATGATGTCCCATGTGCTTGGAGGAAAAATAATGAGCAAAGTAGTCAGGAACCCGTGTCTCTTCAGATACAATGCTCCCGTGGTGGGTGTAAATCACCAATAAGGAAGTCTGGGAGGCTGAGGCTATAGCTTAAGTGCTTGCCTAGCACTTGTGAAAACCTGAACTTGACCCCAGCACCACATAAACCAGGAATGTTTGTGTACATATGTCATACCAGAACACAGGAAGTGCAGCAGGAAGAACAGATATTCAAGGTCATCCTCAACTACAAATCAAATTCAAGGCAGGCTTAGGCTACAAGAGAACTTGAAAAAAATTAGGTAGTTGGTCAGAAGGTGGTGTCGACACACACACACACACACACACACACACACACACACACACACAAGTTAAAAAAAACTTTAAAAAATAATAAATAAAAAATTAAAAAATAAAACTACCAACAGCATTGGGTAGGTGAGGTTGGGAGCAGACACCAGACAGGGAAGATGGTTGTAATTTTTCATGTGGTGGTCAGAGTAAGCCTCATTTGGGACTCAGGATTGGAAGAAAGGCTTGAAAATGATGAGAGACAGTTTTCAGGTGTCCAAGGGATGAGCCTCCCAAGTAGCTAGAGCAGCTGGGACAAAGGTTATAGGTCAGAGGCAGACCTTGCAGCTTGAAGGCCTAGCGAGGAGGCTGTACTACTGAGGCAAGAACAGGGAGGGGAAGGGATAGGAATGGAGAGGCAACTGGGGGGGGGGGCGCTTTTGACCACAGAGGACCACAAAGATTGCCTGAACTTTGGTTTTGACTTTGGCCTTGAGAGTAGGGAGTTGGGCAATAGCACAGATCTCGGAGACCTCCTGTATTTGGTAGTGTTGGGCAGAGTGGTTCAGCCAGGATGGCAGCTGGGGGTGGAGGTAGAGGTCTGGTTACTTTTGGACACAGAACCAGCAGAATTTGCTAATAGGCATTTGCTGGTATGGATGTAAAACCAAACCAAAACAAACCAGTCAGTCCAGGATAACTTCACTTTCCTGAGCAAAAGTTCTAACAGCCTGGTGGTCCAGGACAGCTTCATGGAGCTTCGGGCTCTGCTTTACACTGTTAATCTCTGGACACATTGGGCTCTGATGTTCTAAAGCCTGTGGCAGGTGACCTGAATTTTGGGGGCAGGGGGGATCACTTTGAAACGGTTGGTGTCCTGGAAGAGTGGGCTACACTTGAGAGCTGCAGAAACAGCTTCTAGAACATTTCTGTGTGGGAGGCCTTTGCAGAGCAGCTGATGTTTTTCTCCTATGAAGCCAAACCTGGGACCTGCCCCAGCTTGCAAAGGCTGAGACACCAGATGCTTATTTACCTGGGCTTTTGGGCTCAGAAAGGTGTGTGGAGGGGGAAAGGGAGGGAGGGGAGTTTATAGGGCCCAGCCATTCACAGTGAGGCTCATCCCTCTTCCCTTCTCCTCCTCTGAGATCAGGGCTTCCACACCTAAGCTTTTCTGCAGGCTGAACTAATTATTATTGAGCTCTTTGTCACATCCGCTGGTTAAGGGGGGATTTCCAGGAGTCTAGACTTGGGCAATGGAAATGAAATAGACCAAATGATGGAGGTGGGTTCTCAAAACCCAACCTATCAAAGGTGACCCTTCCCTGTCAGAACTGATGGGAGTCTCACTGTGTCCCTCAAGGACTGATGTCGGAAGCTGTGTGTCCTCACCTTGCAGAATTAAACCAGACTAATGCTGTCCTTATCCCCTTGCTGGAGCATTGGCTACGCCTCTATAAACAGCCCCTTGTCTGTTTGCTAACTTCAGGATTTCTCCATCTGAGCTTCAGCTACATTTGAAGCTCAGGGTAAGACATAACCAGTTCAGTCCACAAAACCTTCTACTTTTTCCTTAAGGGATCTCGAGTGTATCCCTCTAATTTAGAGAAAACTTTGGCACACTGGAATCGGGACATTGCAGAGTCTGTCTTATGGCTGGGGATGTATCTCAGTGGTAGAGTGCCTGGTCCAGCATGCATGAAGCCCTCGGTTCTGTGCTCAGCATAATGTACACTGTGCATGGTGTGCATACCTATAATCCTTGCACTTGGGAGGTGGAGGCAGGAGAATCACAAAATCAAGGTCATTGTTGACTTTTTTAGTGACTTTGAGTCCAGCCTAGGGTATGTGGAACCCTGACTTAGAAAAAGAGAGTCTCCTTCAAATTGTGACTTTGGAAAGTGTGTTCCAAAAATAATCAGTGTCTTCAGGACCAGGACAAGATCCATGACCTTCCAGGTTTGCTGAGATACTCTCTAACCCAACCTAAAGGGGAAGAATCCTTTCCTCCTGGTCCTGTTTCTGTACTTAGTGGCTGTAGCCCATGAGACCCCACAAAGGGACTGTGTTCCTGGGCCTGGCTGGTGCCAGGGAAGGTCTGCCTTGGCTTTAGTAGCCTAGCTGTGCCTCAGTCTTCTCCCACCCCTGGTCAGGTCTATTTCCTGGCCCTGCAGGCTGGCATTCCTGCCCAGGAGGGTGGGGCTCAGGAGCAGCTGGGACAGTGACTCACAGGCACTTACCTGTCCTGGGGCTCCTTGCCAGCAGTGCCAAGGGAGCATGAGACTCGGAATGCAGGCAGCTCTGTTCAACTTCTGTGGGAAAACTGAGCTTTCTCCACTTCCTGAGCTTTTAAGGGCATTTTCTTCCCCCCCCCACCTCCCCCAAAACTTCCCTGGAACTTGGGATTTTCCACATTTTTCCTTTGGGATGGGTATGGTGCTTTCCAGGGTTCTGAATATTTGGGTCTTATACTGTCCAGCCCAGTGACATGCCCAAATCCTAACATAGTCCACTGCATGCTGTGTGTCTCCTGCCCAGTTGGTCTTCTGTCCAGGGTAGTCTGGGATTTAAGAGGAAGCTGACACCTACTAGACTTGGGAAGGTGCCAAATTCAGTGCCTGGGCCCTTCCCTGCCCCAGGGACAACCCCCTCCCCTATCTCTGAAGCCCCTGCTGCTGTCTGTTTCCAGTACCTTCCAGCCCTCCAGACACCTAAGGGCAGGAAGCCTTCAAGACCAACCCACTTGCCTAGTCCTGTCCTGAGGGTGGGGGTGCAATGACATCAGATGGGCGTGGCAGCTGCTAGATTCCTGAGGCCGCCAGCAGTGGGGCTACACCCAGGCAGGGAGTCTCCAGAGGTGAGGCTGTTGTTTAAAACTGTGGAGCCAAGAGAGGGGACCCCCACATTCCCAGGGAGCTCTCCGAGAGGGATCTGAAGAAAGGCAGGGAGCATAGGAGCTCGGGGTGAGGTAGGTTTTCTGCCTTACCTGTCCTGTGGGGGTGGATGGAGCAGGTCTGGGGCCAAGGCCGGCTGCAGGGCCCATGCAGCACTCCTCTGGGAGCTCACCTGAGTACACTTGGGTAAACATCTGCGGCTGTTTGAACTGCTTTTTATGGCTGATAAGCTGCTGGTGACTTAGAAGAAAGCAGCTAAAATCTGGGCTTAGTACGAAGACAAGGTGGGAGGAATGGTCATGGCCAGGCTCTGCTCAGCCTCATTCTTGGTGGGTTTTCAGTTGGGGCAGGAGTGCAGAGAGTACTGGGAAACCTCAGAGATGCTTTCTGTCTTTGGCCCTCAGTGGCCCTGAGATCTCAGGCCACAGTTCCAGCTTGCGTTCCCGACTGCTCTGTAGGAAGGACATCCATTTAAGTACTGGGATGCAATGGCAGAAAGGCTGCTGGTCCCTCTCTGCCTGACCACCATCCATCTTTCTTCCTCAGCTGCTTGGGTATCATTGGGCTGATCAGTGTCCTATCCCAGGTGAAGGAAGGGTGGTGTCTGCCTCTGAGGTGGGCCTGCCTCCTGCACTGTTCCAGCTGCCTTCCGTGGTTTTGTTCAGAACTGGAGATGTTTTGAGATGCTCTTACTTTTCTTAAAACTGTCTGGCCCACCTCTCCTTATAGCACCCCACCTCTCCCCACAGCACCCATGCTTTCCCACAGAGCTACCTCACCTCTTCCCAAGGCACCCCACCTGGCTTTTAAAGATCTCTCTTCTTCCCATAGCATTCCTGCAACCTGGTTTTCCTAGAATTGTGACTACCACAGCTTTATCTGCACTGTGGCCATGTAATCCTGGAGACCCTGTCAATTCAGGAAAAGACCTGCCTCTAGACTTTCAGCACCTTTGGCTTGGGTGTCTTTGGCTTGTACCTAAGCCTGGTTTGAAGCCCTGAGAAGCCTGTCTCCCCATCCCCATCCCCCCCCCCCCCCACCTCGGCAGAAACAAAGCCTTAGACATCCCTTTAGCTGTCTGCTGCAATGGGATGTCCTCCCTCCTCCTGCACAATCCCCATGTTTCCACACATTTCAGAAGAGGAAGCTGATTCTGGGATTTCTCCAGGGCTCCCAGGTTCTTGCCATTGGCTACAAATGTGCCCACTGCTCAAAAGTGTCTTTGTGAAGATCCAGGATAAGGTCTTGGTGAGGACAGGGTGGGGAGGGGGCTTGACCATCCAGGATGCTTTGCTCTGCTCTAGGTGACCTCTCTGAGGACCTGCACTGGCTCAAGATGACAGCACTTTTCCTCCTGTGGTTTGGTAAGCATCCCTTCCTCCTCCCACCTCTGTGGTTCGGGAGGAAGAGGCGCCTCTGACTCTCTCCCTGGGTCTTCTTGTCCTCACCCAAGGGTGATGTGTGGTTTCCTGAGTGCTCATCTCCCACTCTCAAGCTTTCCCCAGAGCTTTTGTTCTCCTGGATCTCATGGCTGCTTGCTTTCAGGTAATGGCTCAGTTGATCAGCTGTGCAAAGTAAAATAACATGTGCTTTCTCCAGGTCCCACCAATGGCTCAGCCTACAGCCTCATCCATGCTGTGGCCTAAGGGCACCACTACACAGGCCCCAACAGTTGACACAGAGTTTACATGGCTCAGCGTGTGTCTCCAGATTGATTCTAAAACCACATGTAGATGGCTCAGGTCATGTGTTAGGATCACTGCTTGTTACTGTTACTGAAATTTCTCCCCCTTTTCCTTTTACAAAAAATGTAGTTTGAACATTTTACGCATGTATATGGTCTCATGTAACCCAGGCTGGCCGTGCATTCCTTATGTAGCTGAGGATAACCTTAAATTCTTGATCCTATTGCCTCTGGCTCATCAATTTTGGGATTATAGTTGTACATCACCATAAGCACTGAACTTTGGTTATGCATTCTGTTAGCTGTGTTACAATCCCCATCTCTCCCCTCTTTTAAAGTTTGGGTCATAGGAAATGAAACCAGCAACTTTACCTCCCTGAGTCAGGACTGTAGTCATCACATTGACACCAGTGAAGAAAGGACCCAATTTTGTTGATGTAATCTCCTAAGGAAAGAATATTGGAATGACCAGCTGGAATTTCATCTTCTGAGCACACTTCAATATTCCTCTGTAATTTCAGCCTTGCCTGGCTTCCTGTGTGCCCAGCAAGCCTGCTCCCGAGGAGCCTGTTATCCACCTGTTGGGGACTTGCTCATTGGAAGGACTCAGCTTCTTCGAGCCTCATCTACCTGTGGATTGACCAAACCTGAGACCTATTGCACCCAATATGGACAGGTATGTCCTCCTTCCAAGGCCTCCAAGACGGGACGAAGGTGAGACAGAATGGGGATACTGGATAAAGTATAAAGGGCACAGGTCAAGGGCTATGCTCTGGGCGAGGGCAGAAGAGTTAAGTCCACATCCCAGCTTGTAAGGAATTTAGAAGTATACAGAATTAACAGGACCTCTTAGCTCTGAGGGTAAAGTTGGCATCTTTGCAGTGTCTTGGCCAGAGAGAACACTGGCCTCTCCAGTTTTAGCGATGGGAAACAGAAAAGCAACAACTTCCCAGTTATATAGAGTCTAATATGACCTCTCTGGTAAAGCACGAGAGCTGTGGAGAGTGATCCAAAGTACGTCACAATCCCCCTGTTGCTGCTATCCCTGGGCCAGTGTGAGTGGGGTAACAGGCTAGAGTAGATTTGTATCCCTTTCTGTGTAAAGAGGTCGTGTATCTGTCTACCCTGGTGGTTCATATTCACCAGCTTGGTAAATGAAAAGCATTATGGATCATTTAATAAATGAAAAAAGGGTAGAGACTCAGTGATAATGGAAAGAAACTAAGAAAACCCACATCACACGCTCTAAGTGTGCTTGATAGTGTCGGCTGTCAGGTAATCAGCTTGTTCTTTTCTTTCAAGCATCTTTATTTAATAATATACATACTTGTTATCAGTGTAAATTAAATTTGTAAGTCAGGTGGTTCTTTATGACATTCTATATGTTCTGTAGTGGTTAGCTTCAAAAGTCAACTTGCAACAATCTACAATCATTGGGAAAAGAACCTCAAAGGGAGAAAGAACTAAGTAGATCACGTTGGCCCGTGGGCTTGTCTGTAGGGGACTGTCTTGATTATTAGCTGATTATTAGCTTGATTATTAGCTTGGTAGGAAGACATATCTCATTGTTGATGGTGCCATTCACTCTCTGGGCAAGACCCTGAATTACAGGAGAGCAGAAGAAGCTGGCTGGGGAGCTAAGCCAGCTATAGGCAGTGTGGGGGCGTTCACTGGGGTGCTAAGCCAGCTATAGGCAGTGTGGGGGCGTTCACTGGGGTGCTAAACCAGCTATAGGCAGTGTGGGGGCGTTCACTGGGGTGCTAAGCCAGCTATAGGCAGTGTGGGGGCGTTCACTGGGGTGCTAAACCAGCTATAGGCAGTGTGGGAGCTTTCATTGGTCTCTGCTCTTGACTGTGGGAGTAATGTGATTAGTTGCACATGTTTCTGCCTTGTCTTCCCTGACATGACGGATGGTAGCCTGTGATTGAAAGCCAAGCCCTTTCCTGTCCTGTGATGCTGTTTGCTAGGCATTTTGTCACAGCAACCCAGATAAAAGGAGAGCATAGGGGTGTATAATATGCTTTGATCTCATTCACTTTCTCTAGCACTCTTTCTTTTGTATTTTATTTTTTAACATTTCAGACAGGTGTATAGTGCATCTGTAGTATATGTCCTACTGTCCCTTCCTTCCACACTCCCTCACATTTGTCCCTGTTCTCCTCCTGGATAACTTCACTTCTGACTTAATTTCATATATATACACGTGGTTGTATATAAAATTTAGGAACCACAAATGAGAGAAAACGCCTGATACTGATCTTTTCAAGACTGGCTTAGATGGCTTGATTATCTCCAATAGCATCCATTTTCCCTCAAATGATGTAATTTCATTCTTTTTTATAGCTAAAAAAAAAAGCCACATTTTCCTTATATATCCTTCTCTGTTGCTGAACACCCAGGTTGGCTCTACAACTTAGCTTCAGTGAACACTGATGTCCAGGTGTCTTAGTTAGGGTTTTACTGCTGTGAACAGACACCACGAGCAAGACAACTCTTATAAGGACAACAAACATTTAATTGGGGCTGCTTACAAGTTCAGAGGTTCAGACCATTATCATTTAGGCAGGAGCAGGGCAACATCCAAGTAGACATGGTACAGGCAGAGCTGAGAATTCCACATCATCTTCTAAAGGCTGCTAGTGGAAGACAGATTTCCAGGCAGCTAGGGTGAGGGTCTTAACTCTATGCCCACAGTGACACATCTACTTTAACAGGACCACACCTCCTAATAATGCCACTCCCTGGGCCAAGCATACAAACCATCACACCACTTGTCTCTGATGGGTTGGTTTAGTGTCCTTTGGGCAAATACCCAGAAAATGTATAACTGGGCCATATGGAGGATGTATGTTAGGTCTTTGAGAAGCCTACATGCTGACTTTCTGTAGTGCTGGAGACTAGTTTGCTAGTCCCACCAGCAGTGGGCTAAAGGTCTCCTTTTTGTCCATATCTTCACTGGCATTTGTCTTTTGAATTCATCTTTTATTTAAAATTCATACAATATATTTTGGTCATGTTTTTCCCCCTCCAGATCCCACCTCTCTCCTCAGCTTCATATTCCCTATCTCCTTAAAAAAAAACTAAAGCCTAAACAAAACAACAACAACAACAAAAATCACACAAAATCATAGAGTTGGCTTGGGTTGGATTGGCCAATTACTTCTGAGCATAAGTTCTGCCCTGCAGATTGGTTAATAGACCCAATGTCAGTGTCACTCTGTTGAAGACCCAATGTCAATGTCACTCCTCTGTTGAAGAAAATTGATTTTCCCTCTCCCAGCATCTATCAATCGCAAATAACTTCTTGGATAGGGTAACTC
Organism: Mus minutoides; assembly: GCA_902729485.2. Classification (NCBI taxonomy): domain Eukaryota; kingdom Metazoa; phylum Chordata; class Mammalia; order Rodentia; family Muridae; genus Mus; species Mus minutoides. Next base: position 450,410 of record LR750064.1, read on the forward strand.
TGTGTGCCTTTCCCTTTGCCAGACTGGGATTTTCTACAGCTTGAACCTGTGCAGGTCGTGTGCACACTGTCACAATCCCTGTGAGTTCATATGTGTAGCTTGTGTGTATGCAGTCACAGTCCCTGTGAGTTCATATGTGCAGCTTGTGTGCATGTGTTCACAGTTTCAGTGAGTTCATATGTGCAGCTTGTGTGAATGCTGTCACAGTCTCAATGACTTCATATGTGCAGCTTGTGTGTATGCAGTCACAGTCCGTGTGAGTTCATATGTGCAGCTTGTGTGCACACTGTCACAGTCTCATTGAGTTCATATGTGCAGTGTGAGTGTATGCTGTCACAGTGTCTGTGACTTCACATGTGCAGCTTGTGTGCATGCTGTCACAGTCTCAGTGAGTTCACATGTACATCAAGCTTGTCGTATCTAGAAAATGCCATTTCCTAGAAGTTCTTCACCTCTGTGGCTCTTACAACTTTTTCTGCTTCCTCTTCTGCATAGATTCCTGAACCTTCAAAAGAATGGTGTGTTAGAAGCATCTCATTCAGCCCTAAGCACTCCAAAGTCCCTTATTCTCTGCACTTCATCCAGTTGTGGGCCTCTGTGTTAATTGTCATCTACTTCTGGGAGAAGCTTCTCTGGTGAGGGTGGAGCTATGCAATGATCTATATGTCATCAGAAGTCACTTACTGCTGTTTTCTTTAGCAGAATAATAGTTTCCCCCTAAGACACATGACCTGTATAGTCTCAGGCTTTTGGTCACTTTAGTGTTGTCCTGTATGGGCTCTATCTCATGGGATGGGCCTTAAATCAAATGAAAAACTTGGCTATTCTCATTAACAATGTTCCCCTACTGCACAGGTGGGCATGTCTTACAGGTGGGTTGCTACTGTAGCTCCCAAGGCTTGTAACCTTGTACTTTTCCACTCTGGTAATGTGTATAGTACATTTATAACTATGAATGTCAGTATGCATAAAGCTTCCAGTTGAGTACCAGCTCAATTTCTCTATGTTTGACGACAAATTTGTGGTATCGTCAGCAGTAGGGTCTGACTGTCAGGTAGTGAAAGGTAATCAATAGCATTAGATTGATTAGTGAGGGGCAGTCTAGGGCTCCTTAAGCCAACAACATAAAAAGATGTAACCCACTCCTGTATTGGGCATTTTATTTGGAAGCATATGATGCCTACATCTTACTACAGAGGTACTCACTCATCCATGTTCACTGTTGCTCTACTGATAAGAGCCAGAATTGGAAACAACTTAGTTTGCATCAAATGATGAATAAAGAAAGTGTGATACATTTACACAATGAAATATTAGTCATCTGTTAAGAAAAAATAAAATGTGAATGTAAATGGATGGAACTAGAAACAATTATCCTGAGTGAGGAAACCCAGACCCAGAAAGACAAACACGGCATGTTTGTCTCTTTTATATGTGGATGTTAGCTTTTAAGCTTTAGACATGTGTGCTTCATTTAGAATATCCACAGAGTTTAGGTAGGTAGTAAGGGATAAAGGTAGAGGATAGGATCCTTTCAAGGGAGGGTAAATAGAATACAGTGTTATAGAGAGATAAAGGAGAAACTAGAACAGGGGGATTAAACGAGGAGGGCGAGGAGGCAGGTAAAGGAGGGAACATGGGGAGGGATGACTAACTCCGAAGGCCTTCTGAAAAACCATGTGGAAATCCACAGCTGTAGGAGCTTCCTCAAATATATACATATATGAAAGAGTTTAATGAGTAATGTATAATGGAAGAGATAGCACCCCAACGAGACATCAGCATATGTTGTTTATACTCTTAGCAACCATGGTTCTCCTGGAACAGATGTGGTTGGAAGACATCTTTGATTTGCATTTCTCTGACAGCTAAGGAGACTGATTGCCTCTTTGTATTTATTTGCTATTTATGTTCCAACTTTTGAGAACTGTCTCTTATTAACCCATTTACTAATATTATTGTTTGAATTTTTGTTGTTTAGTTGAGTTCTTGGTATATTATAGCTATTAACCCTCTGTTGGATGTGTAGGTAGCAAAGATTTTTTTCTTCCTCTGTAGACTAGCTCTTCCTTTAACCATTTCCTTTGCTGTACAGAAGCTATTTAATTTCTTAAGGACTTATTTCTTGATCCTTGGCCACAATTCTTTAGGAACTGGAGTCCTATTCAGGAAGTCCTTGATCATGCCCACAGCTTCAAGTGTTTCTCCTTAAGTTTTGGGTCTTGTATCAACATCTTTGATCCACACGGAGCTGATTTTTGCTATGTCTGAGAGATGGGGGATCTGGGTTCATTCTCATACATGTGGACAGCCAGCTTGCTTAGCGCTATTTGCTAAAAAGGTGCAGTCTTTTCTACACTATGTATCTTTTTGGAGACTTGTCAAAAGTCAGGTGACTGTGGCTGTGTGGGTTTGTATCTGGATCATGTGCTCCGTTGATCTGCTTTTGCACCGATACAATGCCGTTTCTGTTCTTGCAGCTCTGTGTATAACCTGAGATGAGGAATATACTTCTTGTAGTACTATTCGTATTGGATAGGAGTACCTTGTCTCTCTAAGGTCTTTCGTGCTTCTATGAATTCTAATGTTGACTTTTCCACTTCTGTGACAAGAGGCATTAGAATTTTGATGATGCATTGGATCTGTGGATTGATTTTAGTAAGACAGTCATTCTTGCTGAATTAACTCTTCTGATCCTGATAGTGAGGTCGATTTAAAGTTTGCCTTGTGCAGGCTTTTTGCTTCCTTGGCTAGATTTATTGCAAGGTGTTTTAAAGTTGCTTGTCCTTTTTGAGGGTTGTAGTATTCTCCTACAATGCCTCTGAACCTTTTCTTTAGGAGCTTTAGATTTCTTTTCTTATCCCTCAACAAGCTGGGAGCGTTTTTTGTTCCTCCTCTACGTTTACATGTGTTGAAAATTTTCTGACTCCTTGTCCCCCTCCCAGTTTACCTGACTGTCCTATTTTGTGTGTGTGTGTGTGTGTGTGTGTGTGTGTGTGCCAAGAATTGAACCATGTACAAGTTAGCAAACACTCTTCTACTGGACTACATCCTTCGCTCTATTTTAACTCTGTTCGCTTTTTGGAGACAAGGTCTCACATCTGCTTCTGCCTCCCAAGTGTTAGGACTGAAGGTGTGTGTCATCGTGCCTAGCTTCACTTCAACTCTATATCAAGGCTGAGTCTCCCCAAGTTGCCCAAACTGGCCTCAAACAATACAATGCCCCGTTCTCAGCCTCCTGAGTAGCAGGGTCCTTAGCCACTTTACTGCCTTCAAAGTAGGCTTGTGAAAGAGAGTGCCAGGGAAAGCCTGTGGGAGTGTTTATAACCTCTAACAGAAAAGAAAGAGGAAGAGAAGTGGATGTTTGCCCTTGACAGTGATGAAGGAGCAAGGGATTTTGTGGATACATTTCTCCAGGCTGCCTGCCCTCAGGATCTGAGAGGGATTTGAAGGCTCTTGCCTTGTTATACATCCAGGCCCTGACATTCTTGTCGATATTTCTAATCATAGAAGGAACCAAGTAAGGACTTTGGAGATGTCTGGCAAAGATAGATGTGCTTTTTCCATTGTCACCCACTTGGCTATAGGAAGCCTGCTTTATCCAGATTGGGTAACAGACTACTGTTAGCTGTAGCTAAGGCAACAGGGGACCCTGAAGTGCTAAGCTTTCTAGGCAGTAGAGAGAATTCAGATGCCCACCTATAGACCTCCCCCAAATCATGTGCCACTAAGCCTAGGCCTGATTTTCAGAGGGAGACTTCTGCCTTCTTGATACTGACTTGCCTCAGAAGATGGAACAGAGGACCCTGTGGTGGAAGATATCCTCACACACAGCTTCTAAGGAGAGTCTTTTCCCCACTTGGCCTGGACATCTGGCTTCTCCCTAGTCTGCCCTCTGCCTCTTTCAGCTAGAGCTCCTAGAAACTGGTCTCTTGTCCTGCTTATAAGCAGCCTCCTGAGAGCAAAGTAGGGTGCTTGCAAAAGAGAAGTCTAGACTGTTGCAACTCTGGGGATGGGTAAATACTAGCTATTTTCTGCTGTGAAAGCTAAGAAGTTTTGGCCCGTTCTTTTTCTATGGGAGAAATAAATCCAGGAAGCCTTTTGCAGAGTAGAGAATGGGACACCTTGTGGGTGATGTAGAGTTTCAGGTCTCCTGGCAGCTGCAGTGTGACCTTGGGCTAGAAATCGGTCTCACTCTCTCACCAGTGTGGGACAGAGTGTTCTGCAGGGTGAGCTGGGGGCAGACAGTACCATCTCTCCTGTGCCTCCTGCCCTCTACCTTATTTCTCTCTTTTCCTTCTCCCTGTGTTTTCGCAAAACCTGTGATTTTTCAATGATGAAGACACACAACACAGACACACAGACACAGACACAGACACAGACACAGACACAGACACAGACACTCTCTGAAGGTTCAGTGCCTCCTTCTCAGTCCCATGTTGGGTGCATTGGTAGCTAGGAGCCACACATTGAGTAGACCCAAACCCTTCTCTCTGGGACAGTGCATGAAAGGTCTCACACCAAGAATCTTATATAAGCAGGCCAAGTGATTATTCTAGCACCTTGTCATTCCCATGAGCTGTGAGAAGGTTTGGACTTCTTATGGGAACATAGAAATGTTGAGTTTCCTGAGTGGTCATGTAGGGGGTGGGGTGCTAGGCTGTTAACATCTCACCCCCCTTCTCTGCTTTCCCTGTGTATCCCTGGAGTTGAGGCTTCTCTTCTGTCTGTGTAGGGGTCACAGTGGTGGCCTCTTGAGGTGAAATGAAGGCCAGTGTAGAAGAACTTGTGACCTCAGACATCTCTGTCTCCCTTCACCCAACCCCTTCTCAGCTGGACTAGGCGGATGGCAGACAGTTGCAGGCATGCTGGGCTTCTGTCCAGTTCCAAAAGCGTTCCTTCCAGCTTCTGGCCTCAGGAAGCGACTCCTCTGCAAGCTAGTCTCAGCCTGTCTGCACGTTCCTTCCCAGCCCCGTTCTGCCTACATGGCTGGCTGGACACTGTGGGCCTCCAGTTCTGGGTTCTTTGGATTTCAACTGCATGTTGCAACCCTTGCAATGGACATTGGACATAGCTATCTTCACCCAGTTGCACCTCCCCCCCGCACTTTGCTTTTGGCCCTGCCTGCCTTCATGACCCCTTAATGGTCTGACCCTGAGTGTGGGCTACACTCGCCAGAACTGTACCGCAGTTTCCTAGTTCCAGACAGTGTACCCCGTGCTTTCTTCCTTGTGGCTCCCGTGTCTTCTCTGCAGGATCATTGTAGAGACATTCCCTCAGTCCCAAGGCCTGGATAAAATAATATGTGATACTTGCCCACCCAGAGGCACCTTTGCACTACCCTGAGCCACAGATGAGAGGGAGCAGTGATAGCACCCAGTTCAGGGGACGACTGTAGGACTCTGCGGTAGAATATCCAGAATGACCTGCAGATGCCTATTCTCCTTCAGGTTGCTCCTCCTTCCTCCCATTCCCCTTCCCTATTCTTTCCCTCTGCCTCCCTCTTCTTTGCACCCCCTTTCCCTTTCTCCCTTCCTTCTTGTCTCCTGGGGGCTGTATCCACTCACAGAGGTAGCTCTGCCCATAGATCCCCTGAGCTCATCTTCCTTGTCAGGTCACTACACACCCCACAGAAGCCAAACCACTCTGATCCTATCTTCCCTGCTTTCTAAGAACCACCACTGCCAGTCTGATACCCTCCCTGTGTGTGTGTGTGTGTGTGTGTGTGTGTGTTTGTGAGAGAGAACGAGAGAGAGAGAGAGAGAGAGAGAGAGACTGACTGCTAGAGAAGCCATAGTCAGTCAACCCTGATTGGAGGCTGAGGTCCTGGTTCTGACTCAGAATAGAGTTGTGGCTTTGGGAAAACTCTGGCTCCAATCTAGGTCACCACTTCTCCACATAAGAAACTTGTCATTTGCTCAGCCCTGGTGTCTCTGCTAGCCTCTCAGAGGTTGCCCTGGGGACTGCAGTATGTCTTGAGACCATCGTGTAAGGGCTGCCTATGAGAACCAGAGCCCATAGCTTTGTCTGGATGCTTCCAGCCTTGGCTTCTGCTTCCAACAATTTTGACAGCATGTGTCTGCTCTATTTCTCAAATGGTCTACTTACCACAGCCCACCCCCTTTCTGAGGGAAACTTAATCATGTCTTGTCTTAATGACAGTTTTGCACAGCACATTCCCCAGGTTAATTATCTGTGTAAACCAAAGAGCTGCCATTTTAGTCTCTCGAAAAGAAGAGAGCTGCAGCCAGTTAGAGATACATATCTTCCTCCTCAGCACTTATATGCTGATGAGCACCCACCCATGTGTCCACTTCTGCCCACATTGGCCCCTGCTTTTCCTTGTTTGGAAATGGTCTGCTTTTGTGACCTTCAGAAAGGTTAATTTGTAGGTAGAGGTGGTATGTACATATGTATGCAGATGGGTGCTGCATGGTTTAAATATGTATACTCACTGTATTAGCTATTTCTCTGTAACTGTGATAAAATATTATGACCAAAAGTAACTTAAGGAGGAAAGGGCTTATTTTAGCTTCTGTCCAGAGGGAAAGAGTCCATAGTGACAAGAAAGATAGGGTCCCAGGAGCAGGAAGCAGAGGGGTCATGTTTCACCTATACACAGGAAGCCAAAATCAAGAAAAGGACACAAGGAGAGGCTATTAAGCCTCAAAGCCTGTCCCTGGAGAGCATATTTCCTCCAACAAGGGGCTGCTCCTTACAGCACCACAGATGGGTGCTGCATGGTTTAAATACGTACACCTGTGGAAGACACACATTGCACTACTTACGGTGTCTTATTGTTGTGACAGGACAAAAGCAACTTGAGGAAGGGTCTATTTCATTAACTCCTTTTAAGGAAGAGTTTATTTTGTCTCACAATTTGAGCCAAACTCATCATGGCTGAGAAGATCATGGCAGCAGGAGTATGAGGCTGCGGGTCACGTGGCATCCACAGTCAGGAAGCAGAGAGATGAGGGCTGCTGCTCAGCTTGCATTTCCTTTTTCCTTCTGTCTTGAGAGCTAGCCTGTGGAATGGTGTCACCAACGTTCAGGGTAGGTCTTCCCTCTTCAGTAAAACTTCCAGGAAACATCCTTATGGTCATACCCAGAGGTTTGTTTCCTAGATGATTCCTAATCTAGTTAGGCTGGCAGTGAAAATTGACCATCATGTACATGTGTGTGCACACACACACACACACACACACACACACACACACACACAGAGGCATACGCGCGCACACATGCACACATGCACATGCACACACGCACATGCCATAGATGCATTGGCTTTCCTGTTCCCCAACTCTGAAAAGGTCCAAGGTCTGAGGCTCCCAAGACTGTTGCTGCAGTTTTACGGTGAGCACTGCAGGTTTCCTTACTTTAAAGTAATCTCCCTTAGGGAAGGTCAGCAAGTCAGAACTCAACACAGGTTTGCTATATCAGAGACATAAGTAAACGTTTGCAAAGGGTCCCAAGAGAGTAAGTGTCACCCTTGAGGGGATGGAAGAAACTGAAAATGAATGTTGGGGTCCGATAGTTACTGTCAGAGGGAAGCAAGACCTGGTCACACACAGTATGAGGCTGTAGATGGTGGCTGCTATGGGCAAGGGAATGAGCTTGTGGAGCTAAAAGAACAGAAGAGAGGAGAAAGGCCTAAGGGAAGGCCTAGAGATGCACTATTCCTGGGGTTCAGGCCCTTATTAACACCCAACATGGCCCTTGTTTCAAAGGGAATCAGAGAGATTTTATTCTGGGTCACAAATGAGTTGCTGTGGTCTAGGAACTCAGATTCAGGTCATTCCTAGTGACAGCTACACTGTGGACGTGGTCACATGAGCTGCCTGATGACACTGCCAGCTTCTGGGTTCGTGGAAGCTTGCTGCCTGCTAAGCTTATGCATTCAGAAGGTTTTGCCCAATAGATAATCAGAGGGTGTTGGGTACAATAAGAAAGATGGGGAAGACCTTTCTATCTCTGGATCTGCAATACTCTGACTCTCAATAGTCATGAAGTTCTAATCACCTTTAGAATCTTTAACACAGGTCTGGCATTTCTAGGAAATTCTCCTCATGCCTCAAGCAATGTCCTGCAGGCCTGTCTCTGCCAGCTAGGGCCACTGTGACCACAGCATGGACTTGGGAAGCCATTGTCAGGGGTAGAATTGATTTCCCACTCTCGGCACTAGGGACGTCTTTGCTTTAGAGGGATCTGCCCTTTTTGGGTGAAGAGAAGGGGAGCAGTGTTTAGAAAATCTACTTAGTCTCGTGTGTAGTGGTGGCTGTATGACCTCTGTATGACTTTAGTCAGAATTGTACAGGTTAATTATGGAGTCAGATGCCTGGTACATGAGTCTCTGCTTCATCCATCTAGCTTTCCTGACCAGTACGCTGGGGATACCCACCATGTAAGATGCAGTATATCCCCATCAGAGGTCTTGGAAGGGTGAGCCAAAGGTATGCTGGTAGTTCTCAGGAGGGCAGGTGTAGTGTAATGTAATTTTGGGGTATGTGGTGAACCTGGACTCTATAATCAGCTTTGGAAAATTGCCTTTCTCGATTTAGTTTAGACAGCAATAGAGCTGTCTAAAGAGTTTGCTCTGAACGAGAAAGGAGCTAAAGTTGAAAATGGCTAACTGCCCGGGCGCCTCTTCCTACCAAGTGCCTGCTTCTGGCCCTGACTTTAGCCTTCTAGGGAGACTTCAGGAGACTGATGAATCCCATGTTGAGTAGGGGCTGTGGGGTGCCCTCTCTGGCCTCCCACCACTCTTTCTTTCCTGAGAGCCAGATTTCCCATCAGGCCTCTGGTCAGTGTCTTCTCTTGATTCATTTGTCCTGCTGACACCCATGCTTCTGTGGTTTTCTGGAATGATAAGCTTGGTCCAGGGAGTTTTAACCCGTGTCATAACAGGGACAACTTGTCATCACATCGATCTTAGGAAGCTGACATGGAGATGTGTGCTTTCTTTACTTTTATTTCTTTTTAAATTTTTGTAGAATTTTTTTTCTCCAAGACAGCAGGGCTTTTGGTTTGTTTTATTTTGTCCCCGGTTTCCTCCTTTGGGCCTTGGCTAGTGCCCATGACCCTGGAGATAGCTTTGATGAATGCAAAACAGCACCCTAGATCATCCCTGAAGGGAACTGCATCTTGGCTAACCAGAGCTTGCTTTCCTATTCTTCCCTACTGTTCCAATGCATTCTCCTTCCTTCTCTACTGTGATCCAGGCCCCATAGGCTCTTGTTCATTCCTCTGCCCTAGTTTAGCTCTCTGGAAGGGGTTGTCTTTCAGCCAGATTGCTGAGATTCTAGAAGGCTCCAGGAGAAAGTCCAGCCTCTCCAGCTGGAGAGAAAGCAGGAGCCAAACTGGCTGGAGGCCTGGCAGGCAGGACTGATAAGAATCAGCATCTCTTGGATAGTGCACAGGGAGCATGCTGGCTACGTGACCCAGGGCGGAGGCAGCAGCTGCTGGGAACAGCCATTGCTGTAGAGAAGGGGGCACATAGGACCTGTGAGAAGAGACTCACACACACTAACACATACACACATTACACGGAAAGGGAAACTGAGGCCAGAGGGAAGGCACACAACTTGTCTTCAATTGAGCTCCTATTGTAGCTGTTCTATTTCAGGCCCATCCTGCTGGCGAGTCGACAGCAGAGCTGAGGCTGGGGCTTAGCTTCCCTTTGAGTGCAAAGCCAATTCCCTCTTCAGCTGTGTTACCAGACATGAAGCTTGTAGTGTCTGAGCCCAGGAAGCCATCTGATCCCCCATCAGTACTTGTACATGTGGGAAGGTGGTGGAGATGATTTGAGGCCCCCATGCCGTCTTTATGACTGAGGGCAGCTCAGAGCAATGGGCCCAAACTGACACTGAATATCTTTAACATATTTTATTTATAATCCTGTCTATATTCCTACATATAAAAGTCAATACTAATTATATAAAAGTTTAAACATATCACAAACTAATGAAAAGGGGAAAAGCCACCTAAAATCCTGTTAGAGAGATAATAAATTGACCTATATGCTTATAAGTTGAAATAGGTAAATATTGGCAATTGTGTGTTTATTTTCCTACTATATTGATATATTTTCTTCCCAACATAGTCTGTTCCCTAAAAAATATATCTGAAATCGTATTGTATGTATGAGTTTAAGCTTACCTTTAACCCATAAAACATTATAATGTAATTGCTTCCCCATACAATTGCAAAGTTTCTATAAACTCTTTAATAGTTATATAACTGTCATTTCGGATCACCAAGGCCATTTCTACCACCTCTGGCTCCTTGTATAATGACCTAGGCTAAGAAAGAAAGGGCCTTGTGTTACGTGCTGCCATGGCCAGCAAGGAATGGGCTCAGCTCCCAGCTTGGGGTGGGGAGCTCGGGTGTCAGCGTTTGCCAGAAGGCAGCTGGCCCTGTCTCTCATCCGGACATGTGCTGAGTACAGGCAGAATGGAGTGGAAAATATGCATATGAGGCGGGGCAGAGTGAGGGGAAGGGCACATTCCCTCGCCAAGGACCAAATAGGGTCTAGTGGGGCCTCCTGCCCTAGTCTTCTCTTGCCCAGAAAAGATGACGCCAAGTGCCCAGGCATTTCAGCTAGTGCCACATCTCTCATCACCATAGTAGCTAAGCTGAAAGAGCCGGAGAAGCTGGGCCCTCCCCAGGGTGCTCTCTGTGCTATGGGCTCCCCCAAGGTCATCTTGAGGGTCAGCACGAGTTCTGCTTGGTGCTGTGTGGACGAGACAGCATGCTTCTGGTAACGTCTGTCACTCAGCAACTTTATTGGGGGAAAACAGATAAATACTATTTTCCTCAAAGGGCTGCTGTGAAACTTGATTGGTTTTTTGTTTGTTTGTTTGTTTTGATTTTTTGTATTTTGTTTTCTTTTTGTTTGTTTTGGTTTGGTTTTTGTTTTGTTTTGATACAAGGTCTCATTTGGCTCAGACTGGTCTTGAACTCACTGTATACCTAAGGACGACTTTGAACTTCTGATACCCTGCCTCCACTTTCTCAGGGCTGGATTACAAGCATGTACCAGCATGCCTAGGTTTTGCTATACTAGGGATCACACCTAGAGTTTTGTGTATTTTAGGCAACTGTTCTGCCACCCAGGCCCCTTAAATAGGCTCTGATATTGAAGTTATCTGATACAGTTCTTGATACCTGGTCAGAGCTCCCTCAGTTCATTTCATTTTCCTGAGAGACAGGTCTTGTTCTGCTGCCTCGTCTGACACCAACCTTGGGTTCAAGCTATCCTCTTGCTTTAGCACCCTGAATCCAGCTGGTCGCATGGGCAGTGGCTTAACCTTAATACCTGACTCCTTACTTCCTCTCCACTCCTTTCAAACAAACCGAGATCAGTAAAGAAATAGCTATTGATCACATGGATGAAAATAGCTGGCACTTGTTGACCATTGCCAATCATTGCTCACTAGCTCATTCATTCATTCATTCATTCATTCATTCATTCATTCATTCATTCAGTAAGTGCTTAGACAGAGCCAGCAGTGTGCCAGGCACTTACTCTATGCTGGGAGGCAGTCAGGAAGGAATATAAGCCATCGTCCTCCTGGAGAATACACTGTAGAAGGGGAAGATAGACAGTTGACAAAAATCAACAGGAAGTGTATAGTACAGCAAGTGGAGATGGGTGGTCAGAGAAATCCAGGATGGGAAATGGCTGGTGAGGGACAGGCACAGTCTAGTTTACTAAGGCTTTTTGAGTTGTGATAAGGAACGGTGAGAGTACTGTCCCTTCCCTGACAAGGACTAAGAAATGGGAAGTGTGGAGGAAAGCTAAGGCCCTGGAAGCAGAACACTCAGCTCCCCTTCTTTTCTGGGCCAGTCCTGTGAGCACACAGAGGCAACATGGTGCTGGCAAAAGAGAGTCCATAGCTTATGAGCAGGTCCAGCATGGTCACAGAGTGCACCTGAGCGGAGGTTACCATGCATATGACACTGGCTCAGGCAACATATGGCCTTTCCTGCACAAAGCTGAGACTGAATCTGGAAGGTGATGAGGTGAGATTAGAGGATTAGATCTCACAGAGGAGGAAGGATTAGAGGAAAACAGAGGCCTGGGGTGTGTAGAGAATCCAAAGCCCAACCAAGCCTTGCTTCTACCTGGAGTGAACTTTGAGCCCTGTGGGTTGTGCTCTTGGATTTGGGGCAGGATTTGGGATTATGGCTACTCAGAGAGAGCAGGTGTTTGAGTGTGGAGCCCGAGGAAGCTGGGGCAGGGCCACACTGTGCCTGGGGGAAGTGGTATGATCATATGCTCATAGGCGCAGACTCAGACACAGAGCACCTCTCTGATCACCTTCATTTCTCCATTATCTCAGCCTCGACCTGGAGTCCATTCACGTAGCTCGATAGTTCAGTCCCGTGTCCCACTCAAAGGGAGGTACAGGGCCTGGGAGGTGTGGGTATTGTCTGCTAGACCTGCCTCAGGAAGACAGCTATATGGTTAGTGATGTCAGCTTGATGGACATTACAATAAGACCAGCATTTGGGACATGCCTGTGCAGAATTACCTTGATTATGTTAACTGTGGGTTTAGCTGAGATCCTCGGCTACACAAGTGGGAGAAGTACTCAGAGCAGCCCCATGCGTTCATCTGTGCTGCTCGTTGATTGTGGATGTGATGTGAGCAGCCAGAAGCTACTGCAGCTTTGGCTTTACCAGTGTAATGGTCCGGTTCCCTCTATTGGCAGAAGGGTTCACTGAGGCTGGGAAGAGGGTGTATGAGGGAGGACCACCTTTGTTTCACTCTGCTTAGTCTCAGTGTGGGGACTTGGAGGGACTTGGACATTGGGAACTGGTCATTGTGACAGACAGGTTAGAACCCTCTGAGGTGGCAGAGGCTGCAGTGATGGTCGGAGGAGATCTGACAAGGACAGAGCATGTCTTGAATAAATCCTTTATTAAGTTGATTTGGTCAGAGAGCTTATTACAGCAACAAGAACAGGAACTAAGACAGCTAGCTTCTTTCCTGTGGGTAGGGCATCTTGGAGCTGGGAATTGGTAACCAATTGTGGGCTTCCTTAGGGAGGAGTGTAACTTCCAGAACCCAGTGCCATGCCTGGCACATGAGACATGCTCAACAAGTACTTTTGGGATGACTCTAATTCAACCCTCGTTCAACTTACTGAGGAAAAAGACAGAGTCGGAGAGGAGGAATAATGGAACCAGTAGCAGATCCTCTGATTCTTTGTTCTATTCTGTGTTCCCTAACACAGTAGGTGCTAAGTCAGTGTAGGTTTCCCCCCCTCCTTCTCCCTGCCCACATCCCATCTCTGCAGTTTTGAGGCAATGGCATGAGCCAAGACTGTTTTCTACCACTGTGTGCCCCTTCCCCAGCCCCAACATTTATTTGCTTTGCTGTAACTAGGAAGACCTCAGATTTAAACTAAGTGATGGCCAGTAGCCCTGGGTTAAATTCATCTTTTTTAGTGTGTTAGTGACATTGTCAGGTCCTTTGAGGGTGGGATTCCAGATGAAGATATGTGCTAGGTTCCCCCAGCACATAGGGGAGAGCCCCCTGAGGACCCACTCTGAGCTGTGCCACTTCCCTCCCCTACAGTGGCAGATGAAATGCTGCAAGTGTGACTCCAGGCTGCCTCGCAATTACAACAGTCACCGAGTGGAGAATGTCGCATCGTCTTCAGGCCCCATGCGCTGGTGGCAGTCACAGAATGGTGAGAACCTGCCATGTGTGGGAGCCCGTGATTATGGAGGCTCCACAGGCTGGGGCACATGGAGGTGTTCCAAGATGTTTCTGCGGCAAAGGGTGTGGGAGGTGGGCAGGCAGAACCTTCCAGCTTTGCTTTGGGGGGAATCTGTTGGATGCTAAAGGCAGTGAGGAGAAGGTGTGCTGGCAGAGAACCACATCTGTTTCACTTTGCCCTTGTCTCTATGGGTGGGTGCATGGAAGGACTTGGGTCTTGGAAATGAATCTGTTTGTGACAGACAGGCTGGGATCCTCTGTGCTATCAGAGGTGTCAATGACGATATCACCATCTAACAAGGACAGACTTGAATATATAACATGAACAGAAGCATACTGGTCTGCTCGTTTTCCAGAGGCGGCCAGAGTCAAGGTTAGAGATGCTCTGGCTGCCCAGAGATGATGTTATCAAAGCCTTTTGGGGATGTCAGGGAGATCATCTTGTCCACCTTTTCTGTTTCTTATCCTTTCAGATGTGAGCCCTGTCTCTCTGCAGCTGGACCTAGACAAGAGGATGCAGCTTCAGGACATCATGATGGATTTTAAGGTTTGCTCTTGAGGACTTCAGGGGATAGGAGAGGGACCTGAGCTGACAGAAGAATACAGTGCTTTTTCTCCCTAAGCTGGGATGGTGGCACCATATACTAGGAGTCTGGTTTCAGAGTAGGGGCACTCAGTAGGATCTTATATCATGGTAACAACAGACAGGTGGCCATCAGGAGAAGAGGGCTGCTTCCCATCCTCCCATTCTGGTCATGGTGCAGTTGCAGACCCTGCTCCTCTCTGCATCCACCATCTTCAACTTGTCTAATCAACTCTACTCTGGCACATAGCAGTTCCATTGGGCTTGGTTGCTTTTTATGACTTGGATATGAAATGTCCCTGGAATTGCTCATGTGTTAATGGATTGGTCCCCACTGGGTGGACCCAGTCATCAAGCGGTAATTGGATCCTGAGGCCTCTGATGGAACCAATGCATCAATCCATTGATGGACTGATGATCTGTGGCATTATATCAAAGTGATGGAGACTTTCAGGTAGGGCCTGGTTGGAAGAAGTCAGTCACCGAGGGCATGCCCTTTGGGGCCCTATTCGGCTGGACATTCCCTTTCTTTGTTTCCCACCCTCTCCCTACTCCTGGTGTTACTGGATCCATCCTTAGTGATCTGTTCTACTCCACTCCTGGGCATAGCCTATAATCCAGCACTGAGGGAAGGAGGGCTGGGGCAGATGGATGCCCGGGGCTAATTAGCCAGCAATTCTCGCTGATTCAGTGAGCTCCAGGTTCAATAGTAATGCCTCTCTCAAAAAACAAGGTGAAGAACTATTGAGGAAGGCATCAACCTCTGTATACCTAAATACACAAAAATAAGTAGAATATACCAGGAATGTAAGCCTATGTGGTAAACATTTGTTAATCTGGCTTCATTGCTGTGACAAAAATCTTTGAGAAACCAGTTTGCGGAGAAAGGATTTATTTTGGCTCAGGGTGTCAGAAACTTCAGCCTGTAGTGGCTGCTTTATTGACTAAGCTGAGGTTGAACATCATGGCAGAGGGCATGAGGTGAGGGGAGTGGATCCTTCCAGTCATCATCTCCACAGGTGCATCACTGATGATGGAGAGAAAGACTGGGCTAGAGATCTGAACTTTGGTCCTCAAACTTACACACCAAGCACAGCTATCGTCTTCCCAGATACTGGTGTGGGGGACTGTATTTTAACAACTTTGAAGATGAGATCAAGTTTAATGAGCATCCAGGAGCTTACCTACCCACAGGAAAGACAACAGTGGCACACTGCTCTTCTAGAACAGTCTATCCATCAACTCCATGGCCTCTGAGTCGCGACGGTTTTCATTCATTTGTGACCAGGTCATGTGCTTTCTTCAGAGAGGATTTAATTTTATTCTTTATGCAGAAATAGTCAAGCACAAAAGGATAAGGTTTCATTAATAAGACAAGACAATCAGGAAAATCTATAAGATTCTCCAGAGTGTGGGGTGAAACGTAACAGGACCCAGTTTCTTGTATGGGTGAGGAAGTTGGCCCTGAGAGCTGTGCCCTACAAAAGGTCAAAGTATTTTGAGAAATGCCAGCAGTGCAGTCCCTCAAGGTGACAGTTTTGAAAGGCAGTGTTAACTTGGATATTGTTAAATGCTTTCGCTGCTCCTCTGTCTTCCATTCATGTATCGAGTTTGGTTACAAACATACCAAACACTGACAGTATGGAAGAACTGGCATCAGGTGTTAGACGTTTAAAATGAAGTCACGATGAAGCTGGACGTGGTGGTGTTATGACTAGTCGGGGAGGGGCTTCCAGCAATTTCTGGAGACATTTTTGGTTGTCACATCTGTGGGTATGCAATGACATACAGTGGGCTGAAGTTGGAGATGCTGACGAGTATCTTGCAGTTCACAGGGCAGGCTGATGGCTCCTTTGTCCACCCCCAAATAGGAACTCTGTGGGAGCTGTGAAATCCTGCCTAGAAAACAGGCTAGTAAATAGTCAGAATGATGATGCTGTTTCTGAGGGAAGCCAGATGCTAGACTGGGAAAGAGCACGGGCTAGGCAGAAGAATGCAAGTTAGATAGGTATAAAAAATCTCCACTCAGAAGTGACATTCAAACTGTCAACAAAAGATGAGAAGAAACCCATAAGGGAGGAGTGTTTCGAGCAGGAGACCAGTGGAAAGGCTGAAGAGGGTGTGGGCTCCCTGAGGTGGGTACCAGTGAGGGCCAAGCAAGGAGCACAGAGCCTCTGCGTTTAAGCTTGGGTTAGAGTTTATTTAATGAGGGTATGTGTGTTGGCCTTCATTCTGTTACTGTGACAAGACACCCAAGATAAAGAGCTTAACGGGAAGGGGAGTGATTTAGGTCATAGGTTCAGATGTTTCAGCCTGTGCTCACTCAGTCTTGTTGCTTTGAGACCAATGGAGAGGCTGAACATGATGTAGAGTGGCTTGGGGTGGGGTGGGGCACTGATCCCTGTCACTTGCCTTGCTCTGTAGTTGTGTCCCCCTCTTTCCCTCTGCCACTCAACCCCATCCACATCCCTGCCCCATGTCTCTCCAGGGTCTCATGCCAGCTGGCATGTTGATTGAGCGCTCTTCTGACTTTGGCAAGACATGGAGGGTATACCAGTACCTGGCGACAGACTGTGCCAGCACCTTTCCCCAGGTCCACCAGGGCCAGCCCAAGAACTGGCAGGACGTCCGGTGCCGGCCCTTGTCCCAGAGGCCTAATGGGCATCTGACTGGGGGAAAGGTAGGTACAGGGAACCTGAAACAGCAGGCAAAGGGAGGAAGCCCATATCTCCGGGTCAAGAAGTGAGAACATGCCAGGTCAGGTCATCTTGCTGGGACCTTTCAGAAACATCTTGCCACATCTACATCATCCTTGGCCCTGACTTTCCCCAGCTTCTTCCTATAGGGCTCATGGGATCCCTGTGTGGGCTTTGTTGTGAGGTCTTAGGGGTGACTACTTACACACAAGTGAGCAAGAACACATGTAATTTCACTCTCAGAAGAGTTACCACAAAAAATGAATTTTTTGTTTTAATCTATCAGTCTGCCAGATTGGAAGGAAATTCAAGAATAACCCCAGAGCTCCAAAGGCATCTAGAGTAAAAATTACAACTTGTCTCTAGAAATACCCAGAACTTTCTCTGGGAATCTTCCCTATATGGTCAAATTCTTCCCAAAGCATATCCCATTCTATATGCAAGAGGAGGCTGTAGCTTCCTTTTCTCTGGAGAAGCCGCTCAGGTGACAGGCAGGCTGAGTGCTGCCCCCTGTGGCCTCATCAGGTGACGTGCAGGCTGAGTGCTGCCCCCCTGTGGCCTCAGATGTCCTGTGTTCACCTAATGGTGGTCCTCAGCCTTCACTGATTCCTTCATGCTGTGATAACCCCAAGCATAAAATTATTTTTGTTGCTACTTCATAACTGCAATCTTGCTATCATTATGAATTTTAATGTAAATATCTGTCTTTTCCAATGGCCTTAGGAGACCCTGGTGAAAAGATCATTCAGTCTAAGGGGTTGTGACCACAGGTTGAGAACCGCTGGGCTACTTGGTTACTTTTACTCAGCCTTTGTGTCCACTTGTTCCTAACCCTGAACAGAGACCAAGGCTTTTTTTCTCATTTGTAGGGGGTTGAAATGAAAACTTGGTGGGATATGACAAGAAGTCACATGTGGTGAGCGGTTTGTAGAGTAAATAAAAGCATACTCAAAACTGACGGTGACCAGGGTGGCCAACGCTATCCAGCCATTAGAAAGTTACCACCTTCTATGCATGAAAATATCAGACAAAACCCATTGTTGTGTATACCAATGTAAAAAACTAACAGTAGGGCTGGCAAGATGGCTCGGTGAGCCACGTGCTTGCCACGCAAGCCTGGGGGTATGAGTGTGATTACCAGAAGACATGTAAAGCTAGAAGGAGAAAACCAACTCCACAGAGTTGTCCTCTGACCTCCACACACATGCCATGGTACAGCATGCAAGCAACACACATCATTTCACACACAACAACAACAGCAACAACAACAACACCCTTTAACTTAAAACTAATAATAAAAAAGTATTGCACAAGCCCTCCTCTGCTATATCATAGATGGTATAGCAGGAAATTCTTGGTACACTTGTATTTTTCAAGACACACACACACACACACACACACACACACACACACCGTGTATGCTCTTTTAGGGTCCAGTGGCCATCTGCTCTACTAGCATGGTGGCAGGCCTCAGAGCCATGGTCTGTCTCAGGTTTGAGAAGGGTGTAAGGGGGATGAGGATGAATGGGAAGGAAGGCTTCTGCGTTCCGTGTACATGTCCATTCTCCACTGCAGTCCTGATCTTTCTTCTCTCTGATCAGGTCCAACTTAACCTTATGGATTTGGCATCAGCTATCCCTGCATCTCAAAGTAAAAAAATTCAAGGTTTGTTTGAGTCTTCCTCTTTTCCATGGGACTGGTAGTGGGGGTAGGAAACAGGCTGGAACCAGGGTCATTGAAATTTCCTGTTCCTACTTCCCTGATGTGGCTGGGAAACACTGCTTGCCTTGCCTACCCTCCAGGGAGATGTTGTGAGAAGGCTGAGGGTGTGGGTATCTGTGGTATGATGGGAAGGTAGAAAAGGAGATTCCATTGGCCTTTAACTTCCTGTCTTTTTACCTCTCCTCCTTGCTGGCGCCACTCTCAGAACTTGGGGACATCACAAACTTGAGAGTCAACTTCACCAAGCTAGCCCCTGTGCCCCAGAGGGGCTCCTATCCACCCAGCGCCTACTTTGCAATATCACAGCTACGTCTACAGGGGAGTTGCTTCTGTCACGGACATGCCGACCACTGTGCCCCTAATTCTGGAGGTTCTACCACTGCTGTGCAGGTGACAACCCAGGGTGGGTAGGGTGGAGTGGAAGGAGTAGGACCAGAACAGACCCACAAAGCAGAACAGACACTCCATTTAAGTTGTGGCTATTGCTGGTGACATAGCTCAGTGGTAGCCTTCTTGCCTAGTATGTGAAAGGCCAGAGAAGTGTAGGGAGATAGGCTGTGGGGTAGGGGCTGGGCACGGTGTGCATACCTGGCAAGCCCAGAACACTTAGAAGGTAGAAGCTGGAGGAATAGGAGTTCAAAGTCATTTTCAACTACAGAATGAGTTTTAGACTAGCTGGGGTGCACATCATCATGTAAAGAAAAAAAAATCCAAACAAGCAAATGATAAAAACAACAACAGCAACAACAACAAGACATAGGTATTTAGTAAGTCTCCAAGAACAAAGAAAAACCTACTGTTTCAGAAATCTAATTGTATACTTAGCTCTGCATTACAGCTGGGGATGGTTTCAGCTTTCAGCTGCATGTACAGGGGAAGCTGATGGATTCTCTCAACTTGGGTCTCACAGCATTACTATACCATGGAAATTACTGTGTACATAGGAAAATATTATCATGAATTATAAGGTATGAGAGCCAAAAATAACCTGTCTGGGCCTCTACTCTCAGTTATTCTGATTTAATTACTGAGGTTGGAAGCTTCAGGTTGCTGTGCTGACTGTGGGATTGAGGGCTGATGACTTTATCCTTCTGGCAGTAGGGTGTGGGGCCAGGTCAGTGCTTAACCTGCACACAAAGTCCACCCGGACACCAG
Organism: Mus minutoides; assembly: GCA_902729485.2. NCBI lineage: Eukaryota > Metazoa > Chordata > Mammalia > Rodentia > Muridae > Mus > Mus minutoides. The sequence continues at coordinate 470,295 of LR750064.1, forward strand.
CCAGTACTGACGCAGTAGGGTAGAGAAGCAACAGTTTAGCAAGTTCTGTTGGTCCATGGTCACACTGAATAGGAGGACGCTGAGAAGAGGAGAGAGCCACGACAGTGAAGGAGAGCTGGGACCTTTTGCTTGCAGTTCCCAGGGGATCAGTGTGTCAACCTAAGGGTTATGGCACAGCCTGGTGGCAGAGAGGCAGAGGGAAGTCACAGCAGGAGACTGAGGAGGGAGGTTAGTGGAGAGAGCAGTTCAGTCTCTGCTCTGTCCACTTCTGGGCCAATTCTTTCTGGAGGCTACAAAGAAGCCCAGAGGGAATCCCCAGGATCTCCCAAGGCTTAGGAGACATATTAGGAGAGCCTGAGGTTGAGTAGGAGGAATGCAGGGGTGTGAGGAGGAACTCACAGGACCACACCAATGCCTCAGCCTTGACCCAGAGGTTCAAGGTTCAGGTGGAACTTGGCCAGGGCTCCGGTGTTTGTAAAACACGGTCTAGGTAACTATGCATGCAGTCAACACTGTAATTTATGGAGTTAAAGAGACCTAAGAGGGCCTAGGCAGGAGGGATAAATATGATCCATTTGGCTAATGGATGCAGAAATTAATTATGGGTAGGCAAAAAAAAAAAACCCATCAGAGTTGGCTGATGGGAAATGCCAGCTTGCAGGAGTAGCGGCTAGAGATTCTGCTGTGGCAGAGAGGGGAGGGGAGCTAAGAGTGAACAGGTCCCTGAGTGCCAGGCTGCGGAGGTGGGGCTTAATTGGGGAGGCAATTAGCATACAATAGTGGTTCTATTTTTATATCTTAATGAGTCTAGTAACAACTCACAATGCATGTTCCACCAGCCAAACAGCTTAGTCACAGATTGCCAGAATGAAGCTGCAGAGAGCCTGCCAGCCTCCAGAGTCCCACAGTTTATTAGTCCAGTGTCGCTTATCTTCCACTGAGCCCTGGTCTGTATGACACAGGTATCAAGGTCTCTTGCATAAAAGCATTAAAGAGCCCGTGAAACCCTTGCGTGTATGCAGGACACCACACGTGCATGCACACTCATTGACTTCTCACAGGTACACACACACTGAGTGTTCACATACAGATCCGGGCCATCACAGTGTTAGAGGAACTGGGTGAAGGCTGAAGCATTTAGATGCAAAGCATTTAGGTGTGAAGCATTTAGGTGTGAAGTATTTAGGTGTGAAGCATTTTGGTATAGTGTCCTGGAAGGGCTTTTGTCTCATCAAGGTCTTGAGGAAGAAGCATGCTGGTCTGCAGGGGAGTGGGCAGGTCCCACCCTCAAACTTTCCTGTTTGTTCTTTCTGGTAATCACTTGCTTCTCTCCCAGGTCAATGATGTCTGTGTCTGCCAGCACAACACAGCTGGCCCCAACTGTGACCGCTGTGCTTCCTTCTACAACAACCGGCCATGGAGGCCTGCAGAGGGCCAGGACACCCACGAGTGCCAAAGTAGGGACCTGGGATTAGCCCCTGACTGTAGCAAATGGGATGGGAGTTGACTCTTAGTTTCTTACCTGTATCACTGGGAATCTACTTTTGTTGCCTATGTGGAAGCTGAATTTTCAGCCATGCCTATCAGATCTCTAGTTTAGAGTAAAGTTGGAATCCCCTTACTGCCTCCACCTCCATTCTGTTAGCCCTGGAAGAGCCAGGCTTTGGTCCCTGCTGGAGCTCCCAGGCTCCTTGCTCTGTGGCAGACACATCTGGCTCCTAGTGATCACATCTCTATACCCGGTGGTCCTTGGATACAGAGCCTTTGTCTGTGCAGATCACAAAGTAGCAGAGACCCATCTGTGATTATTCGGAGGGCTTGAGTGCATGGAGGACCTCCTTTTCTTCTGGAGTCCATCCCAAAAGGGAGTTGGGAGGTCTGGGTGCTTGTCCACTCAGCCCTCTTCCTGGTCATGCAACTTTTCTCCAGCCTCCTTTGAAACTGGACCTCAGCTCCTTGCTCTGCCATCTTGAAGAGTCGATAGAGATGCTGATGCTATCTCTGGTGCCTGCCATGGTGGTCTGTGTTGTCTCATGGAGTCAACCTTGGATCTCCCCATCCAGGGTGTGACTGCAACGGGCACTCAGAGACCTGCCACTTCGACCCAGCTGTGTTTGCTGCCAGCCAGGGGACAAATGGAGGTGTATGCGAAAACTGCCGGGATCACACTGAGGGCAAGAACTGTGAGCGCTGTCAGCTACACTATTTCCGGAATAGACGACCCGGCGCTCCCATTCATGAGACTTGTATTCGTGAGTAGTAGCTTCAGGGACAGGTGACTGTCCACCCTTTCTCCCCAGTTTGTCTCTGGGAACATGAAGGCCATCAAGAAGTAATGAAAATTTGGTCTCAAGGAAGGACTTGTGGGTTGTTTTAACTTAGCTATGCTCTACTGAGTAAGTAAGTCACTTACCCTCTCTGGTCTCTGGGCCATCAAGCAATGACTTGCTGATCAGTATACAGCCTTTATTTTGGGTGCAGAGAGAAGAAAGCACAAGAACAGCTCCTGCCTTTGGGATGCACACACATTGTGAAACCAAGGGGTGCAAATATATCCCTTTTGTTTTTGTTTTCCCAGTGTTGAGAACTCCTCTACCATGAGATTATATCTTAATCCTTCAGTTCCAGTTCAATGACTGGTAAATCTCTGTGGTTGAGTATTTGTTGACTGACTGAATAGTAGAATGGCTTAACATGCCCACCAGGCCACTGGATTCACATGGGATAGTGGATCTCAATCTTCCTAAGGCTGTGACCCTTCAATACAGTTCCTCATGTTGTGGTGACCCTTAACCACAGAATTATTTTCATTTGTACTTCATAACTGTAATTTTGCTACTGTTATGAATTGTAATAAAAATAATTGTTGTGCAAGACATCTGATATGTGACCCCTGTGAAAGGCCCATTCAACCCAAAGGGATTGTGACGCACAGGCTGAGAACTGCTGACCTAAGAGAAGACAAACAGGTTAGAACAAGTGTTTCAGGCCAGTTTGATCAGAAAAACCTTGTGGACAAAGGAGCCTTGAGTTTTGCAAGGCAAGAAGGAGTCTAGGCGCAGGCAGGAGAAGCTCAGTAGCTGGACAGAACTAGTGAGACCAACTTGAGTCTGCTTCCCCAGGACAATCTCCAGGATGCTAACATCTGTGAGCACTGTTTCCCTCATCTATATGGTATCTCCTGCCTGTTGAGAATGTTGAGAGGATTGGGCAGGGCAGCCTGTGAGAGTAGTCATGGTAGTCAGTCAGGAAGTGATGACCACAGAAGCAAGGGAAAGCATGGATAGGCGTCAGGCACTGTCCTACCTGCATTCACCATTTACTGCCCAGAAGGAATGTCCTGTTCTCATGTGACAGATGGGGAAACAGGCACCAAGGGTTCCGTGCTTGGCTGGGGTCAGGAGGCCGGGGGACTTGGAGCAGGCTATCCTGGCATGTCCTCTGAGCTCTAATTTTCCTTTGTTCCTGCCACTCAGCCTGCGAGTGTGATCCAGATGGGGCAGTCCAGGGAGCTCCCTGTGACCGACTGACGGGCCAGTGTGTGTGCAAAGAGTACGTGCGAGGAGAGCGCTGTGATCTCTGTGCGCCTGGCTTCACGGGGCTCACCTTCGCCAACCCGAAGGGCTGCCATCGTGAGTAGAGGTTTCAGGAAGGTGTGGGGTGGGGCGACATGGGCTGCTGGGGTGGGCAGCTACCAGACTGAGCACTGTCCTTGGAGTGTTCTCCTCACAGGGAGCCCTGCTCCATGCATGTGTGCTTCACCACAGTCCTCCAGCAAGTGGCAGCACAGGCTTGGGCTGGAAGGTGGGTTTGAGTCAGCCAGTGCCAGGGTGGGCAGGCCGGCTGCCAAACCGCCAGGTGGCCTTATGAGTAAGCCATGTTATGCACAAGGGCAAGCTCTGTGACTTCAGTCTGGTCTCAACGCAGAGCTCAACTTTAGGGGGATGTACCAGCTCTGTACAGCATTAGGTTTGAATTCTGTTTGCAGAGTGAGAGTCTGGGACACAGTGTCCTGAGGCAGGGCCAGGCAGAGCTTGGATGTAGGAAGTGTCCCTGAGGTTACTCTCTCCTGTAGGTCAGAGGGCAGGTGCTTTTCCAGGGCTGGGCCCTCTCTGGTGCATTTTTTTTCCCTGGGGCCAGCCTCTTTTCTGTCTCACCAGCCTTTCCTCCCTCCCACAGCTTGTGACTGCAGCATCTTAGGTGCCCGGAAAGATATGCCTTGTGAGGAAGAAACTGGACGCTGCTTGTGTCTGCCCAATGTAGTGGGCCCCAAGTGTGACCAGTGTGCCCCTTCCCACTGGAAGCTGGCCAGTGGCCTGGGCTGTGAGCCCTGTGCCTGTGACCCACGCAACTCCCTAAGCTCCCAGTGCAACCAGGTATGAGGGACAGGCCCAGGGGCTCTTCAGTCACAGAGGGATCCTACCCTCCAGTGTCTCTTGTCTCTCCCTTACACTGTTTTCTGGCCTTCCTACAGCCAGGCCAAGCTACATCTGTCCCCTTTCCCCTTGGGGGATGCCACCAGCTCTCCCTCCCTCTGTAGTTCTCAGCCTTGGGCCAGGATTGTTCCCCATACCTTCTGCAACTCGTTGCTAGAACTTGACTTTGGCCTTGTCTTTGAGTGGGAGCCCTAGTTTTGGGGAACACCAGGTCCATAGAGCACCAGGTGTGGGGCACAGTCTCCAGAAGCAAAGCCACGCAGAGACCAGAAGGGTTCCCCATGGCATTCTCTTTATTCAGTTTACAGGGCAGTGTCCTTGTCGGGAAGGGTTTGGTGGCCTCACATGTAGTTCTGCAGCCATCCGTCAGTGTCCTGACCAGACCTATGGACACGTGGCCACAGGGTGCCGAGGTGCGTGCTTATTACATGATTATGCAGCAGGCATGTAGAGGGGAGGGATAAGGGGTGCTTGGTGAAGGGCCTTGATATGGTTGGAAGTCCTGTGCTGATAGCCTGGCTAGCCCTGTGAGCATCTACACTTGAAGACTGCCTGGCCTCCCTGGATCTGGATCAGGTTAACTAAGGCAGCCCCTCACATTCTAAGGTGAGAGGCAGGGGGCTTTGCTCACACTCCCTGAGAGTAGTGGCCAGCAGCAGTGGAGAAAATGCGTATTGGGAGCTGGGGACTGGAGTGCTTCCCTGGAGGGCTTATAGATCAGCAGTGGCAGAGAACTGGAGTCTAATGGCCAGCCTTGGGCTCATCTCTGCCTTGCGGGGTCTAAGCAGCTTGCCCCTCTCATACTTCCTGCTCTTACGGTGGAGGGAGGTGCTGTGCACTGGGCCCCTTCCGTGCCATGGTCACCTCCTAAACAGAAGCAGAAAACCAGAGTATGATGTGCAGTGGGTGTGCAGATCAGATAGGTTCACATGCATGTAAATGTCTAACTGGGAACGTGACTGGCATGCTGGTGGTGCAGGGGACAAGCTTTCTGTCAGTCTCCGCCAAGGCTGGCTTTGCTCTAGCTGATGTCAAGGGATAGTCTATGTCACTTAAGCAGGCCCAGTTTTTTCATCCTTACCACGCCCCTTCCCCTTCCTGGCCCCAGCCTCTGAGTGTCATTTCTCTCGGTTTCTAGCTTGTGACTGTGACTTTAGGGGAACGGAGGGTCCTGGCTGTGACAAAGCCTCAGGCCGTTGCCTCTGCCGCCCTGGCTTTACGGGACACCGCTGTGACCAATGCCAACGAGGTCACTGCGACCGCTACCCAGTATGTGTAGCCTGCCACTTCTGCTTCGAGGCCTATGACACAGACCTCCAGGAACAAGCTAGGCGCCTTCACAGTCTCCGTAATGCCTCTGAAGGCCTGTGGACAGGGACAGGTCTGGAGGAACATGGCCTGGCCCCTCGGTTGCTAGACGCCAAGAGCAAGATTGAGCAGATCAGACAGATTCTGAGTGGCACCTCTGTCACAGAGCAGGATGTGGCTCAGGTGGCCAATGGCATCTTGTCTATCAGGTAGGTCCTTTTTCTGCTAAGCGGTTGGAGGGATTATGGCAGTGGATTTGGGTGAGGACCACTCCGGTTCATTCCAGTTCATGGGGCATCTTTACACACATCCTTTCTTAGCTACCAAGGCATGTCTGTGAAGGTGGGGTGGTGGTGTTTCCTCCATTCTGCAGATGTGGAGACAGGCACAGGTGTGGTGAGCTATGCAGACAACAGGCCCAGAGCCTGAGCCTAGTGTTCTTCCTGAGCCTGTACTGCCAGTGGGATAGTCAGCCCTGGATTAGTCACCTTGGCAGAGGGCATCCAAGAGACAGGGCACTAAAAATATCTCTGAATTTGTCTTTAGAATGGAAAGAGTCCTACCCACACCCCTCCAACCAGCAGAGGTGCCTTCTTTAGGAGCTCAGGTTCTGGAAGCTTCTATAATTAGCTTGTGTTCTCTGAGCATTGGTGGATGGTGCCAAGCCCAGAAAGAATATGAAAGAGGCTATGTTTCTCATGAGGGTATTCAGACATCGTGGGCAGTGTGGGGGTTGAGGGGGCTCTCTGGATGAGCTACAGCTTGTTGGAACCTGTTCGTTCATTCATTCATTCATTTTACGTGTGTGTGTGTGTGTGTGTGTGTGTGTGTGTGTGTGCATGAGTGTGCAGGTACACATATATACAGAAGCCAGAGCAGATTGGTGGGTGATGCCTGCTGTCACTGTATGATGTACCTGCCTTGTGACATGGTCTTCCATTGACTTAAAAGCTCACTGCTTTCGTCAATTCCTAGCTTTTTATATGTGTGCTGGGGATTTGAACTCAGGTCTTTATAGTTGCAGAACATTCTTATCTGCTGAGCCATCTCTCCAGCCCTTGTAAATAGGCTTTTGAGTACCTAGTAGGATACAAACATTGTGCAAGGTGCTTGGGACATTAAAATACTAAGACATGGTCTTTACAGGCCAAGGGCTAAGGTATCTGTCCTGTAAACAGTGATGTGATACATGGGGTATGTGAGAGAGCTCAGACTCTCACAGAGGAGTTCATGGTGGCCTTCACGGGGGAAGTGCTATATGACCTAAGTCTCAGAATTAGGCAACTAGTCCACAGGTGGTCAGCATAGGAATGTACTGTGTTTTGGTAGGCCCTAAAAGGGTATGCTGTGCCCGAACAAGGCTGTATGGTAGAGATGTGTAATACCAGAAAGCATGGTGGTATAGGAAAGGTCCTGAGGCATGAGGGCAGAGATATGCCAGAGACATTCCAAGCCCCTGCCAGATAGAAATGGCTGGTGAGTATGCAGTGGTTGGCGCTCCATGGGGAAGGGTTAGGCTATGGAGGAGAGACTGGAAACACCCAAACATAAGGTAGGAGCTGAAGTCAGCCTGGGGAGCCAGAGGAGCCAGCAGGGTGGTTCTCTTCTTGGAAGCCAGGAACAGCCCGGAGATGGAGGGGGGAGGTGAATCCTGTGTTGCGCTGACAGAAGTCAAGGAAAGAGAGCACTCGCAGAGCCACCTGCAGAGAGATAGGGTAGGCTATGTCCTGGCTTCAGCTTTTCTGAGTCTGCCAGGCAGAATGCTCGGTACCATGTGAATGGTCCCTTCCCACATCCGTATGGAAGGTCCTTCCCCACGCAACCTGCTTCTCCTGACTCAGTTACAGCTTCTCCCTATATTTAAGCAAATATCCTTTTATCTCAGGAGAACCCTTCAGAGCCTGCCGCTGGACCTACCCTTAGAGGAGGAGATGGAATCCTTCTCTAGAGACCTGGGGAATCTAGACAGAAGCTTCAGTCAGCTCCTCCTTATGTACCGAAGCAAGAAGGAGCAATTTGAGAAACTCAGCAGTGAGGACCCTTCAGGTGAGGACAGGGGCACAGGCTACTCACCCTAGGGAGACAGGCCCCTACCCAAGGCCTCCAATCCTTCTTCCTCAGGAGCCTTCCGCATGCTGACCATGGCTTATGAACAGTCCTCCCGGGCTGCACAGCAAGTGTCTGACAGTTCCAACCTGCTGAGCCAGCTGAGGGACAGTCGCAGAGAGGCAGAGGGCCTGGAGAGACAGGCTGGAGGAGGAGGAGGTGCTGGAGGAGCTCAGCTCATGGCCCTGCGCCTAGAAATGGCTTCGCTGCCTGACTTGACACCCACCATCAACAAGGTGACTGAGAATGAGAGCTCAGTGTCCTGAAGCCCTCACACTTGTAATCTGTTCTACCCAGAACCTACCCCGCACCTTCTGACCCCAGGTCCTTGCTGTGTGTTCCAAGATTGCCAAGGAAACATGCTTATGGTTGCCATGGAGATGTGTGGCTGTTTAGTGTGGGATGGGAGTAGTTCTGAAGGGGCCTCTGACACCCTCATCTCTCTACAGCTTTGTGGCAGGTCTAGGCAGACAGCCTGTACCCCGGGAGACTGCCCTGGAGAGCTGTGTCCCCAGGACAATGGTACAACCTGTGGCTCTCACTGCAGGGGAGCCCTGCCCAGAGCCAAAGGGGCCTTCCACATGGCAGGGCAGGTAGCTGATCAGCTACGAAGCTTCAACACCCAGCTCCAGCAGACCAGGCAAATGGTAGGTGCCACAGAGTATGGGAGCAAGAGTCACGGGTTGCAAAATTCCTTGAGCAATTCAGAGTTCACGTTTTTATATTGAGGAGAGTAAAGCCCAGAGATCTCGGGTGACTTGTCTAATGTCTCACAGCGACTGTAAAAGTGGAATTTGGAGCTTTCTCCTACATGAATATGATTCACAAATGGAATTTAGTTACAAGTCCAGTGAAAGGTTGCCCCGCAGAGTAAAAGGATGCCCCGCAGATTCCTTGGGGGCTGCCCAGAGGCTCCTTGGAGGCGCTGTCCCTTTCTGATTCACATTGTGTTTCACTAGATCAGGGCAGCTGAGGAAGCGGCCTCAAGGGTCCAATCTGATGCCCAGCGCCTTGAGACCCAGGTGAGTACCAGCCGCTTGCTGATGGAGGAAGATGTCCAGCGCACACGGCTTCTCATCCAACAGGTCCGGGGCTTCCTCACAGGTGAGCTGGCCCTCACCCCCTTGTGAGTATTCTGGCTTCTACCTGTCCCTCATGCCCACATCCAGTTCATTAGTCTCCTGCCTCCTTCCCACCATGCCTGCTGCCCTTGGGCTTGGCCCTGTCTCTTGCCTGGGTTTGTTTTTTTTTTTTCCTTCTATTGATTTTATTGCCCTCCTACCCTTCCTCCAGCTTCTCTTCCTTGTTCTTGGATGAACACGGGCTCCTTTCTTGGCCTCTGTCCATCTCAGCTCTGTGTTTGTTTCTCTTTCCTTTGTTCACTGGACATCTTTGAACCAGCCAGGCCTGTGCCCACTGCAGGGTCTTTCTCTGATCTTTGCTGACCTGGGATGGACAGCTCCAAGGCTACAGCTTTAGATGTCACCTCCCCAGAGAGGCTTCGTGCAGTCTCCCTGTCTGCGTCCCTCATCCCATCTCCTGTTCATCTTCTACTCAGGAGTGGTTATACAGTTCATTATGAGTGTCTCTGGCATATATTGGCATATATATACACACATACATACACATACATATATATGGTGGAATGAATGAATGAGAAATGAACTCAGGCATGTTGCTTCTCTTGACTCTATCTTCCCCTTGAGAATGGGATTGGTAGTATTCTACAGGTTTATCCTGAGGACCAAGGAACTGCTGTAAAATGTGCTTTGACAAATTAAAGGTGCCACTGGAGTGTAAGCTGATATTATTAGCTCTCGGGTTCCTGCCAGGACTTTGCTTGGCTGGAAGCCTGGTTGATATGAGCTGAGAGCTGGGCACAACAGCCACGGCTCATGCTACTACTGCAGTGTTTTTACCCCAAATAGGCCAAAGCTGTCTCCTGAGGGCAACAGCTGGCCACGAATGGAGCTGTAGGTAGAACTCAAGACCAGGGCGTTCTCCACAGAGAGAACCCTTCTCCACAAGAGAAGCCCTGTGACTTAAGCAGGGGGAGTCACTGGGGAGTGTGATATGGGAGTGCAGGGCAGAGGTGCTTGGCACATAAGGACAAAGGGGAAGCCAAGGTTTGGAGCTTGAGGCTGAGAAGCCATCTTATGTTAACTTGAGTAGTCCCAGGCTCAGCTCCTGGGAGCAGGCAGGAGCTCTCAGGCTTCTCCTCCCTCTCAGCTCGGCTGCACTTCAGGTCAGGGTCAATGATAAATACAGGGGCAGAGGGGGACTGTGGGCCTGAGAGAGGCTGGGGTATGGGTAGGACCCAGAGAGTTCTCATTGCCACCCTTGGTGGATTCTAGTCTGAGGACCTATGGCAGGAGGGACCAGTCCCAGCTGCTACTGCCAGGGGAGAGAATGTCAGGCCTTTGGTAGCCTTTCAGGTAGAATTGAGGAAGTTCACAGCTGGGGCTTGTGAAGCAGTTACAAATATAGGCAGTATTGGAAGGCCTTTGTATTACATTCCTTAATAGCAGTCACTCTGGCTAAGTACCGCAATTACCTCCATATCCCATGTGAGGAATACACAGAGAAGTTAAGCAGCTTGCTAGAGGGTGTCCAGCTGTAGGTGGTGCTTGTGCAGGTGCGTGCATGCACGCGCACATCCGGGTGCTTCCTTTTGACTCTCCCCCACCCCCTGTATTCTCTCCCTTCCATCACCTCTTCTGGCCCGACAAATTTGCCCTTCTCTGAGATACCCCTCAGGTTTCTCAATCCTCCAGGAAGCCTCCCTGGTCCTGGGGAAGTGCTCCACCGCTGGTCAGGTGCAGTGCCCTCGACAGGTCACTCAGGGTTATGCTTCATCTGTATGGACCTCTCTCTCCCACTGCAGTGAAGCTCCACAGGGGCTGGGCAAACTCTGACTGTACTCAGTCAGTACTGTGCACGCTGGTATTTACTCAGAAGTTTACTAAGTGCACTGCACACTTGTTTGTGCATGCTGCTGCTGCAGTTGTGTAAAATACAGGAAGCACCTAAGCTGGGTGGGCTGTGCTCCTGGCAGCAGGTTTTTTGGGGGAAGGTGTCCATTTGGCCCCATTTGGAGAGCAGGACACTGGGGCTTCTGGAGGGACAGCATCTCCATGAAATTCCCCAGGGAGCCGAAGGTGAGATGGGACCACTGCTTAGTTAAGTAACCATGGCTGCACCTTGGGCTCCTATGGTGTGTTGTTGCATAGCATGGAACGTCCAGTCTCTTTCCTCCCCAAAAGGTCATTCCACCTGGTGTGGAGAGGAGCATGGCTGGAATCTGTGTCACTTGCTGCCTGTGAAGAGAAGCTGGTCCCAGAACCCCAGAGGGGTTCAGGCCAGGCTAAACTATCTGGGCAAGTGGACACTCCTTTCCAGATGTTATCTTTGGAAGCAGCTGAGAGATGAGAAGGTGTTGCCTCTGTACTTCTCTCTTAGATCTCTCTCTGAGACACTTTGTAAAAAATCTTGCTGACTGATGGTGACATGTCACAGCTCAGGATAGGAAGGGGGACCTGTCACTCAAGGGCATTTCACAGGTCAGGAAACTGAGCCTAGGCAGCCTAAGTAGTGGGTCTCCAAGTGCCTGGCCTGATCTGGTATCTGGGGGACACAAAATGGGACAAAACCCAGTCTCTGTTCTCAGGGGGCTCATGCTACAGAAGGAGAAGAGAGACAAGCCAGAAGACTGTTTTTATGGGGGGAAGGGAGACATGCTGTGTGCTGGGGAGAAAGAAGAGGTGAGGGCCTAGGAATGAGTGAGTGCTGCTTCTAGATTCCATTGCTAGGACTGGCTCGAGACAGTGATATTTCAGAGGGAAAAAAAAAAAACTGTAGTCCTTCTCTGCCTTTGCAAAAATGAGTGCTCGGGCCTGAAGACGGGTGCAGGGAAGGGGTCTCATTGCCAAGGAAGCAATTCCAATTCCTGGCCACTCCCTCCAATTTGAGCTGATTATGTGTGTGCTGCTGGAGTTATTCAGCACCAGCTGCCTGGCACCACCTCCTCTTTCAAGCCCACAGCTTCCTGTGGCACAGACACTTAGCTGCCACAGCTGTGCCCACATCCCTCCTCCTCTCAGTAGAGCACAGGACAAGAATCCTATAGCGTCCTGGAACCACCCCCAACCTCCACCAGAGAAATGTGCCTGGGTTTGACCAGGAGGAACAGGGCTCTTGGGGAAACAACACAGGGGTTACAGCAGACTTCCTCCAGGAGTGTTACCCAGCCTAAAGGGCCTGCTGATCCTAGAAGAGCTAAGTGGAGCCCACAGTCTGAGGGCTTGCTTGGCTGTCTTTCAGATCCTGACACAGATGCAGCCACCATCCAACAGGTCAGTGAGGCAGTGCTGGCTCTCTGGCTACCCACAGACTCAGCCACAGTGCTGCGCAAGATGAAAGAGATCCAGGCCATTGCTGCCAGGCTCCCTAATGTGGACTTAGTGCTATCCCAGACCAAGCAAGACATCACACGGGCCCGCAGGCTCCAGGCTGAGGCTGAGAAGGCCAGGTACGGCTGCTGACCCCAGTGCCTTCCTCATGGAACTGGGCTTCTGTTTATTCCCCAACTGTGTTACTGGAGAGGGGTACAGGGTCTGTAACAAGGGCTTACCATGGTCAGGGAGGCCAGGGTTTCTGCAGGCTCCAGGCTACATTTCATACACATAACCCAGTACTTCATGAAAAGAGCTTGTGCCTAGAGAACACCATGAGCATTACTCTTAAATGGCTGCCTATAGGTGGGTCCTGTGGGGAGAGAGCTGATGTTTCCCTTGTCTTTGTCTGCCTAAGAACAATGTCCTCCAAAACGGCTGTGAATTAAGCTCATATCTGTTCATTTTTTGCTCACTCATTCTCTCTCCCCTTCCTCTTCCTTTACTCAGAAGCCGAGCCCACGCTGTGGAAGGGCAGGTAGATGATGTGGTCGGGAACCTTCGGCAGGGCACCGTGGCTCTGCAGGAAGCTCAGGACACAATGCAGGGTACTGGCCGCTCTCTTCGGCTCATCCAGGAAAGGGTTGGTGAGGTGAGCATTAAGGACTCCCCATGTTTGGGAATGAATAGATTTAGGTACAAGGCAGAAGGTGCTAGAGTATGACCTGGTTAGATGCCACCCTGGAGGTCTTGCCTTGGCTTGGCTTTGAGCTTCAGATTTGTCTCAACGGCTCAGGATGCAAAAGCAGGGATGGACTCTGAGCTGCAGTAGGGATGAAGTGGGTGGAGCTGAAGGAGGAGAAAGCCTGGGTACCACTCGACAGGTAGTTTGAAGTCAAGGGAGGACTTTCCTTCCTGAAGCAAGAGAGACAAGCTAGGGAAATGAGGCCCCTTGATGCTTCTGAGACCCAACACCAACCCTGATTCCTTTGTCTTTCAATAAAGGTTCAGCAGGTCCTTGTACCAGCTGAAAGGCTGGTAAAAGGCATGAAGGAGCAGATGAGTGGATTCTGGGCACGGATGAAGGAGCTTCGCCGCCAGGCCCAGGAGGAGCAGGCACAGGCAATGCAGGCTCGGCAGCTTGCAGAGGGCGCCAGCCAGCAGGCAATGAATGCCCAGGAGGTATAAAGATGGCGGAGTCATCCCAGCCTCATGGAATCAGAGTGGGGCTCCTGAGGAGTAAGGGTTACTACACATTATAAGATTATACAGGACAGAATCAGAATGGTTCAGGGTGGACCCAAATACACCCTGTGTCTGATCTACCCACCCCTGCTCCTCTGGGTAGCTGGTGCAAGGCATGAGTAACATCTTAGATACTCTGTTTATGAATGAGGTCCACACTCATCCACAAAGTAGTTCTCTCAATATCCACTCTGGTGCTCATCTCCTGAGTCTTTAGCCTGGTTAGGCACTCATGGCTTAGACAGACACCCTGGACTCCATCCTAGTCAGAAGCAGGGCAAAGAAGATCCAAGAGCCATATCAGGATCTCAGGTGTACCTCTCACTTTACCCAGGGCAGGAGCACTGGTGTGGTGACAGCGTTGGCAACATACCTTGATATTACCCTTTCATTTTGCACTTGGCAAGTGAGAAGACACAACAGGAGGAAAAAAAATTTTAAGACATCCCCTCGGGGGGAGGGGTCAGGGATAGGGCAGTATAGGTGAACTCAAGCCCTGGAGATATTAGAAGGTTGTGTGCTGTTTGGGTAATGCCAGGTAGCTGCTGACATTTAGGATGTTAGATGATGTTCATGGTGGTATTGAGAATGGCCTATCTTTTCCAGGGCTTTAAGAGACTTAAGCAAAAGTATACAGAGTTGAAGGACCGGCTGGGTCAGAGTCCTATGCTGGGCGAACAAGGAAATCGGATCCTGAGCATCAAGGTGGAGGCAGAGGAGCTCTTTGGGGAGACCATGGAAATGATGGACAAAATGAAAGGTGAGCCTGGTCCAGGAACATGGACTGTTGGGCATCCTGGAAGACAGCCACCATCCAGTACTTATTTAAAGATTTTTAATTATACTTTTTGTGTGTGTACTTGTACAAGTACACATTTGTCATAGCATGTATGTGGAGGTCAAAGGACGGCTTGGAGGAGGTGGTTCTCTCCTTCCACCTTGTAGGTTCTGGGGATTAAATCTGGGTGATCAGGCTTAGTGGCAGACACCTTCACCCATAAGCCCCCTCACTAGCCCATCCCATGTGGGGACTCCTAAAACTCTCTCTTATTGGAGCCAAGCCAGCAGTGCTACAGGAATGAGAGCAGCTGAGACTTATTGGGCAGCCAGAACATACATGTGCTAAGGCTGCAGGAACACAGACATGCAGGTGACATGGCCTGGCCCAGAGAGGCTCACAGTCCAGCTGGGGCCTTTTCTCCTGCTACCCTCAAAATGCATGCTTTGCTATATAGTGACACACGTGTCTGTGATATGGGCACAGAGCTCTGGGGTCTCAGAGGACAGTCAATGCCAGGGAGAAATGTTCAGAAAGGTAAGATCTGAGGAAGGAGGTGTGGCCTTGGAGAGCAGAGAAGACCTCGGGAGGATGGATAGTGAGTGGCAGTGAGAAGAAGAGAGTTGTTTTGAGGATGAGACTGGACTCATATCCAGGAGGAGAGGAAGGTAGGTGAGGAATCCTAAGAGGACAGTCTCATGGCTCCTTGCTGCCCGATGATGAGGGTAGGCTTGGATGCTGTCCCATCCTAGGCCATCTGAGGATTTGGAACATGGAGATATAATGATAGTGGCCTTGGAAAGAGGGAGTTCCTAGGAACCTGTCGATCTGTGGGGCTGCTGAACTGGTGTCTCCAGCAAATGCTACACCCATTATTCCTCTGAATTTCAATAAAAATGGTTGGCAAAAGTCTCATTTAAGTTAGGTGGACACTATAGAAGAGATTAGGTTGGTGAGAGGCTGAAGCCACATAACCCCAGAGGAGTATTAGAGGCTGATTTAGTACTTGTCCTGGTCTTGCCTGGCAATACTATATCTGCAGATAATCCACCAGGAAACAATCACTGGATAGGGAACTGCAAACATCTAAAAATGATGGGCTGGAACCGACTAGGTGAAATTATGTAAGAGGGAAAGTTTTCCTCTGCCCCTGTTTGGGCCTCTGTCACCGAACCATGGCTTGGGCAAAGCTTCTCTGAGCGTGGTTCATGTCACCGGAAGTTCGCTGTAACTGGTAAAGCAGTGGTAAGCACGAGCTGCTACTCACCTGAAAGACACTTAGGAGTTCTGAGCCACTGAGCGTTGCTCTAGGTCAGGAAGGTCTTGCTCACTGCTAGAAGACTTAACAGACACGATACATTTGGACAAGCAGGAGGCAGCAGCTCAAGGTTGAGAGTAAAGGATTCCCCATTCCCAGAGGATTCCATGCAGACAAATCCTAACAAGCACATAAATGCCTGCCTCTGTGCTGTGGACTGAGCCTTCTCTGTTTGCTGGCACCAGACCAGGCCAGGGGCTGAGTCATTTTGCTGTCACCCTGTCCTGAGTGTCCATCAGCCTGAGACTCCATGTGTAGCTCCACATGGATCTCCATGGGCATGAAAGCCCAGGGCTGATGCCACTGCACTGTGTCCGGGATGGTGAGGGCTACCTCATCTTCAGAAAGAATAATGACAGGACAGACCTTCATTCCTAGGAGAGAAGTGGCCAGGGTAGCCAGGGGGAGGGGGTGATGTTACAGCTGAAGAATGGAGGTGTTTGCCTCTTGGATGTCAAGCCACAGAAGTGTGCAGTACTGTCCTACAGGAGCACAACACACAGATTCCTACTGTCCAAGGCATAGGCCTGGGGCAGCTGTGTGTGGGCAGAAGCAAAATGTGGTCAGATTTGGGCTTTATAGGATGACTTCTGACATAGTTAGGGTTGCTCAGTGCTTCCCCACAAGGCAGTCCACATTCGGTCCCTCCTCTTGGCAGAGTCCAGCCCATCACAATATGGTAGAGGGGATGCCTCTATTGGAGAACTTCAGACCGTGTGTCTTATCTGAGGATGGTATATATGTACTAGGGGTGTAGGCAACTATTTCCTGGTGTGATATTTTAGGAAGAGGAAGTGGTGAATGATCTTAGTCACCTTGCCAGCTTTTTCTATCTTCCACCTGAGGGTCATGGGTAGGATTCAGGGTTCTGCATGCCCAACTTGGGTTGCTAATTTTGGTGGCAGCAGCCTTCCTTATCACCCTGGGATAGTCAGAGAGCCTGGAGTGGAGGAGAGGCAGGCAAAAGAAGTCTGAGACTAGGGCTGGGCCAGGTTTTGCTATGAATGGAATGGAGATGAAGAAGTGGTTGACTGCACTCAGGACTGCCTCCAGGCTGGGGGAGGGGAAGGACAGGCTGGGGGAGGGGAAGGACAGTGGGAGTCCTTGTGTGTCTCACCTTCTGACTCTTCCTCACCGGCTGTTCCATCTTCCTCAGATATGGAGTCGGAGCTGCTTCGAGGGAGTCAGGCCATCATGCTGCGCTCGGCAGACTTGTCGGGGCTGGAGAAGCGTGTGGAGCAGATCCGCAGCTACATCAATGGGCGCGTGCTCTACTATGCCACCTGCAAGTGACCTTACGTCCTAACCTCAGACCCTTCCCCCACCCCGCCTTGGAAGGGCACACTGGGGAGGGGAGTGTCTCCACCATTGATAGCACAGTCTGGTCACCCTGGACGTGCTTCAAGGTACTGACTGCCACTGAGCCTGTCCTTGCACGACCACATTGAGGAGAGAGATGGTGCAGGGGGTGGGGCTGGAATGGACAGTGTGCCCCCAACACCAGCTCCTGCCCTCCACTGTGGTAGAGTCTGGGAACAACTCAAAAATGGAACAAAGAGCGATGTATGAACACAAAACCCAATAAAAATCTTTGGATGCAAGCCTGGAAACTCAAGAAGAAAATGATCTGGCTCTGGATTAAGTCACCTTTGTCACCTTCTCTGCCTCCCGTTGAGGCTCCTGTGGACTCAGTCCTATGGCTTGCCCTGATTACTCAGTCTAGCTCAATTGGCCTCTGGACTCAGACAGATTGAGCTCCTGTCTCCAGACTGGAGTCCATCTGTTTCCTTCTTAGTGTCTGTATGTATACAGTGCCCTCTGCTCTACCTAGGCAGGGGAGGAGGTGGGGAGAAACTCTTTACGTGGTCGTCCCTGGCCTATGGTTGCCCAGCTTCTGGGACTGGTACCACAGGCCCATAGGCTTTCAGCTTCAAGCCCCGAGAGCCAGGCTTTTGAAGTCAGTGACCTGTAGATGTAGGTGCTCAAGCTGGTGGTTTGTTTCTCTTGGTTTTAATCACTAACAGCCATGGCACTGGGCAGCTCTAGTGTTTTTAGTGCTAGAGGAGCAGCTAACTCCTCGGCTTTTAGTGTACCCCATGGGCCTTAAGGCTTGGCAGCTCCTGGAAATTTAGCCACCAGGAGCCACAGTTTCTTATCTTTGGATCCCATAACCTCAATCTTCTCTCAGCTTTGGCTTCTTGTATGCTTTTTTTCCCTGGTGCATCCATTCTTTGCAGCCTCTGTCCCCTGCAAGTCAGGAGGCCGCCACCTGCCTTCCCGAGGCTGTCTTTCCTCAGGTTACCATGATTTTAACAAGCTGTCTCCTTATTAACTTAAAGAGGACTGAACAGTTGGTGTGTATGGCTGAAAGGAGCCTGGAAGGATGTTTGTATTTGTCATTGCATTGTCCTCCATGTTTGCATGAGTCTGTGTGCTATTGCTGTAAAGAGACACCGTGACCTAGACAACTCTTACTTAAAAAAAAAAAAAAAGGCATCTGGTGGTGGTGGCACACACCTTTAATCCCAGCACTCAAGAGGCAGAGCAGGTGATCTCTGTGAGTCTGTGAGTTCAAGGCCAGCCTGGTCTACAGAGCTAGTTCCAGGATTCAGCCAAGACTACACAAAGAAATCCCAGGGGGTACAAGAGAAATTGAGAGAAAGGGAGAGAGAGGGAGGGAGGAAGAGAGGGAGGGAGGGAGAGAGAGAGAGAGAGAGAGAGAGAAGAAAAGCATTTAACTGTGACTGGCTTATAGTTTCAAAGGTTTAGTCCATAACTGAGAGTTCTAGATCTACATATGAAGGCAGCAGTAAGAGACACTGGACCTGGCTTAGGCTTTTGAACCTTAAAGCCCTCCCCAAGTGTCACACTTCCTTCAGCAAGGCCACACCTACCCTAATAAGGCCAACTCCTAATCCTTTCAAATAGTGACACTCCCTAAGCATTCAAATATATGAGTCTATGTGGACTACCCTTATTCAAACCACCACAGAATGTGTTTGTACTAATCATATGCCCTTCCTTCTGCTGAGCCAAGTGTTCCTTCTCTGGCCTGGGTGAAGATGGCTTGTGATGGTAGGAAGTAGATTCAAAGAGTATTATCCATATTATTGCCTTCTGAAGCAGAGCTGTGCTTCAGCAATGAGCAGCTGTGCTGTGTTGTAGCTTCCGAGAGGCATCCCTGTGGGTTTAAAGCAGACAGCATGCAATGAAGACATGCACACAGCTGTTAAGGGGGCAGTACTTGCCTGGTAATCCTCTGTTCAAGGCAACTGGACACCAAAGAAGGGTCTAGCAACTATTAATTAGTGAGTCAGATCCATACCCCATCCTCCTCTTCTCCCAACATTTATTATTCAAGGGAAAAATAAACATTAAAAGGACTGCTTTTAATAAAGGCCGGTTCCTAACACCAACATTCTGTTAACAGAAACCTAGTGTTTTGCTCTTAGCTAAACATCCCTGGGAGAGAATTAGGTGGTTTTACTTGTCCTAGAGGTAGGACAATGGATAGAAACTGTTTTGTGTAAAATGACTGTGTAAGCTGATATGGAATGTCACATTGTGTGTTCACCACAGCACACATGGGTACCCACGCATGTGCACACACATACACATACACACACACACCCTTTCCTAGGTGTCTCATTTCTTGTTTCCCTTTTTTTCCTTTCTCTTCTCTTTTCCTCCTCCTCCTCCCCCTCCTTTGAGATAGGATCTCACTATGTATGTAGCAAAGGCTAGCCTTGAACTCACATTCGTCCTGATTCAGCCTTCCAAGCACTGAGATTATAGGTGCATGCCCCGGGGTCTTAGATTAGGTGAGGGTCAAGCTGTGTTTACAGCAGTCACAGACAGAGCAGGAACCACAGCATTCACAGAACCTAGCCTGGGGGCTTGAAGTGAGTTGGGTGATACAATGTATCCAGGCACTTAGCTCCCAGTATACATTGGCTGCACTAACCTCTAGCTGTCCAGATGAGCCCAACTGTACATGAGCTGCTTCTGACTTGAACAGAATGAGCAAAGCCTCATAGAGAAAAATATGTCCATTTTATTTGAGCACAGCACAGAGCACGAAGCTTGAGGGTATGCGGCAAGAACACAGAGAGACAGAACAATGCACCTGACTTTCAGGGGAACGGAGGGAGCCAGAGGCAGGAGACCTGGCTGACATGGAAATAGTCCCCGAATCCTTAATTAGGGATATATGAGGTGTGTGGCCAGCAGGTAGAGAAGGCTCACAGTCCATAGTCACAGCTTTCCCTATTCACCATGGAGGATGGGGGCACTGCTGTGAGATGGAGGCAAAGAGAGCTTTGAAGTGGCCTGGGTCTCAGTGCAGTGGGAAGCTAATCCTGGAGGAAAGGACTAGAGTTGTGAATGCTCCCAGGCCCCTGGAGCAGCCTGGCATTCATGCGAATAGGCAGGTACTATGATAATGGGTCCAGTCTGGCCGTGAGGCCAGATAGGCAGGAGTGAGTCTGCAGAGCAGGGAGTCTGAGTTAGGCTCCATATGGCTTTGCTTGAAGAAAGTGGCACAGCCTGGCCAGCCCATAAAGCTTTTCACAACAAACAACACGGACCCAGATGAGCACTATCTATGGACACTGCATGGAGCCACTGCACGTATGATGTGGGGAAGGGAATAGGCAGGTCGGGAGACCTGGAGGCTGGGAAACTGGAGGCAGGCAGACCACTTATCCTGCTTGTGGCCTCAGAGAACGTCCAAACTTGGGGCTGGCTCCTCTGGACTTCCTGTGAGTGTCTGCCCAGGCAGCAACAGCCTTACTGCCTCAGACCAGCTGCTTTGGCTATCCCTGATCCACTGCTCCCCTTCCTCAGGGCAGACGCCAGCTCAGAGAGGCAGAGAAGAGCCAGGCATGTCTCCTGAAAAGGGAAGCACTGAGTGACTGACTGCAGGGCTTTCAACCCCTCCCTTAACCCACGCGTAGGTGTTCCTTTCTAGACATCAGATCCCCTACTCCCCAGCTTGGCCCACTCACCTCAGCCCTTACCTGAAATCCACATGGGCTCCTGGGATCACATAACGAGACACACCCCAGTCTGCCCACCCCGGCAGTGGGTGCTGCCAACTTTCACTGGTCCCATGACCTCTGACTTGAAGTTCCTGGAAAGGAGATGGAGTAGAGTCTTTGAACTATTGGAGGTAAGAAGGAAAACATGTTCTTCACACACACACACACACACACACACACACACACACACACACACACACACGGTGTCTGCCCAGTCATCTCTTTCTGAAGTCCTGATAGCCAAGACCCTGCTGTGAACACCTCCAGGGCTCCCTTCTTCCTGCCTGCCCCAAACAGGGAAGCCCTAGTAACCGGAGAATCTAACACCAGTACTTCTTACTCACACATGTGCCTTTTGTTTTTTTCAGGACATAGGACTGAATGTCTCATGCATGTGCTGTGCAGCAAGAATTCTGCTACTGGGCTGAGGCCCAGCCTGCCTCTCCACTTGGCCTCTACCATACCCTGGTGAGGCATTTTATAGATGAGCAATCTTCAAGCCAGAGGCCAGACATGGCTGGCAATGGTTTCTCTGGCTGGTGGCAGAAGTTTCCCTTGCCTGGGCCCAGAGTTCCTTTCACCCTGTAGCTACCTATTAGTGGACCTGGTCTTTGCAGTCACATTCTTCAGCAAGTCATTTCTAACCCTTCTGAAACAAATGATCAGGGTGAGGCTTGTTGCAGGACACTACATACTGTTTTTTGTTGGCCTTTCTGAAGAGGGTAGGCTCAGAGCAGTAGGAAGACTTTCCCTTGTTCCCGATATTTAGACAGCTGGAGCAGCAGCCACAGGGCCCTGTGGCTAGGGGGCCCTGTTGCATGGGCACTAGGCTACTGCTGATGCGCAGGGAGCCGTTGACCAGGCAGTTGAGTGAGCGGCCACTGGGAGCTGAGGGCCGGGAGCTGTGTGAGCAGGGTAGTCGGGTCAGTGCAGGAAGGGGTGTGCTTGGGTCCAGGATGGGGGCCTCTGTGATGGAGCTGTCGTGGGAGTCTGGTCTGGAGACTTCAGGAGCAGGAGACACAGGTGGCCTGTTCTCCACCTCTTGGCGGACACTGGGGCTGTGCAGGTTCATGTGTAGTTTCCTCATGTGATGCACCACCGCGGCCGCATTGAAGGCTTGCTGAGGAAGCAGGGAAAGTGTCTGGCTGTGCTCTTGCAGAGGCTGCTGGGTTCCTGCTTTCTTCTCCCTGGGGTTGTTGGAAACCACCCTGCCCACTTCCCAGTTCATAGAGAGCAGCATAGCATACTGCTATTGCCTGGGAGAGGGATGCCCTAGGAAAACCTTCCACCAGCCCCAGACAGTCCAACCTCCCAGGGCCCAGGACAGCATGCTCAGCCTCTGAGCACAGCTCACCCTCCACTTGCTCTTGGCAAAGTTCTTCTGAATCTGGAGGCTGACAGATGGATAGATGTCCCGGTGCAGAGCTGTATTCCCATCAATCCTAGCATGTAGGAGGGGACTTGTTACCAGGTGGCCCTGGCACTCAGTCAGAGGTTGGCCAGGGCTCAGTGCATACAGGACCATGTTCAGTTGATAGAATACCTGAGGAGAGGGGTGACTCCAGCAGGAAAGGACTCTTACATCTTCCTGGGCAGGTCATAGGGGCTTATGCTTCAGTAAATCAAAACCTTTTAGAACAGAGTTGGCAAACTGTGGTCTTGGGGACCGATCTGCCCATCACTTGCTTTTTGCAAGTGATAGCTTACTGGGTGCAGCTATGAGCACTGACAGGCATTTTCCATGGCTCTTTATGTGTTCCTCTGCAGTGTTAAGTGGGTGCTCTTGATAGTAAAGTTCAACTGTTCATCCATCACCTGTTCCTTTACAGACTGTGTATAAGCCCTGGCATCATAGGGAACTATGGCTCTCATCTCCCGGCCCTTATCTTTGATCAGAAGCAAGTCCATGTGGGGCTGTCCTCCACAATACCACCGTATGCAGGCCACACCTTACTCCTCTCTTCAGTCTCTTATTTCACCTGTCTCTAAGTATTCCTTAGATATAGGACATGCGCACAGTATTGGCAGAGCCACCAGGGAACTTGAATAAGTGAGAGACTGTGCCCTGGTTTCCAAGAGCCTCTACTCTAGCTGTGTGGTATTTCAGGCCACGGGCTAGAGAAATTCATGGCAAGCTGTATAATTAAAGGGACAAATGGAAGATCTGGCAATCTGTGTAATGGAAGATCTGTGGGGACTAAGAAGTCAGAGCTGAATTCAGGGCAGTGATCTGGACTTGGAAGTGAAGAGGAAGGATATTTTTCTGTGGTGGCCAAAGGTGTGGTAAAGAAAAAGCCTGGGGTGAGGGGAGAGGGAGGCAGGAGGAGAGGGCTAGCTCCTGAGTCTGTCTGAATCAGAGATATTTGGCTAGACCTGTGGGCACTGGGAATAAAGGCCAGATCAGAACAGGGAAAGCCTGGAGAGATAAGGCTTCTGTGCTTGCTATGGGAGAAGGTGGGAACAACTCTTAAGTTTCTGAGCAGGGGACAGGAAGTCAGTGCCTCAAGAGTCTGTTTACCATCTTGTAAAGTCACATGTCACATGACTCTGTGTGTGTGTGTGTGTGTGTGTGTGTGTGTACCATACACCACTATCTTTGGAACTAGGGACTGACTTAATCTTCCTGGATGCTAGACATGCTAGGCACTCGGCCACGGAGTTTCACCTCCAGCAACATGGCCCTCAGGACAGGTTGCCTCTTTAGTAACCATGCGGGGATCTGACATCCAGCCTGAAGATAGAACCCTTGGCCTTTGCTTCTAAAAGTGGTTAGAGCATGTAGCTGGCCCCTGCAGGCCACACTGGCCCAACTCAGTGCTGTGTGCTGGCCAGCTGGGCCTGATGAACACTGGCTTTTATGACTTCAGCCCACCTCATTTCTTACTTACCAGGGGTGTCTGAGGGCTTTCTCGCAGGTGTACCGTTCGTTTGGGTCCTTCTCCAGCAGATGGCAAATAAAATCCTTGGCTAAGGGGAATATCAGAGATTCAGCTAAGGACCAGATTTCATGACTGAAAGAAATTCACTTCCTGGTGGGCTGGTGGGAGGCAGTGAGTGCATCTTTAGCTAATCTTCTAAAGAGACAGTTTTAAGAGTCTTTTAAAAAAAATCCAAACTACCTAACAACCCACCACAAGCCACCAAGAACAGAGCTCTAGGCAGCCTCACCCACACATACAGGGGAGCCTTGCCAGTCACGTCATGCCAATGTGCCCGCACACCGTGTGCATACATTTGCTGGTAAGCACATGGGTTAGCATGTGAGTGTTGGCTTCTTCCAGCTCTATCCACCACTTACCAGGCTCCACAAGCAGACATGGCTCATTTTTTTTCAAATACAGAATGCATGCTGCCTTCTCTCTTATACACAGTGTGTATGCCACCTTCTCCCACATCAGGGTCAGTTCTGTTCTGTTACCTGATCTCGGGTTGTGCCCCTGCCTGTAACCCTCTTCTCTGAGGTCCTAACCTCAAATACTTCACCTGGCCTTTGAACTGGGGAGAGACTTCTCTACTCTCCCTGGCAGCTTCTGCCGCATGAGCCCCAGGGACTGTCTTCTCCATTAAGATATTTTTTCTCTTGCAGCCTCTGCTTTGCCCTTCATGCTCACCTGACTCAGAAATGTCATCCCAGAACGGAGACTCAAACTCATAGTAACCCTCTTTGATCTTCTCAAAAAGCTTTGATTCTGTTTCTTCATAGAAAGGGGGATAGCCACACAGCCTGAAGGAAGACAGGGAAGAGATAGTCTGAGAGAAGCTCCCCACTCCCTGGACCACCCTCTCTATCTAGCCTCCCACTGCACAATTCACAGTCAATGAAGGTCTCAGACTGGCAGTGTGACTACGAGAGCCCATGCGGAGCTGAGGCCTGGAGAGGACTCTCTGGAAGCATCCTTTGCAGGACATCTGCCCACTGGGCCCTCACTTCCTCTGGCTCTTGGGTGATCTCTAAAATGGATCCTTATGAAGAATGAGGAACATCACAGGGGATTAAACTGTTTTGGTTTACTCTTTGAGACAGGGTCTCATGTAGCCCGAGTTAACTTCAAACTTGCTGTGTAGCTAAGCATGGCCTTGAACTCCTGCTCCTCTCCTCTGTCTCCTCTTAGGATTGTATATTGTGCTACCATATCCAGGTTATTCTTTTCAAAAAAGATGCTTTAGCTTTATTTTAATGTTAATGAGGGTCTGTGTGTCAGATCAGTCTGGAGCTGGAATTACAGGTCTGACATGGGTCTTCTGGAAGAGCAGCAAATGCTCTTAACTGTTGAGTTATTTCTCTAGCCCCCTTCCTACCACTCAACTGTAGACTGTGCTAGGACTGAACTCAGGGTTTCATGCATTCTAGGCAGGCGCAATGCCAACTGAGCTACATCCCTTGGCCCTAGCCTAGGAGATGACTAAGATATTATCTGAGTAAATGAGTTAGAGAATAATTTATCAGCATCCGCACTGAGAGGCAAGTGTTACTTCCCTAAGAACAAAGCTGGCTGCTGGGGGCAGGCACATGTTGGGGGAGAACCCATGGGAAGGCTAGGAAATGGAGCACCTGAGCATGTGTGGAGGAGAGAAAATGCTGAGAGTCTTTAGTTTAGGATGCTGTCTTCGGATGGTGTCACTGCTGGGTCAAGGGAGCTGAGGTACTTCAGCTTACATGGGTTCTAGGTCTTGATCTCTCACTTTTTTGATGGTTCTACAGAGTGGCTGGCCTCACGTTTGTACTGAGGGTGGGAATGCAGTGTCCAGAAGAAGGGTAACCCAGGGGCCTGAAGAGTGAGTGTAGGCTGGGTTCTGTTCATGGCTTGGTGGAATTCAGTGACACCTATGTACATAAGCAAACCTCTCTCTCCCTCTTCCCTTCCCCCTCCCCAACTCCTCCCCATAACTATCTCTCCTCCCCCTCCTCCCTTACCCCCTCTCTCTATGTCTCTCTGTCTCTTTCCCACTTCCCTGCCTCCTCTCCCTGCCCCTCTCCCCCACTCTTCCCTTCCCCGCCCCGTGTGTGTGTGTGTGTGTGTGTGTGTGTGTGTGTGTGTGTTTGTGTGTGTGTGCCCGTGCCCACGTGTGATTTCTCAGGGAATGCACTGACACCAACTTTTACTCACAGTATGTACGTGATGACACCAATGGACCAGCAGTCCACAGCCTTACTGTAGGGCTTCTGGGCCAGCACTTCTGGAGCTGTAGGAAATCAATCGTAGGTTCAGGGCTAGGGACAAGAAAGGAGGCCCAAGAGAGGAGTAGAGAACAGGAAAGGGATGGAAGTAGGGGACAGAGGGGTAGAGTAGGGAACATCCATGAGACTGAAAGCTCCCCAAAGGTAAAGATGTATCTCCCCAAGCAGACTAACTCATCCTTAGAGGAGTGACCTGTTCCTTCTTCAATCTGGGAATGCCCATAAGCTGTTTCTAACTTCTCCATAAGCCCCAAGTCTCCAGCTTTGCTGCTTTCTAAGAGTAACACCTGACTGTGTTCATATGGAGGACCCTCGGGGCAAGGGTCCAGTCTCTGCTTCAAAGCAGGGATCTGCTGGGTAGAATGGTCTTAGCAGCAGAAGCTCTGGAAGAAAAAAGGCTCCCTTTCCCACACTAGTCACCTCAGGAAGCTCCCAGATGGTAACTGGCACTGCTCATCTCTGCACTTGCCTAGTACATGAATTTGAGGGCTCAGTAAGGGAAGCCATGCTGCCCTTGGATTGGGAAAGCCAGGCAGAGACATGCCTTCTGAATGTACCCCAGGACTGGGTTTAGTATCCACAGAATTCTACATCTTTAGGTGAGTGACTAAACTTCCTGTGGGAAAGAGCAGGTTCTTCCTGGAAGTCTGGGCTCTGCCTCCCACTTTCCCGAGCCCATCAGGTGATGACTGGCTAACTATTTTCTTGTCTTTCCTCTTCTCAAGTCCCAGGACTGCTAACAAGTGCCTGGTCAGGAACTTCTCTTTTCAGGAGTCCTGGCAGCTGAGTGGAAACAACGCTCAGCTCCCACCACTCCCAGGTGTGTCCTGGAGTTCCAGGAGTTACCCCTTGAGCCAACACTCATCATCATGTGAATCCAGACTCCTAGCAGTTAGGGGTTCCAGTGTAGGAAGAAAAGATGGGGTGAGTGCCCCAGCCCTCAGCCCTCTGCTCAACCTCAGGGTTGTGATGGTGGAAGAGTGTGCCTAGAATCTATTGGTATGGTTGAGGGCAGCCTTTGTAAAGAGCAGGAATAGAGAATCAGATGGATGAATATGTCTACACACAGTCATCTTTCTCTGTGAGTCATATCACTGCTGTGCTGGTCAATTTGTCCCAGGCTAGAGTTAGTAGGGAGGAATTGTCTCGATCACATTGGTCTGTGGGTAGGTTTGTGTGGCATTTTCTTGACTTAGGATTGATGTGAGATTCGATACCCAGCCTATTGTGTGTGGCTTCATCCCCGGCAATTGGTCCTGGGTGGTATAATAACTCAGGCTGAGCTAGCCATGGGGTGTAAGCCAGTGGCAGCATCCCTCCATGGCCTCTGCTTCAGTTCCTGTGTTTACCTTCCTTCTAGAGATCCTTCCTTGACTTCCCTTCACGATGGGCTATAAGATATAATGTCCTGTCCTCGTTTGGTCATGGTGGTTATCACAGCAACAGCAAGCTAACTATAACACTAGTGGTTAAACAGACAAATGGCTCCCCTCTGCTGCCCCTGGACTCACCCACATAGCCTGGGGTCCCACAAGCTGTGGACATGACTCCATTCTGCTCCATCTTGGATAGACCAAAGTCAGTGATCATGATCTTGGAGTTCTCCTCAGGGGTGAGGTACAGCAGGTTTTCAGGCTGCCGAAGGAGAAGACATATAGCATAGAAAGGGACTTCCTGAGCAGTGTACTGTCCTTGATATGGGCTTTCCTAGGAAGTGAAGCCCTGGGCTCCTAACTCAGAGGCCACAGCCCCTTTCCCTATTTTTCTACCTCCCTTCCATCTGTGCCCTTGCTTCTGCACCCTAGAATTCTGCATCTTACTTATGGTCTTGTCTTGGCTCCTCCCTACTCCCAACTACCCCAGACTGCATTTTGAGGGACCCAACCTTTGGCTAATTGTCTCTTATCTCCCAATGCCTACTGCAGTAGTGCCCACTGTGGTTTAGACCCTTAGTGTCTGAATTTGACTGTGGCTGTGGATCCCTTTGACATTGTAATGAGGGAACATTTAAAAGGTCCCTGAGACCCCAGTGGCGGAGTCAGGGAAGAACTGAAAGAGCTGAACAGGCCTTATCTGTTCAGTGGGAGAGGAGGCCCTTGGTCCTGTGAAGGCTTGATGCCCCAGTGTAGAGGAATGCTAGGGTAATGAGGTGGGAATGGGTGGGTAGGTGGGGGAACACCCTTATAGAAGCAGGGTAAGGGGAGATGGGATAGGGGGTTTGCAGAGGGGAAACTGGGAAAGAGGATAATATTTGAAATGTAAACAAATAAAATATCCAATTAAAAAAATAAAAATAAAAATAAAAAAAAAGAAAATAAAACTAAACTAAAGTAAAAGGTCCCTGAAAAGGCCCAGGTGTAGTTGAACAATGGTTGTCTATGCTCAACATAAGGAATCTTAGGGCAGAAGAAGCCTGTGAGTCCAACCAGGCCAACACTCTCATGTGACATGTGTTCCCCGTCCAGCACTCCTGCCCCATCACCTTCAGATCTCTGTGGACGATGCCATTCTCATGAAGGTATTTCACTGCAGACAAGACCTGCTGGATGACCAGGCTGGCATCCTTTTCTGTGTAGACACCACGCTCTAGGATCCGGTCAAAAAGCTCACCTCCAGAAACACTGTGGGCACAAGAATCTGATTCCACAGTAGGCCAAGCACTTCTCTGTAGCCATGGGCTGTAAGCATGGGCAGGCACCCTGAAGTGGGGTGTGAACATTTATTGCTGTCTCGGGACACTTCTTCTGGGTACCTGAGATATTACTAGGGGTCATTTGGTTCAAGTGTTGGCTGGCCTCTTTCTGGAAGCTTCTATTATAATTCAAATAGCCTTGCATAGAGCACCTGGAAAAGCTAGGAATTCTTTCCTATGAATGCTTTTGTTTCCTGCCTGGACACAGGATTGGATATTGAACAAAGTGTGAAAATGAAATTAATGGCATAAATTTACAATGGGACTTCTTTCTTTGTTAGGGAAAACTGAGCTGCTGAAATTTCAGGTGGGGACACAGACATATTTTAAACTTGAATGGTATGGCAAAGAGGACTTTAGAGCTTAAAGATAAAGCCTGACCTTCCGTTATCCATGAAATCATCTATACTATGTTTCTAGAAGTTTCCAATCAGCACTAGAAGATTGGAGTGCTAGAGAACCCGCCACCTCTGATGAAAGAGGATATTCTCTTTGAGTAAATGCTTAATATTTCTAGATAGTGTGTTAAGCCTGACCCCAACAACTGCAAGCCTGTGCTGGCATGAACTAACTCAATAGTCAGCCTAATGTGACCTCTCAGCCCTGCGCCACAGAATAGCATCTCAGAGCCTCTGAAGCCAGTTCTTGACTTTATCTGGCAGGCATTTTCCCCTGCTCCCCACTCCTAGCCTCTGTGGGGGTGAGGGTCACTTCACTTACAGCTGCATGACCAGGTAGTAGTGGGTGGTGCTCTCATAGATGTCCTCCAGGGTCACAATGTTTTCATGCTTGATCCTGCATAAGGTAAGAATCCTGTGATGGGTAAAGGGTTCAGGTGATCCAAACGAAAAGTGCAGACTCACACTCAAAGTTTGTAGTGATTGTTTGGATGGCAATGTGTAAGAGGACCGTGTCTCAGAGAAGCCTTGCTGCTTGTGGGTAGCACCACCCCATGGGCTGCGAGTCTACAGTGAGTAAAGAAGACAGTGAACTGAGAACCTCACTCACCTCTTGGCTTCCTGACTGTGGGCGCAGTGTGCCCAGATGGCTCATGTTCCTACCAGTTCTTTTCTATGATGGACTAGATCCTTCAAGCTGTGAGTCAGAACAAACTTCTCCCTTTAAATTTGTTTCCTCAGGTGTTAAGATTGTCACAGTAACAAGAAAAGCAATTAAGTAACCATAAAAGGAGTGTTGAGATATGAAAAAAGGTAGATTCTGATTTTCTGTGGAATGTCTTAGATCAATGATACTACCCCTTAAAGAACATGCATGCATCCATGTATCATCTATATATCTATACATCAATCAATCAATCAATCAATTTATCTATTTCTGTCTCTTATCTATCTCTCATCTATTTTTATCTTATATCTATCTTCCAAGCATCTATTTATCTTTCTAATTATTCTTTGCATTGTGGTTTTTGGTCTTTCCTTCTCCCCCTCCCCCTCTCTCCCTTTCCTTCTTTTAGCAGGTTGTTACTATGAAGCTCAGACCCAGGCTAGTCTGGAACTCATCATGCATACTAGGCTGACCTCAAACTTGTGCAGACCCTCCTCTCTCTGTCCCCCAAGTGCTAAGCTCATTTACCACCAGAGTCAGCAACATATTTTTAAAAACTAATTTAACTTTTAAAAAAGTATTTACTTGTGTGTGTGTACATGTATGTGTGTGTGTATATATATACATGCATAATTGCCTGTGTGAATTTATGTTCACCATATACCTGCAGATGGCTACAGAAGCCAGAGGGTGTTAGATTCTCTGGAGCTGGAGTTATAAGTGCTTTCGAGTCACCTGATAGAGGGGCTTTGAACTAATTCTGGGCCCTTTTTAACAGCACTATGTACTCTAAACTGATGAGCCATACTTCCACCCCTCTAGAGACATAATTTTGACTGTTATTAGTGGAGACTGGGGCTGCCACCCTCACCTACAAGGTAGAGGTAGAAAGACTGCTAAATAGCCCATGATGTACAGGCCACCCTCACCATAAAATGGTCTGGTCCATGGGTTGTTGTGATGTCTTGCCCGAGAGTTGAGCAGAATCATCATGGCAGGTGAGAGGACTGGCTTTCCCAACAGCTGCTCTGTGGAGGCCTGGGGATGAAGACTGCCGCCAGGAGGCTGAGATTGAGTTAGATGGGCCTAGGACTTTACCTGACTCTGGCATATCCTAGCTTTATCTGGCTTTCTCAAATCCTCACTTTTATTGTTTGGTTGTATGGTTTTGGTTTGAAAAGTGTATCGATCTCATGTGGTCTCACTGGGATTAAAAGAGAAAAACACAGATGGCTCAGTGATGGCACTTGACTTGAGTTTAATCCCAGAAACTCATGTGAAGGGCTTCAGACTTCCACATGCCTACTATGACACCTGCGACCACTCATCATGTACAATGCACATACACAACAGTAATAAATATATTGTTAAAAAATTAAATCTTTTTTACAAAAAAAATGTGAGGCACAGTGCTGGGGGGAGAATAGACAGTGCTAGCTATGTGATTTAAGGCATATTTAAAATCACAGAGCCAGTACTGTGAGCAGAAGCTATATGATTTAGGTTATCTTTAAACCCCAGAGCTGATACTGTGGCTCCTAGAACTCCACCACCCTCACATGCCAGCAATGCCCACATGAACTTCTGATTATCCCTGCAATGAACTGATGTGCACTGAAAATCTAGGCTGTTGATACAGTGCAGTGAGAAAGATCACCATAGTGTGCCCGCCAGGCTCTTCCATGAAGAGATAATCGACAAAGAGACATCTACAATCCATATGTTCCAACTAGTTTCTTCTTGTTCCCTTTAAGTCCGTGCTTTTTGCTCTTTATTCTAATCCACTGCATCACTTTCTGCTTAGCAGGTACGTGGCTTAGTCTCGGGATCATTTTAATGCTCTGCTCTTCTGCACTCTTGTTGGCTAATCCCAAACTGGATCATTTTTTCCTTGAGATGGCTCTGTATTCCATCTTCCTGTCTTCACAAAATCCTGCCATTCATGTTTTTATCGCTGTGTAAATTGATGTGAGGGTCTTATAATGGGCCTCCCACCCTTTAGGCTGACTCCTAACCCACCTTCTTCCACACCTAAGGTGGTGGTGGTAGGTGATTATTATTACGATTCTGTTTTCTTACCCCAGACCCTCCATCGGTTCTCTTTGTTCATAGAATAAAGCCAGCATCCTTGATCCTAGGACCCTCTGCCAACCTTGTTCCTCTCGACATTCTATTCTTACTGCCTGTCCTTGAGGCTACCCACTCAAAGCTGTAGTGATTCTAGGATAGACTCTCTCCATGCACTTCCATGATTCTGCACAAAAGTTTGCAAAAACTCTTGAATTTCCTTTCTGCACTGCCTCCTTATTCACGAAATTCCACTCATTCATCAAAGTCCTTCTTCTTTGAAAACATATCTAATAATCCACATTCACCAGGCACCTGGGCCAGCAAGCATGAACCTGTCTCTTCCACACACGACTTTCTGCTGGATTGCAGAAGATGAAGACCACGGGAGACAACGCAGTTATGGACGCTTCTCTTCAGTTATGTGGGCTCCCGGGCTATGTCTGCCTCATCAAACGGTTCTGATCATGGGTCACCTGTCACCCTTTAATATGTCACAGGCATCCCACGGGCTCACTGTAGGAGTCTCACTGTGACCACTGGTGATGCATCCCTGTAGCCTCCCGCAGTTTCCCAGCTGTGGATTTTCTCTGGATCCAACCAAGGCTAATTCTGGGGCAGGATGGATGGAAGCCAGCAGGATTCCTGCTGCAGGATTCCTGCTGCCTCCTCCGCTATTGATTCTTCCTTCTGTTGGCCATCAGCTGGCTTTTGACTCTCTGAGCCAATCACTCTCTGGCCTACATGTTTGAACCAGTGAGTTCAACTAGTCAATTTGCTGGGGAGAAAAATTCATGTGGCACAGCTGCCTAGGCTTCACTGACTAACCTGACAGAGCAATTCAAAGGGCACAATACCCACAGCTGTGGAAATCAAGCTCATTTGACATAAAGGTAATTTGGGAAGGGCAGGTCTGAATCTCACAGCTGCACCTGCCCCACCCCAACTCAACTCCCTTTCAGCCACAATGCCGACTCACCTTTTCAACACAGCGATCTCGTTCTCTAGGCTGCTGTCCCGGAAGGCTGGTGACTTCTTGATACATTTCAGAGCAAAGAGTTTCCCAGTCACTCTTTGTTTCACCAGGAACACCTCTGAGAAAGCTCCTCTGTAGGGAAGAGGCCAAGACAGAAAATGTAGCTCTGGCTGGGAGAGAGCATGCCAGAAACCAAGGGGAAGTACAGAAGAGGATTGTATGGCTGACAAGTTTCCAGACGAGTGGAGTGCCCACTGCCTATCTGACATATCAGTGTGCTCTCTCCCTTGCAGATCACACAGGACAGACGTGGGGACCAGGCAGTCATGTTTCCCTATGCAACCCCACAGACTCTGCATTAGCTGTGGTCATTTCTCCACGTGGTCAATCCCATCAAGGCTCTCCAGAGCCGATGCACTCTCCATCACTCAGTGGTGCCATGTGGCTGGCAGTAGTAGCAGGAGAGAATAGACTCACAAGCAGTGAGAAAAGAAAACCTCTGGATCTGTTGAATTAGCTTTTATTTGTGAATCATTTAACTTAATTTGGTGGGGTCTTACTACTTTCAGACTGCTCTCAAATTCCTAGGGTCATGTGATCCTCTTGCCTCGGTTTCTTTGGTAGCTGGAAATACCGGTGTGTTTTATCACTGCACTGCTGGTGATCATCCTGATTCTGACCCCAGAAGACAGGGCAGACCTTTTCTCCTCCATTCCTGCAGTCTCTGTGGATTTGGGGGCATGATGGACAGAACTCAGGAGGATTGACCTGCTCCAGGAGTGAAGGGCCCTGTACATCAGCCATCAGAACGTCAGCTAAGCTAGGGGTGGAAGCTGAAGCCTGATGATAGTTTATGTTAGAATCTTCACTTTTAAGGCAAATGCTGTGCCAACCACTGCTCCAGCTGTGTTGCTGGAGAACCAGAACAGGAGAAAACCTGTATGTGTCCAGAACAGACACATTTTTCTCCTGTTGTGTTTGACTCTCTGATGGCTGAATCTGCAGGTGTGGACCTAAAGGACACAGGGATGGCTGAGCAGTGAAATGTTAACGATTGGATTTAAGGGCAGGGATTTTGAGTTCATCCTGCCTTTTCCTTATGTCTAGACTACTTTAAAAGCAAAAGCCACCGCTCTCAGGGAGCTCCTGAGTCCCTCTAAGGTTTGCACGGTGTTGCGGTGGCAGGCATGTCGGAGCACCAGGAGAAAAGGCATGACTGCCTCTGGAATGTCTTCCAGGAGACAGTGCAGTATCAGATCTTGTCAGCCTGGGCTTCCTGCTCCACCTCTCTCTAGTTTAGGGCTGCTTAGCAGATACTTTCTGATTCACTTGTGTGCCTTGTCTCTCTCCTGCCAACTGCCACTTTCTAGATACCCCCATGCTGGCAAGGCCCTTGAAGGAAGGCGAGGGCTCTGACAACCAGCACTGATGCTGTGTCCTCCTGTGCATGCGGAGTCAGACATCTCCCTGAGTCTCCTCTCAGTGGTGCCTGGGGCCCGTCTGTCTGCAGAAAGTATGGGCACTTCTGCAACCATCTGAGGCCATGGCCTCTTGGCCAGGGCAGGGTCAAGTGACACTTTGACTGCACTGACTAGAAAGCCTGCTTGAGGGAGCAGCCTGTGGACTCCTCGCTTGCCTAGGTCCAATTATTCCTGGCTCATTAGCCGACCAACTGGTGCTCCAAAGAGGTGAAGACTGGTGGCTGGAGCTGCTGGCTGGCCTACATCAGAGCCTGTGACCTCCTGGGGACAGATGGGACTGAATGGTGAGTCTGCCCCAGACATGCAGCCTCACATGCAGTCAGCCAGCCGTGTGATTGCTGTCAAGAGGAGGCCCGGACACCATGGGCTCCAGTGTTTGTAAAGCACTGGAATGAGGATAAGAGGAGGGGTGAAGGGAAGCCATTGTGGGTGAGGAACCCACCTGCTCTCTGGGCCACAGAAGCCCCTCCTCTTCTGTTGGAAGTGGACATTGAGGCTGACTTGGTCACATGACAAAGGAAATGAGGAAGCTGAAAGGGAGGCCCAGGAGAAATGTCCCAAAGACACTGGCTATGGGGAAGTGCTCCTCAGTCCCTCCCTTCTGTGATTAGGTCAGGAACCCTCAAGTTGCCACAGATCTAGGAATGTGGTAGGGGCCACTGGGCTGTCTCAGAATACAGAATCTAGAGGTATGGAGTGGTGTCTCCTGAGGGCTCCAGTGCATTAAAGTAACAGGTACCTTTTATGCCCCTGGAATCCCAGGGCCATAAAATTCTGCCCAAGTCTCTTAATGCAACCAAGAGAGTTCCCGGGGCTGGGTTAGCCCCCCTACCCCTGACAGCAGGCAGCCCAGCCCTCTGAGGCCCAGCCCCAAGACTTACGATCCCAGCACTTCCATGAAGATGAAGGTTTTCCTGATGTTGGTGGTCTGTTTCTTCCAGGAACTACAGTCCTCCTCCTCCTTATGCCCCATGTCCTCCAGAGTTGAAGCTGCCTGGGAAGCTTCATGGGAAGGAGGGGAGAAAGACAAGGTCTGATCAGAGTGTTTCTTGTAGAAGACAGAACAGGTTGCAGAAGGATCTGAAACACCCAGATTGTGACGTAATGGCCAGAAGGAACGACTGGGAGCAGAACCTGGGAAGTGGCAAAAATAAGAACAATCTCCCACGTGCATTCTAAAATTGCTAGAGCAAATCCACTGAGTGACTGCTCTGTGTCTGCTTGGGAGATGAAACAGGGGTGTAGACAAAGGGTGGGAACCCAACAGAAATCTGTGCATTAGTGACGGTGCATAACATACAGATTTACATGCTACATCTAGCTAGCTCTTGGGCATCCCAGCTGAACCCAGGAACTTCCTCTGTTTATGCAGCCTGCCCCTTCTCACCACCACAGCTCTGCCTCCTGTTCTGCAAAGGAGCAGTGTGTTTCCCCTGCCATCCCCACAGCATAAGCAGGAGCTGGGTAGACTTTTGTTAGCATCTGAATTGAAGCATATCCTCTTTTGCATCAGAGCTCTGAGGCTGTACCTGGAAATGCTCCTGTGATGCTCCAGGAGCTGGGTATGTGATGTCAGACAAACTGGACCGTGGCCCTCCTTCCTGGGGTAGCCAGGCAAAAGAAGCAGGCAATGGGCCAGCCAGCAAACTCCCATGCAGATGACTAAGTGACCAGACACTTGGTGCGTAATGGGACAAACAAGGGTGTCTTCAGATAAGGCCAGTGGAGGCCTTGTAAGCAGGTTGGATTTAGGCTGAGATTTGAAGCTGGCAAAGGTGTCAAACAAGTGAAAACTGCACAGAGCTGCCTCCCCAGAGAAAACTAAAACAGGAGGGCCCCAAGGTGGGGAAGCCAGGCCAGCAGGGTACATGGCTGCTCAGTGTCTGAGAGTGACAGGAAAGACCGGCTCTGCCAACACCCTACCTCTCGAACCTGACAGAGAGATGGGTGCATGTGTCTAGTGGTTATTCCTTTTAGACAGTGGCTCTGATCCCACCTTAAATAAAAAACAAATGTCCATAAAATCTTGAGGCCTTTTAGAAGTCTGTGGAGAGAATGCAGCCAGTAAAGTGCTTATCATGGAAGCATGAGGAGCTGTGTTCGATCTCTGGAAAAAGCTAAAGAGAGTAGCACTCACCTGTAACCCCAGCTCTGGGGAGGTGGATTGGTTGGGTTCACTGCTGGGCTAGCCTATTCCACTCAGGGAGCTCTAGGTCCCAATAAACAAAACAAAACATGAAACAAAACGAGGCCTGAAGAATGACAGCTGAGGCTGTTCTTTGGTCTTTACTTATGTACACACTCACTGCACTCACACATGCCTACACACATGTGCACAGAATCCTGTGTTTATGCAGCTCTGTGTCAGATGAAGAGCACAGGTTTGGAACTGGGATTCAAATCCTCTCTCTGCTCCATATTAACCTCTTGGACTATGTGGGGCTGGTGCTCTGAGGAGGACTGATAGAGTGTCAGGCCCTTTGCAGATTCTGAATTCCAAATATCTCAGGATCCTTGGTGTGGGGGATGCCTGGACCCCACCTATCAGGCAGCTAGAAAATGGAAGTTTTGTACTTGAGCTTTTCAATGATAGCATGTCAATCTTGGTAGTCTCCAGAGACAGTCTCCTATAGGTAACACCCTAGGAGCAGTCAGTCTTGAAGAAAGCAGGGCCCAGGGCAAAAGGTGTGCATGTCTAAAGGTGCACAAAAGACAAAGTTGGTTTGCATGCCTCCCCTTTTGTTTTTCCCCTCCACAGAGCAACAGGACTGGAGCTTGTTCCAAGTCAGGGGCTAATGAAGATCCTGGGCAAGGAGACCTCAGCTGTGCACATCACTCCCCCTGCAGGAACTGTGGAGAATGACTGACTGCTCTGTAGGAGGCTCCCAGGTCTCATTAGCTGATCTGTGCTCAATGTTCCTTCCTTTCTATTGCTCCTAAATAGCTTTTAAAACATAGTATTCTTAGCTGAGGCGAAGCCATAGAAAACATCTTTCCCGCCCACTGCTCCTCCCATACATAGAGTCCTAACAGCTCAGCTTCATCATCTTGTGGAACGCTCAGCACCCCAGATCTGGACCCTACACCTTCAGGGACTCCTACAATCCATGATGTCATGGAGATCTCCTGGAAGGGGGCCCAGGCACAGGTAGGGTGGTCACAGGTGGGTAGGGAAGGAGCTGCCTACACTCCCAACTGGGTCATGCTGCTTTCTGCTGCAGCCTCACCAGCCACTTCTCCCCTGGCTTCAGCAATCCTGATCTTTCAGTAGAAGAGAAACATTCAGAGACACCCTGAGCACTAATATTTGGTTTGCTTCCAAGGCACTCTGCCTCACACTATTTCCTATAACAACTGCCATCAGATTTTTGAGCGTAGGAGCAATCCCCACAGAGTCCTCTGAGACTTAGGACAAATTTTACCTCCATGGAGGCCTTCAAGAGGCATCTTCCATGTTGGCCCGTGTACCCAGTTCATGCCCCTCACTCCTCAACAAAGTGAGATCATTGTGAGGATTCTATACCAAAGACTCTTGGCAAGGAAAATGACTATGTTCATATGCAATCATCTCTGAATCATAGAGGTGACATTCTTTCATTTGGTGAGCATTTATTGAATGAATACCTCCTATATACCCAGTACTGAATACAGATATTTCTGTGACACAAGTCTGACCCTTAAATGCTTACAATCTAGAAAGACTGCATCTATGTAAGTAGACAGGTAAGCAGGCAAAGTGCTAGGAAATGAGCCTAAAGGACAAGCGTTCTCAATACGCAGGACCCATTACTAAGCCTGGTGCACACAGGAGGTATAACTACCCTCAGCCCCTGGAGACTGGTTGGGATGGCTTCAGATAGGGGCTAGGCTTAAGATGGGTATGAAGTATTCTTTGCACTGCTCTGAGCCTTCATAGAGGGTGGCACCCCAGCTGAAACCCATGATATGAAGTCCTGTCCGAAGCTCAGGAGGAAGGAAACAGGAAGGCAACAGAAAGCCAGACTGCCTTGCTTCTTCTTGTCATTGTCCCAGCGGCAGCAGCAGACTAATGGGATCTGAGTCTACTACTCAGTCAGCAGAGCCTCTCTGGGACATTCTATCTGAGTCGAGGCGCGTCTTCTTCATCTTCTTCTTCAGTTTCTCTCTCCTGCAATACATATGGCACTCTGAAGCTACCCTGTTTCAAGTAATCATCCTTTCTAGAAATAACCCCATAGACAGTCTTGCTGTTGTAGCTTCTGTCTGGTATTCCTAGCCTCCTGGGGGTCTTTTAAGCTTGTAGCAAGGGAAGAGACAAAGGGAACACTTCTTCCCAGAGGACATGCAGGACAACTACAGCCCTGGCATGTATGAATCCTCTCTGTACTTCCAGGATAGGCATTCTGGTTCATGTTGGCAGCCAGCCTGGCTACTGATGAGATACTGCTGAGAGATTCTTGGGGCCATGAGCCCAGCAGGCAAAAGACCTCTTCCTAGTGACCCCTAGGGCTCACTATCCTGTCCTTCCATCTCCATCTGGTCTGGCTCCATACTACACCCGGATGGAACTCTTGGGAAGATGAGGCGTGTCTGTAGTGTCCTCCTCACTGCCATCATGTGTAGAGACACCGGTAACCCCACGCTTCCTGGAGCTTCTCTCTTACCCCTCCCCCCTTTGCTCAACATTGTCTCCTCTCTGCTATTTGAACTATTCAGGGAGTCAGTGTTGCCCTGCTAGAGTCCTGGAATCCTTGTGTCACAACCTGAAGGCATTCAATTCCAACCCCTTCCCTCCACCCTGTGCACACAATGCAGGGATGAGATGGTGCTTCTTAGCTGGCCTAGACACATCATAAGGGCGAGAATGGGGACAAAGAATCTCTGAGTACAATCTCTGTGGTTCTAAATGTGCAGATAATGGCTCTCAGTTCTACCCGCAGGAGACACTGGTACACTTTCAGCACTCCTTCCTGGGGCTTCTCGGTAAGTCTGTGCCTCACCAGCTCTCACTGACCCCAGGTGAATCAGGGTACTCCAAGATTTGTTCTTTTATCTCTGGTGCTGTGGGTTGAGTCTATCCAGAGCCTCTCATACTAAACACGTGCCAACTCTACTGTCAGCCAAACCTCAGACTTCTTTGCCCTCTTCTCCCAGATTGTTGGAAGCATGGCACTGAGGGCCTGGGGGTACTGGGAGGGAGGTTATCACTTAATAAGAATATGCACCCTGCCTCCAAGCAGAGGCACACACATCCACAGAGCCACATATCATCAGACTATACTGGTCCAGAGGGTGAAAGCCTGGAGGTTTCCCTGACCTGGTACCACAATTTCCTAAATTCTGGCCTATACCAGATACTCTGTATCTGTATCTTTGGATTCCAGAGTCTGGATAGGGAACACACTAGAAGCTCCTATCATGGTTTGGCACTCTGACACTGTGTAGCCCAAAGGAAGATCACTATACAACTCTAGATTGTGACCATTTTCCTTAGTGAAATATGGAAACTTAACTAGGTGAGTCCCTGTTTTGCAGCTGTACGTCCTGAGAGAAACTCCCTGTGAATAGATAGCTTTTCTACACTGAGGTTCTACAGAGAGTCCTGGTCCACATAAGCTCCTGAAAGGCCCTGAGGACTACTACAGACATGTGCTTACTGCAGTCTACCCTGCCAGTACTCACATTTGGTCGATGAAATGATTTCTTATTACCCCATAGCAGCAGGACGGACTTGGATCTGCTCAGAGTATGCACTGGTCCATGCAGGCAAGGTCTTCTCCAATACCACTTTTTACTTTGTCTTTTTGAGGAATACATCAAATTCCTAGAGTTCACTGTCACCCATCACAGCCCTACCCTTCTTGGGGTGTCACAGGCATGGGCAACATCTGCACACCTGGCATAAACTGTGTCCAGCTCATCAGCTGCAAACCAGTGAGTGGTTCAACAGCCACCAGGATCCCAGAAACTCCTGCTGGGGAGGAGCACCCAGGCCCACTCCGTTCATTCTTAGCCCTTGTTACCAGCTCTGCATTTGAATTTCTGTTCACAAAATAACTGGAGAGTTTCAGTTGGCCTGAAGTTTATTTTGGATGAAAACTCAAATGTAATTTCCACCTGTAAGCTCAACCAAATCATCCTACTGCTCGACAAGTCAGCTTAAGGTTGAGTGTGCATGTCTCAGGCAGAAGCAAGAGCCCCCTCTCCATGGCCTGCTCTGGTGGCTGAGAGGTTGGGACACAGGTGACAGCATTAGTCATAAGCACACTGGCCTCCTCAGTTTACATCATCTGCAGAATGGGAATACCTATCATCATTCTACTACACTGTATTCCCATGAGGTCAAATGCATCAAAGGGCAAGTGCATCTGCTCCAGCGCCACCTGGCATACCTACAGCATGGTACGGAGTCAAACACTAAGCATGAGAGAAGAGCTGGGGCAGCAGGTGATGGCTTATCCACTGGTGAACATGCCAGTAGGGATGGGCATTGCAGGAGCTGTGGAGCCACTGCCTCCGCCCCATCACTGCTCTCCCAGGGCCCTTATAATGTGAGCTACATCTCCCTGTAGTTCTGAAGGGCTAGAAGACAGACTGCTTTCCAATAGCACAGCCCCAAGTGCAAACTCCATAACTCACATGGTCTTCAGCTGAGAAACTAGGTATCTCTCAACAGGGAGGAAAACCAGCCTGAGTATGTTTCTCCACATGACACATATTGCTGTCCATCCTGAGGAGTTAATGGCCATCACCTGTGTGTCTGTGTGTGCCACACATTGATGGCTATGATTCCTAGCCACTCATGCATGAGGTGACTCCTCTGTGCAGGCCTGGGACTCACTCCCATTGTGTTTCCTCACCAGGCTCTTGGCTGGGGCTTTCAGAAGGGACCAACAAGGATCCTATTGGAGAAGTGCAGAGGACATCAGAATATTGCATCAAGATGCTTAGAGTTATAAACCTTCTGTCTGGGGACATAGCTCTGACACTCAGGGACAAGCTGTGCAGTCCTGCCCCCACTGCTATTTTCTGGCTGGCAGCTGCTTAGCCCCAGCCCCCCTTGCTGCTGACCACGGCATGGCGGCATGCCTGCAGTTGTAGCAGCAGCCACAGCCTTTCCTCAGACTCCATCGCTCCTCCTCTCATTCATGCCTCAGCTCATTCACTCCCTGGCGCTGGCGCTGCTGCGGCTGGGCGGGCGCCGTCACTGGCACGCACTCCGAGTGGCAGTTTATTTCTGGCTGGGTGTGCATGTGTATGGGGGAGAGGGAACAGAGAAGAGCCCTCCTTTTGGAGAAGAAGGCTTTTTGTTCCCTTCCAGCCAGAATTGCTC
Source organism: Mus minutoides (assembly GCA_902729485.2). Taxonomy (NCBI): domain Eukaryota; kingdom Metazoa; phylum Chordata; class Mammalia; order Rodentia; family Muridae; genus Mus; species Mus minutoides. The sequence goes on from LR750064.1 coordinate 511,688, forward strand.
CCAAGCCTTGGGGAGTAATTAGGCAAAGATTGAGCCCCTGAGCAGGGTGGTACTAGGCACTTTGCAGGCATGATCCCTGCTGTGGATACACCTCACACCATTTTATAGCTGAGATACTGATGGATAGCAATGTTCAGGGGGAGATGCCCTGAATCAAACAGATAGTATGTGGCCATATTGGGCTGGAAGCCCAGTTCTAAGGCTTCTAGTGTCCTTGTCACTGTTCCACAGGACCTGTTGCCTTTTTTCTCGAGGTGGCCCATGACATGGTGCTCATCTGCTCCTTCCTCCTTATGACACTGTCATGCTGCATAGCACCTGACTTATTCCTGGGAGACACATGGCTTCAATGATCTGACAAAGTCTGAGCCTCCTGTAGTGTTCAAATCCTTGTTGTTGAAGCCAGAGAGCAGTGTCTCTTGCCTGAACTGCTCCTGGATCCACCTTAAACCTTTGCCTCCTCAGCCCTCAGGTTTTTCCCAAAGTTTTTGTCATCTTTAAACAGGACTCTTTCACACACACACACACACACACACACACACACACACACACACATCACAGCAACATGGAAAAGACTGGTGTTCAAATGCTACCAGGACACAAGGGATGCTGGATTTATAGCACGCAGGAAATCAATCACCTTACTTCTCTGAGCTATATACTAAGTGGGTTTCGGAGGACCATCTAGCACATCGCTGGATGGGTTAGAAACCCATTGCCAGCTGCAAAGTGTGGCAGTATCAGCTATTACTAAGCACTTTGTACTCTGGTCTGCTTCAGATATGGTTCTCATCCTTGGCCCTGGCTTAGCTCAGGTCCACAGGAATGATGGTCCCATCCCAACTGTGTTTTGTGATCTGGAAAGATTCCTTAATGGAGGCAGAACCCACTTGACCCTCTTGACCCAGCTCAGAGTTTTTTTTTTTCCTCTTGATCAATTTTCTGTTTCCAGAGCAGGAGGCTGGCCAGGCTCACACTGCAGCTGGCCCTGCAGCCACCTCCTCTTGTCTCAGGGTTAAAGCTGTGCGTCAAACTTACGTGGAGAGAAGGGGCTAGCGTGGGTGGTGAATCTAAACCTACTCTGAATACCCCACAGAGCATCACGAGGGGGAAGTTTAGACTCCAGGAACAGATGAGCCCCTGGGGAAGGCGAAGGGACCAGCTTATGACTGAAAGCTTTAGCTTGTGTCTGTGTCCTGCATCTTAATGCAGCAGCCTTGGCCCTGGGGTGGGAAGCTGCACCCTGCCTCTGAGACCCTGCTGCAAGGCCTGAGGCCATCTCTTCCCGGTATGAAGAGCAGCCATAGGCTATTTACCATGGCCTTTGTACCCACAAGCTATCCATCCCCACCAAGGGTGCTAGTGTGGGTGGGGTGAGCCTTCTCCTTTGATAGATGAGTTAGGTCCCAGAGGTAAAGGAATGAAGGGTGAGCTAGAAAAGGGGGTGCTCAGGAGCTATAGGTCCTGATACCCCCTCCCATCCCCAGCCATACCTGAGCTCACTGGGCACAATGCTCTCCTATTCCTGTCTCTGCCCATAAGTACAGACGGTTCTCGTGGGCCAGCCCGGGAGGAATGATCAGATCTCTCCCCCGGGAAGCACCTACCAGGTCCTCATACAAATTCTCTTTCTGCTACAACTTACCCTTGAGACTATAAGAGCCAGGAGAGACTGACAGGGGCTGAAAGGAAGTGAGTCTTCAAACCCTCTCCCTCTCCATGCCAACAAGATAACCTCCCCAGAGACCAGAGAAGAAACAGGCTGTCTTACCCAGGGGTTCACAAGAAAGGTGCTCCAGTCTGTGATCTTGGCCAGCAAGCCTGCTCCTACAGGTCTGTGAGGATTAGCTGCCCCGGTGCTTTAACAATAAACCCAATTAAAGGGGAGGAATACAGGGGTTTTCTTTCCCAGGACTGTAACCAGGCAGCCTTAAAGGGGAGTAAAAGTAGCTAGAGTCGTTTGTATCTCTCCTTGCTTTTCTGGGCTCTGCTCTTCCTCCCTCCCTCCCAGGGAACTGTAAAAAAAAAAAAAGTCCAAGCTCAGAAGGAACCCTTTAATGCCCGAGTGGCTGTTTACACACTGTGTTTACACAACAATTAAGTTGTGGATTTCCCCCTGAAGTGTAAACAGAAAAAAGCAGAGATGCTATCTGAGACTGCCTGACTTAGTTTCCACTTTACACAGCAGTTGCTGGATTAGGTGATCTAAAAGCCCCTTCCCCCAGCCCTGGAATGGGATCTGTATCTGGTCATCCTCGCTGAGCAGTGAGCCTATTATTTTGTCTCTGAAGGAGAAAGGAGAGAAGCCCCTGGCTTGGCAGGTTCTATCCTGATCTCTGATGCCTCTCCTCTCCTCTGGACCCCCAACCCCTATTCTGTCCCCAGTCCTAACTCAGGAGACCCCCAAGAGACCACTAGTCCCCTAGAAATGCTCTGTGCCCTCTGGGACTTCACCTTCATCTCTCTACGCCTTGCCCCTTCCCTTGGCTAGTCTTCTTTTCCCTCTTCAGGTTCCTCCGGCCTCTGACTTCTGCATCTGTACCTCGCTTTCTCCTTCTCCAGTCTCTCAGTGCTGCCCACCCACGGGGAACGTTCACCTGAATGTGGCCATATTCTAGCTACCTTTAACGTCACTTTTCTCCTGGAGTTTTCCTCCTGAAGGTCAATGTCTACCAATTTCCCAAGAACCCTTCTTGTTTGTGCTGTCCCCAGATCCTGTGAGCCCCTAGACATGTTTGTTTGTTCTTCCTAGTTAGCTTTCTATTTTGTGTCACCCTATAATGTTGGAAAAATAACATTTTCATGGGTCCACGACAGGAGCTGTATTAAAAAGCATCATCCCTGCTCTGTGGGACAGGGACAGGACAGACCCTCCCAAGGTGCTGCCTGAGAAGTTTCAGGAGGCAGGAGAAGGAGCTGACTTCCTAAGTGTTCCATGGGCTGGATGTGTGGCCTTAGTCAAGTGAATCGCTTCCGCCTTACTTTTCCTATCTGTTCTGTGGGACAGTTACTGGCCTTGCCTCCTGCAATGATGGGGTGAAGAGAGACAGAAGCTACTGACCAGGAAGGAGTACCTGGTCATCTCTCAGCAATGACAGCTGGGATCAGTCTCTGGACTCCAGTCTGAACACTTAGGCCTTTCTCCAAGTTCCTGGGTTGACCTACTCCTCACTGTGACAGTGTTCAGGGCCTTTGGTTGTGATTAGGTCATGAGGATGGAGCCCCTGTGAATGAATTAGTGCCCCTCTCAAGGCAGTTCAGAGAGCTTCCCTGCTCCTTCACATGTGAGGACCTTTCTATAAATCAAAAGTGATTTCCGCTAGGTGCTGAGTATGCTAGTGTTTCCCAGCCTCCAGGACTGAGAAATACAGTCCTGTTGTTTATAAGACTTCCTGTTTATAATATTTTGTTATGGTAGCTTTAACAGACTAAGACACTTTTTCAATCCAGCTTCCATTCATTTTAGAATTCTCTCAATAAAAGACCCTGCTTTTATGTCAGAATTTGCTTACAGAATAGAATCTGGGCACCTTAACTAGTGCTGGAGGCATTCTGAGGTCCAGCATGAACTACCTTCTTATGAAATGCTCTCCTCATCCATCTGATGCTCCAGCCATAGCACAAACCTTGGCTTCTGGCACGACTTATTGCATACCCTCAGGCTTTCTTTCTTGGTTTATTCACATGGAATATACTCTGCCCTGCCACCTGTGGAGATGTTACATATTAAAAGACCCACCTTACTTTTCCTAATAAAATACCCAGTAAAAGCAATTTGAGAGAGAAAGTTTATTTGGATGACAGTTTGAGAGCAAGAAGCATCGCAGCAGGGAAGTGACCACCAGCAGAAACTTGATACAACTGGTCATGCCCAACTGCAGTTCAGGTAGACAATGATGAATGTGTGTGATTAGCCCACTTTCTCCCTTTTATACAGGATCTTAGACTAGGGAATGGTGCCGCCCACAGTGGGCAGGTCTTCCCACCCCACAGGCATGCACAGAGGCCAATATAGAGGTGATTCTAGACTTCATCAAGATGACATTAGAGACTAGCCATCACATACATGAAATACTACCTCATCAAAAAGCCAGTCTCCTTCCTTAATATGTTTCTTCCAGCTATAAGCCATTTCACAAACTCTTTGTCTCCCACTCTTTCTCCTGCCTATAAATATCGATTCCCAGTCTGTTCTCCACTTTGAACTTAGTGCTTGATGAGGCCAGACACTTGGCCTGGATTCTCTGTCCTCTTCCCAGATGTCTCACGGTCCCTGGCTCTGGGAGTGTTTCTGGGACCTATAGAAAGACTTTGGTTGTCTGTTACTTTTCTATCGCTGAGATAAAACAACACAGCTAACAGTAAGGTATAGAAGAAACAGTGTGTCTTAGCTTGGGTTTTATAGCTGTGAACAGATACCATGAACAAAGCAACTCTTGAGAAGGACAAGATTTAATTGGGTCTGGCTTACAGGTTCTTTCAATCCATTATCAGGAGGGAGCATGGCAGCACCCAGGCAGGCATGGTATAGGAGGAGTTGAGAGTTCAACATCTTATTCTGAAGGCAAATAGGAGAAGACTGGTTTCCAGGAAGCTAGGATGAAGGTCTTAAAGTACACAATGGCGTACCTACTCCAACAGGGCCACACCCACTCCAACAAGGCCACACCTACCCTAACAAGGCCACACCTCCAAATAGTACTACTCCCTGGGCCAAGCATATTCAAACCACCACAGAGTGTAGTTTGGTTTACCATCCCAGAAGGATGAGTCTATTTTGGCAGGAAAGCATGATAGCAAATCACAGGCATGGCAGCTGGAACAGGAATTCAGCCACAAGTGCAAAGCAGAGAGAAATGAACAGAGTAAGCTCTCAAAATCCAGCTCCCTGTGTCATATTTCCTTCATAAAGCCAACACCTCCCTACTGCCCCCAGAACAGAGTCACAAGCTGGGAACCAAGTGTTCAAATATCTGAGCCAACGGGGTACATTCTTATTCAAATCACTACAGTCTCTGAGTGTTTTACAAGTAAATAAGATATTCAAAGGTGCATAAGCTCCTGTTGCCAAGGACAATAGCTTATCAATGTAGCTAGCTTGATGGCTCACTCGGCAGCTAATTCTCTACATGGGGCACCTATCAGACCTATTGGTGTCTTTGGAGCTGGGGAGAACTGAACAGTACCTGTGAACATGATAGTTTGGTGTGGTCACAAAGTTTGTCTCCATGGGAGCTAAAGTGGCCTCTCCAAAGTCTTCCCCAGGACATGCAAATAAATACATCCCATAAAATATTTATTACATGCTGTGAGCTGATGCTAGGGATGTGAAACTACACTTGGTCCCTATACTTGCAGGATTTCTACTGCCCTAGGATGTGGATCAGTCAAGTTGTTAGAGCCTGAACTAAGCAGGCAGCCGGGGAAAGAGGAAGAGGCATGACCCAAAGGAAGGACTGTGCATATCAAGGAACACCCTTCATCCAGAGCAAGGGCGGGTCTGAGCTGTTTGACTCTCAGGACCTGTTTGTCCTATGGACCCAGCTTCTCCCTCCACAGCTGCATCTCCCTGAGATAATCTTCCTCTTATGTTTGCTAAGAGGATGGGGATAGGAAGGCAGATCAGTGATCATTGACCTGCCAAGGAAGACAGGGGAAATGACAATGAGCAGAAGAATCTGACGCATGAGAAGTCAGACTGAGACAAACAAAAGCAGCACATGCAAAGGTCCTGGGGCAGGAAGGAGCCATGTTACTGCAGAGTCAGAGTGCAGCAAGGGAGCACATGCAAAGGTCCTGGGGCAGGAAGGAGACATGTTATTGCAGGGTCAGAGTTCAAGAAGGGCTGCGGGGAGAAATGTGTGACAAGGAGGATGGGGAGGTGGAGAGACATTCCTAATCTGAGGCTAGAAACTAGAGAATGGAATGGCTGATGGGAGAGTGGTGGGAGGGAGAAACAGCAATGACAGGACAGGGAGACAGGCTGGCACACAGACATAAATCGATACAGACAAGCCACTTTGGTATTGATTTGTCTTAAACAATAAGACCTCTCCACTGGGACTTGCAATGGGCTCTTCACACAATGTCCTGGTCCATGGTGTTCCAATGGCTGGGGGGAGGCTCATAATTTAATTTGACCTGGCTCTTTAATGTCTTCCCCCCTCAAGTGCCCTTCCTATACAGGCATGGGAAAGACCCCTCTGATGAGAGCTCCTTCATTTCTGTATAAGCAGAGATGGCACTGGCCTAACACACCAGGGTGTCCCCTTGCAGAAAAGAGAGCTTTGAAGGGTTGGTTGGAACTGGATCTCTGTGGCCTGGATACCCATCACTTCCCAGAAGAAAGAATTTCCACATGACTCTCGAACCTGAGGGAGCAAATGGAAACCAAGAATGAGTTTTCTAGAGTGTTCTGTGTTTGACACCATGAAGGAGGAGGAGGAGGGCTGTCTATGACAGTGTCCAAAAGACCACACAAACAGCTGGTCCTCACCACTCTCCTAGGTTATTCCAGAGTCTGCAGAGAACCGAGTGTGAGCACCAGGACACTCCAATACCCGCCTATGTGACCCTTGACCTGTGTTGCCCGGACAACGACTTTCAATCCCACAATCCACTTGGCTCAGTCTCCACCCTCAATGGTGTGACGTCATTTCCGTATAAATTAGGAAGTCACCTCCTCCTCGCTCTCTTTCTTCTCTCTCTTCTCTCCCCCCTGTCTCTCTTTTTCATCTTCTCTGCCCTGCTACCTGCTCAATAAACCTCTTCCACGTGGAACCACCTTGGCCTGGTCTGCTGCTTGGTTAATCTGCCCAAAACATATAGATATGATATTTTTCATATCATCAAGTGTGTGTGTGTGTGTGTGTGTGTGTGTGTGTGTGTGTGTGTGTGAGAAAGGGGCATAAAGCTCACCACTCTGGGCTTCTGAATTCTACTCTGACATGACTAGTTCCTACGTGAGGACCTGCTCCTGGACGTTGTCAGGAATTAAGGTATTCTCTGTGAAACCATTAGTAGTACTGATTTCCATATTCACAGCTTGAGCTCTGAAGGGTAGGAACTAGAGGAAGGAGCAATGACTCTCCAGTGAGTGACCTTGAAACACCTGTGCTCTTGAGTGGGGGCCATGGTGGTGGTGGTGGCCATGGTGGTGGCTGGCAGTGCATAGCCATGGAGCCAAATTCCTTCATCCAGACTTTATCATGACTACTTAACAGGCTTTCATTTCTTTCCTGTTTTTTGCTAATCCTTTTGGAATGGATAGACTAAAAGGGGATAACCTGGGTGGGGGATGAGCAGTGGGGGGGGGGGGCTGACAGTGGGGAGACTTACTCTCCCAGATTTAGCATCGACCTTGTAGACAGTTGTGGATTCAACCTGGGTTTGGTTCTGAGCAATGATCTCAGCAGGACGGCCTAGGAGGAGTCCAAATCTCCCACCTTAACAATCTTGCTTTCCCTGTGTGTTGGAAACTGAGCAGCAGATCTTAGACTGCCCCAGCAGCAGTGTGTTATCAGGTGCACATTAGAAGTCTTTGTGTAAAGACATGAGCAATGGAGCCCCCCTACTCCAGGAAAGCTTATCTTGGGGCTCATCCTGGTTTACTCCTCCTCCCAGTGAGCTGTACTGCCCTCTAGTGGCACAAAGGAGGCATATCATATTTTTGGTTGGGCTGTTGGTGGCCAGCCACCGTGTGGTCTCCGTATTTCTGAGCTGGGTGGTGATGGCAGCCCCTTGTCTTTGTTTGGAAAGGCAGCAAGTGTGTGGCAAGAGTCTGATGGCAGCCCCTTGTCTTTGTTTGGAAAGGCAGCAAGTGTGTGGCAAGAGTCTTCTGGGGGCATGGCAGCATGCCAGTCACAGGCTTCACTCCCACAGGAGGGGAGATCTAAGCTGATCAGTGCCTTCTGGAAATTCCAGGTGACCAAGCCTAAGCCACCCCATCATTTATCTGTAAAAAGAACTGAGCAAGACCACAGGGGCTTCTGGAGAGCCTTCTGCATCTGACGGCACCCAGCACAGAGCAGGCATATTCTGTAAATTTTGCTGAGTCAGTCACTGGCCTCCATGGCTAGGCACCTTCTCTAGATGAACCCCAAATGAAAACCACTACAGTGAAGATGTTGAGAAGCTGACTTTGGGCTAACTTCGGATTGATTTGCTATGGCAAAGAAACCCTCAGTTTCTTTTAAAAGATCTTTTTATTATTTAAAACTATGTGTCTGTGTTCATGTATGTCTGTGTGTGGGTAGATACACGTGAGTGCAGGTGCCCACAGAGGCCAGAAGAGAGCATCATATCTCCTAGAGATGGAGTTAGAGGCAGCTGTGAGATGTCTAATGTGAGACCTGGGAACCAAATTTGGATCCTCTGGAAGAGCAATGTGTGTTCTTAACTGCTGAGGAATCTCTTGAGCCCTTTAGTGAATAAGTGAGCATCTTGATGTTTCTTGTCTTAGTCAGGGTTTCTATTCCTGCACAAACATCATGACCAAGAAGCAAGTTGGGGAGGAAAGGGTTTATTCAGCTTACACTTTCACGTTGCTGTTCATCACCCAAAGAGGTCAGGACAGGAACTCACACAGGGCAGGAACTTGGAGGCAGGAGCTGAGGCAGAAGCCATGGAGAGGTGTTGCTTACTGGCTTGCTTCCCCTGGCTGGATCAGCTTGCTTACTTATAGAACTCAGGACACCAGCTCAGGGATGGCACTGCCTACATGGGCCCTCCCATGCTTGATCACTAATTGAGAAAAGGCCTTACAGCTGGATCTCATGGAGGCATTTCCTTCTCTGTGATAACTCCAGCTTGTATCAATTGACACACAAAACCAGCCAGTACAATATATATGTGTTCACACACACACACACACACACACACACACACATATATTTACTTCAACAAGGGAGTCCTAGAAATTCAATGAGATAAGGGTTATGAAATGCACAGAGGAAGAGGACACTTTCTAGGCAGTAACCAATGTGAAGCACTACAAGATCTATCCACCTAGCCAGTCAAGTAAGCTGGTGAACTACAGACAGGATAGCAAGAGGATGTCTACAGGTCTGAGACCTGGACAGCAAGGTCTTGCCATATGTCTCTCTGAAGTAGGGGTGATGGATGGTCTCCTCTTCTGGGATGGCTGTTGTGGTGGCTTTAATAAGAATAGCCCCATAGGCCCATATATTTGAATGCTTCACCATCAGGGAGTGGAACTACTTGAGAAGGATTAGAAGGTGTGGCCTTGTTGGAGGAACTGTGTCACTGTCGATGGACTCTGAGGTTTCAAAAGTTCATGCCAGACCTATAGACTCTCTCTCTCTCTGCCTATGGATCAGGAATATAGCTCTCATCTACTGCTACAGTGCCTGCCGAAATGCCACCATGGTTCTGCTGTGAAAATAACGGACCAGACCTCTGAAACTGTAAGCCAGCCCTGATTAAATGCTTTTCCTTATAATAGTTGCCTTGGTTATGGTATTTCTTAACAGCAATAGAACAATGCTGAGGTGACTATCTTTTTCAAGATAGAGAGTTCTGAGCCCTTTAATGCTCCAGGAAGTCTAGGTCATGCCCTGCTCAGTTCAGAGGCAGAGCAGCAGGCTGGAGAATTACATGTATCTCCTTGGTAGTGGTTTGAGAAGGTGACAGGACTCTTGATTCAGTTCTGATTCCTAGTAACTGGGATCCAGACAGACTTCTAGGGACATTAGCTCTGCCAGGTGGCTGTGGGGGAAGACACAGCTATACAACCCTCTCTCTAGTTGTCTACTGTCTAGACTCCTCCCCGCAGAGAGAGGTTAGCCCAATTTGCTCTGCTCCAGCCCTCCTTGCCTTCCTCACTTACGGCTCTCAGGAGGTCCCATGTGCTGAGGCCACCAGAACCTTCCTAGCAAAGTGTCTGCTGTCCAGTGCTCATGAGATAGGACATTTACATAATAGAACTGAGGGTAAATGAAAACGCCAAAGAAATAATCGACTTCTCAGGAAGAAACAATTGCTTGATTTAGTCACCAGACCCCTGGACTCAGTGTTCTCAGCACTTTGGCTCAAATGTGACCTTCAGAGATGGATTGAAAGAGCCCAGTGGAGGGAAGGAGGGAGGGAAGGAGGGGGGACTGGGACATGCTGCGTCAAGTCTACAGATAGAGAACAATGGCTGTTTCCCTTGGTACATGGAAACAAGCACCATGGGTGCTCTAAGAACTGACAAGTTCTTACACTGCCGGTCTACACCCAAGGCTGGCCTGCAGCAGCGTGGGGACAGGCAGCAGCACCCCTTCCTGCAGATTGTTCTGATCTCAGCTCTCAGCATCATCTCCCACCCCCAACAGGTGGGAGGAAACAAAGAATGTTCTGTACAGTTCTGTAAAACCTTGGGAGAAAAAAAGCAGCACAGAAAGTGTTGCAAAGAGGCGGGTTATAGACTCTCAGGAGTGCCAAGGCCAGTGTTAAGCAGCACCAGAAAATTATCCATTCATGACAGGGCCTAAAACACTCCCAGCCAAGCTGTTGCACCAGCCCTGTGTTTGGGCAGCGGGTCTGCAAGAGAGATTGATAGAGAGAAGGGGGCATAACACTTCTGCTTTGTTTTGGCCTAAGGCACAAGAATGTGGCAAGCGTGTGCCATGACTCTGCCCAGAGAACTCCTGGTTCTGGTTCTGCTTCAAGGATGGCTCAGGCCTTACTCTGGACTTCTCTATAACAAGCTAATCTTTCTCAGCAACACTGGGAAATATTTTTTACTTTCTTCATATTTGAAACTTTAAAGTTTGTTTTTATAAAAATGTGAACCAAGCCGGGCGTGGTGGCGCATGCCTTTAATCCCAGCACTTGGGAGGTAGAGGCAGGTGGATTTCTGAGTTCGAGGCCAGCCTGGTCTACAGAGTGAGTTCCAGGACAGCCAGGGCTACACAGAGAAACCCTGTCTCAAAAAACCAAAAAAAAAAAAAAATGTGAACCCCCAGAGTACATACTTGTTTGTCTTTAAATGCCTAGCATATAAAAATTGATTCTTTAATTATCTCACTAAACAAAAGAATAAGAGTCAGGCAAGTGCCAGGCCTATAGCTTGAGAGTGTGGTTTGGTCAGAGAATTCAGACTGAGGGCTGTCAAGGAATCATCCTACATATGCTAGAGGTGAGAAAGGGCTATTGTCTCTGAAGTACGGACAGAGTTCTAACACAGGGGCTGTGACCTAGAGTCTGCATTAGGAATGAAGCTTGATCTGGTTTAGTCATAGGTACCTAACTAAAGAGGCTTCTGGGCTCCTTGAGGGAGAATTGTCATGTGACCAGGCTAGAGATCATCTGCACCTGCTGCTGAAGCTGTAGACCTCACTGCAACTGGAAAACTGAGGGTTCACGAGCCCACCTGTCAGCCAGTCAGACCCTTGACCACTATTTTGCCATATCTCTTCTGGGTGAACTCAGAGCTGCACTCAAAGTATCTGAGAATAACCCTGAACTTCTGATCCTTCAGCTTTTTGATAGTTCTGGATTATTAACTTGATGATATCTAGAATCATCTATGAGAACAGTCTCTGTGCACAGCTGTGGGGAATTATCTTGCTTAGGTTGATGTAGGATGAAGACATGCCCATTGTGGGTGGCACCATTCCCTGCGCTGAGATCTTGGACTGTATAAGAAAGAGGAAGTGAGCTGATGTTTAGTCATGGGTATGTAACTAAAGGGGCTTCTAGGCTCCTTGATGGAGAATTGTCACATGGCCAGGCAGGGGACCACCTGCACCTGCTGCTGAAGCTGTAGACCTCACTGTAGCTGGCATACTGAGAAATGCATATGTGCTTTCTGACTGTGGATGTGATGTGACCAGCTACTTCAGGCGCCTGCTTTCTTGACTTCCTTGCCATTGCAGATTGCACTCTTAAATTGTGAGCTGGAATAGAGCTTTTCTATTTCAAGCTGTTTTTGCCAAAGTGTTTTATCATAGTAATAAGAAGAGGCACATGCCCCCACCTCCTGTGTGCTGGGATTACAAGCATGTATCACCACACCCAGCTCTTCACAGCACCATGCTGTTCATTCTGAACCATCACTCTGCTAACTAAGCCACCATCTCCAGCTTTAAATGTCAAATTCTCTTAACAACAGGGACTGTACCATACTCATCCTTGTTGCCTTAGTTCCCAGGAGATGCCACATGGTAAATATTAGAAAGATCCCAATATACTGGCTCTCCTAGGAGGCTGGTGAGGAGGGCCTGCAGGAAGCTCTGAGCAGGACCTGGGAAAGAACCTCTATGTATGTCCACTGTTAGACTCAGATAAAACCATCATTTTCCTATGGAGAAATCCCAGCAACATGCAGACCAGCCAGCTTTCTTGGAGAAGTCCTCTGAGGTATAGTCTTCTTAACCCTGGAGAAGACATTGCCGGTAAGAGGAGACCTTGTATAGAAGCAGGGCCATGGGACAAGCAATGAGTTGAATTCAGATGACATCATACTGCAGAAAGGTTGATGTTTGGACACAGTCATACACACAGGAGGAGATTCCATATGCAGATGACAGAGACACTGGTGTTTCTTCTGGAAGCCAAAGACACTTAACACTGCAAGCAAACCCACCCAAAACTAGGAGAGAAAACAGAGAACATTCTCTCTCTAAATCTCCTGAAGGGTGCAGCTCTGCCAGCTCCTTGATCTCATGGCAGCTCTAACTTCCCTCCACCCTGCAGGGTGTGAAAACTGAACTCGGGTGCGTGTAGCAAGGAAACAGAGTCAGCTGGCAGGTCTGTTACACCCTGGAAGGAGACTCGCTCCTGCCCTCTCCAGCCAGGGGCATTGCTGGTGGTGTGAAATTGTCACTCTTCCTGTTTTTTTCTTCTCCATCTGGAACCCCCTCCCCCATGAGCTGTGTGCAGACTGCACTGTGTCAGAATTCACCATGGGGCCAGCTGTTACTGTATGTTTTGCAAAGCACAATTCCCACTTTGGGTCTGCCTGACAGCACACTTGTAAGAAAGCAAAGCTTCGTTTTGTGGTTCTGTGCTTTTAACTACCTAGAGACATGTTCACAAGAGCTGATTTGGCCACAACTCCGTGGGACTATGCCTTTAGGAATGCCAAGCCCACTCCTAAGCTAGCTGGAGACCCTTCACAGTCTAGAGTGACGGCCTGGAGCCGGCAATAATTCCCAGACATCTCTCTCGGCAGAATCCCAGTGGTAGAGGTGCCTTTGAGTTAGCAACAGAAGATCTGAGTGGAATGTGGGGATGGGGTGCAGTAGGGGCTGACTGCGTATCTTCGATGGCTGTTTAAACACAGTAGCCAGCACAAAGCTCCACCTGCCTTAGGGTTTCTATTGCATGACCAAAGCAACCTGGGAGGAAAGTGTTCATGTCAGCTTATTGTCTCACACCACAGTCCACCCGAGGAAGTCAGGGCGGGGATCCGGAGGCAGGATCTCACATGGAGGCTGTGGAGGAGTGGCACTCATTGGCTTGCTCCTCCTGGTTTGCTCACTCTGCTTTCTTTCAGCCAGGACCACCAGCCCACAATGGGCTGGACCTTCCCAGGTCAATCATTAGTTAAGACAACCCTTCCCAAGCTTGCCCACAGGCCGTTTTTATGGAGGCATTTTCTCAATTGAGGTTCCCTCTGTTTAGGTGGTCCTAGCTTGTGTCCGGTAGACAAAAGCACAAACAAACAAACAAACAGCTGGGACAAATGAAAACTAGTTTTCAATGAGACTGGACTTTCACAAGAAAACCTGGAAATGGGGTGGCTGAGTACCAGGGGAAAAGCGACATCCCCCCTGAGGTGCTCTAACAGGCCCATGAGGTAACCTCCTGATGAGATGAGAAGCTCTCAGAGGTCTCAGGGAGGGAATGACGAGCCTGGGTGGCAGTTCAGGCTCCCAGTGTGGACCAGAGCCCTCTGCTGGCCATCTAGGGCTCAGCCAGGTCCCTGCTTAAGACTTCCACTCATTCCAGCAACAAGGACAAAATACAAGTGTCCCAAGGTCCAGGAACAGGTGCCCCCCCCCATTTATGTTTCCCAATTCCACTTTTCAGTTTTTTAAAATTTTTATTGTTGGGTGTGCTTGAGTCACTAATGAGATCGAGTTTTACTTGCATTTTCTTTGCAGTTACAGAAGGCTGTCACTGTGGGGCAGGGCACTCCCGCTTGTGTCTCTGTCTTTCTCTGTGTCTGTATATCCTTTCTCTCCCCCCACCCTTCTGTGATTGTGAACATGATAAAGTGTGAGTGCACATGTGCGAGAGAGAGTGTGTGTGAACATGTGAGAGAGATGGGGTGGGAGAGAGAGAGAGAGAGAGAGAGAGAGAGAGAGAGAGAGAGAGAGAGAGACAAAGAGGGGGGCTCAATGTCACCCTTATGTCTGGTAAATATCCCTTTCCTCTCTAGGCAGAGTGGAGGAGAGGTTATATCTTGGTGGGGGGGATGCCCAGTTTGCAGCATCTCCCCAGGTAGAATCCCCAAGAAAGGACAAGAGAAAAGGAGGAGGAAAGGGAGAATGAGAAGGCTCCAGGGCCATCACTTACAGGTGACCTGTGTGACCAGGGGGGCAACTCCTTGGGGAAATTCAAGAAATGTTTTGTGCTCTCCTCTTATTGTCTGGTAAATTGCTAGGAATATTATACTTTTGTGGAGAGGGTTACCAGACACTACCTGGAGGGGCTTCAGCCATTGCCAGGGCATCAGTAAGACCGTCTCTTAAGAACTGGGTCTTGGGGCTGGTGAGATGGCTCAGCGGGCTAGAGCACCCGACTGCTCTTCCGAAGGTGATGAGTTCAAATCCCAGCAACCACATGGTGGCTTACAACCACCTGTAACAAGATCTGACGCCCTCCTCTGGTGCGTCTGAAGTCAGCTACAGCGTACTTATGAAGAATAATAAGAAATGAATCCTTGGACCGGAGAGACCAACCGGAGCAAGCCAGGCTGTCCGGAGCAAGCGGAGCCGAACTGGGACGGCCGGAACGAGCAGGGCCAAACTGGAGCAAGCGGAGCCGATCGGAGCGAGCGGGGCTGGCTGGAACAAGCGGGGGCCGTATGGGGGCGGCCGGGAGCAAGTGGGGCTGGCCGGAGTGAGCGGGGTCGAGCAGAGCGAGCGGGGTTGACCGGAACAAGGGAAAAAAAAAAGAACTGGGTCTCCCTTTAAACAGTGACCTTCTCTGTGGAACTGCTCATAACTGCAATATTTGGGTTTGACTCATTAGCTTACCTAGAAGGCAGGCCTGCCTCCTTTGCAAAATTAGACGTAACTTTACAGGAATGGAACTGGACAGTGGCCAAAAGCATGGTGCTCTCTAGAGCAGAGGCTGGGTTACAACCCTGGCTCCCTCCCTCACTGACTCTGAGATCCATGCCAGCTCCATCTGTGCCGTGGTTTCCTCACTTATAAAAGGGCCACCAAAAGGGCTCAGCAGAAAAGGGTGCTTGCAGTGCAAACGTGGCAATCCTGAGACCCGTGTAGAGGCAGAAGGAGAGGACTGATCCCATAAAGTTCTCTGGCAGCCACATGTGACCTTTCCTCCCATATACTCAATGGCGATCATAAAATAAAGTGGAAATGTAAATGACACTACTGTACAAGGTTGTTTTGAAGGTTAAAACAATACTGAACAGGGTTATTAGAAAAGAATAAGCAATAGCTGTCACTTGTAAACATCACCATCATCAGCATCACCTTAATCATCACTCTCGTCTTAACCATCATCATCACTACCACGACTCTCACCATGATCACCATCACCACTACCACCATTATCATCAACATATGGCTATGGATGTTTGTGAGAGAACAGACATGAAGAAGTGTGATGAACAGCCTGTGTCCACCACTGTCCACTTCTTCCCTCCCATCAGCACTGAGGTCTCCCACATGGAGGGCGGACAGTGCTGTGCTCATCACTGTGGGCAGGGGATTTCGGGTTGGTGTGACTTAGGCCATAACTTCTGCTAGAGACATTAAACATCTCGATAGGACTGGTCCCTGGATAGCTAGAGGCCGCCACTGTGAGGAGCCCCGACATCTGTTGGCTCAGATTCTCCGGTGTCTGTGTGAAGCAGAGCTACAGTGCTGAGGTGGAGTCAAAATCAAATTTTCTACAAATACCTCAGAAGTTTGTGATCCATCTCAAGTTTGAGAGTGAAAGAGACAGACAGATTGGCAGGTGTGGTACCCCTCCCCCACCAGCATAGCTGGTGCAATGACCAGAGCCTGAGAAGCCGCAACCCGGCAGCATCCATTGTTTTATTAATTAGGCTTGACAGCCCAGTGACACCTGCAGTGTGTTTTTCCGGGTCTCCCAGTTCCCCGGCTCCGCCCAGCTTACCGGTGGCCCACCTACGACCAGCCCACCTGCGCGAACATGTGAGATGTCACGATACTTCAGGGTTCCCGCCAAACTCCACAACGCCTGCGCAGAAGACCGGGGGCGGGCCTTCCCTTCCTTTATCCCCCTCAAATGCTTGTCCACCATTAAACAGTCGTTCTAAGCAGAAGCAACCATGTAGCCTTGGAGATCTTCTTTCTTCCCCCACTCCCTTAGTTTCATTTCAGCTTCAGGCCAATCCTCCAGGAACCCAACATTTCGGCAAGGAGTCCTCTCATCTCAGGTGCCCTGTGAAGAGACCTTCATGCACAGAGGCTGGTACTGTTTAAAGCCCGGTGTTCTTCTGTACTTCATCCCATTGGTAAAGAGACTCAAGTATTAGTTTGCTGGAATATTTGGCAATCATTTCCTGAAATTCACCACACCACCTGGAAATCTGATCAGTGATTGTTAAAAGATGAGTCATGTAGCCAGGAAAGACTGTTCAGTGAGTAAGAGTGCTCGCCGTGCAAAGGTGAGTTCCTGAGTTCAGATCCCAGCACCGAGGGAAAAAGCTGAACAAGGCCACCTGTGTGCCTGTGACCCTATGCTGCGGGAAGGGGTGGCAGTGACAGGAGGATTACAGGGGTTCACTGGTCACTGGCCTAGTTAACAAACAAAAGCTACAAAACCCATACCCAATACCACGTCTTCCCTCTGGCCTTAGTGTGAGTATGGGTAGGTACACTCATCCTTGCAACACACACACACATGCTCACATACACATGCATACACACATACACACAGAGGTGCACATGCCCGCATGCACATGCATACACACACATACAGAGGGAGAAATGTTTCTAGTTGCTGATGTGTTTGGTGTGTCTGAGCCATTGGCTCACTGCATACTAGCTCACTCCTTGTTTTATCATTGGTCTTTACCCCAAGATAAGAGCACCCCTGTTTCACCAAGGCAGCCTACAGCTTTGCTCCACATGTATTTCTAGGTCTGTGTTTCCTCAGCAGAAACTCAGCAAACAGCTATTAGAAGACAATGACGCTGCAAAGACACTGGCTGGCCTGGCACGTTGTCTGGGCTCTGTTGGGTCCCAGATGGCTCTCTTTAAGGTCCTAGGAAGTCTGAGCAGATTGTTACAACAAAGTGGGGCAAAGGGGAGACAAAGGGCAAGGCTGGGAGAAAACAAGTTAACTAACTCAAGCCCTTTGCTGGGCAAAGCGGCTTCAGAGACATGATAGCCTGTGGTCAGTAGAGGGCAGTGTTGCCTCAGTGAATATTTTAATAACTACTTGGCCAGGCTCCGGCTGGCTCTCCAGAGCTTTGGCAGGATTGCTGGAATGGACAGAGGCCAGCCAGCCGGTCTGTCCATTTGAACAAAAGCAATAAAGAAGATGGACACCTGTGTACTTACCGTCTACATCCCATATTTCCTGTATAAAGCTTTGGTATTTCTGTCTATCCTCCCTGCTGCTGGGGAGCCCACCCACCTTGGTGGTCACAGCTAGTGATGGGATCTTTGTTTAGTAAAGTATCTCTTTCATTTCTGCACTGTTTTGATTTTAGCTTCTGAGACAGGGTTTAACTAGATAGCCAAGACTGGTCTGGAACTTGTGACCTTTCAGGGTCTCCCTGGAGAGCTGGGATTGCAGGGTGCCTCACTGTACCTAGCAGCATCTTTCTGGATGCCCATTATAGTCTTGCTGTGAAGTTGTGTCCCCATAGCTTCTGCCTCACTGGTCCTCTCCTTCCTGGCCTCTCCTCCATCTCCCATCTACCTCATTCTCTGTTCTGCCTCCATAGCTGCATGAGAGTGGGTGGTCTGGCTTGTGGGACCAGGTATAAAGCAATGAGGAGAGAGAAGATATGTCCTGTAGGATCTTCTCATCCCAGGGGGAAAAACTCACAGTAGCAGCACCCAGAAGAGCAGAATGGAAGAGTCTCTGCCACACTATGACCAGAGGGTGAAGGCAGCTTGGCACCAGGCTCTGCTGTTCTCCAGGATTTCCTTAAAGCTTTCTAGAAAACACCTCCTGCACATATCCAAACATCCTGCAAGTATTTCCAAGGGTCACTTCTTTGGTTGTCCTGTTTGAGGTTCCTCAGCCCCTCCAAGATGTCTCAGTGATGCCAGACACAGTCCTCCACTTGGGAGGCAAACACCTAAGCCTTGGGACTTGGGGATGAGCTCTGCGACCACTTGGTTTGACCAGATGCAGGGCTCTGCCAGGTCCTCACTCTGCCCCCTTCCAGGAAGGAGGCCATTTTCCACTGCTAGGTTTCTAGAAGCCAGCATGTAGGTATGGAAGCCAAGAGGACTGTCACTAGCCAGGCTATGTTGGCATTAGGAGATTAATGAGGCTGCTTTGATGAGGAATGTCTCCTCAGCCAACTGCTGGCAATTAGTCAGAGCTGAGCCTGCTGTGTTCCAGTCTGTCAGGGTCCTGGAGAGGAACACTTCAACAATGGGCTGGCTCAGAAGGAAGGGGACCGGAGCTCAACCCTTGCCTCAAGGTAGCAGTATGGGTCTGCAGTGACCTTGAATTAAGCCTTCTCAGAACCACTAACCTGACACTATTTGGAGGAACATCAGATGCTGTCTTTCTGACCTTCCTGCCTTTTCTTGGGGCTGCAGTAGGGCTTCTAGAAGGTCTCTGTGTTCATGGGTCACTTTGAGACTTTGCTCCCAGACCTCCCAGAAGATTGACTGTTGACACTGCTAGACCAGGAACCACTTTGGATAGCAAGGATCCTAGTGGGGAGAGAGGAGGGAGGGAGGAAGAGAAAATAAGGAAGAAAAGAGGAATAGAGAGAAAGAGAAAAGGTTTTATAAGTGTATGTATGTATGTATGTATATGAGTATGTGTATGTGTGAATGTGTATGTATGAGTATGGATATATGTGTGAGTGTGTATGTGTTTGTGAGTGAGTGTGTGTGTGTATGAGTGTATGTATGTATGAATATGTGTGTTTGTATGAGTGAGTGTGTATGTATGAGTATGTGTGTATGTGTGTATGTATGTGTGTGTGTGTGTGTGTGTGTGTGTGTGTGTGTGTGTGTGTGTAGTTGGGGGTAGGGGGTGGACACCATGGAACCCAGCCCTAGATCTCAGGCTATCGTGAGGATGGTCCAAAGTGTCCTAAGGGGCAGCTGGGGAATGCCCATCTCAGGAAGGCCCCAGGGCCTGGTGCTTGCAGCATTCCCTGCCTGCCACTCAGAGCTGGGCCCTCATTGGCTCCTTCCCACTCAGAGCTGGGCCCTCATTGGCTCCTTCCCATACTTGCTCTCCTCGCAAGCCAGTCCCTGCTTCCAATCCTTCTTCTGTTACTCCTGCACCTGTGTGACACATGATCATGTTTCTCAGAGTGGAAACTGAGGCTTCCCTGGCACTGTGCAGATGATTTGGAACATGGATGTGGGCGGGCTGTCGGAGATGCATGGACTTTTTCTGCATACCTGTCTACAGGCAGAGTCCTGGTCCTCAGTCTGGTTTAGGCTGCTGCTGTGAGACAGTCAGCCAGGGTCAACGTGATGTTTAGCATCCAGATGTTTAGAAATGTCCAGACGGAGGATTTAATGTTTGTGGTTGTTTGTCTGGGTGCCTGTGGACACCTGCTAGTGAAAACAAACAGACGGATAAAGAAAGCCTGCATGAGTTATTGAGCATATTGTCTTTATAACCCACAGACAGGCTTTCTTTTGTTCTTTCCTTCTTCCTGTTGGCATTATTGTGATGACATGCTCTGTAGAGTTGATACAAACCAGCACTGGCCAGACTGTCTGTCCACTCTCCTCAGAGGCTCTTCCGTGGAAACAGTACCTCAGCATAGCTTTCTGGAGCCACAATGTCCGTCATGGAGAACAGAGTTCCAATCATCCTCACAGGTCCATCCCCACGCCTACCTACTCACCTACCCACCCTCCCCTCCTCTTTTACCTCTTCTCTTTTCTCCCTGTCTTCCCTCCTGGGGACACAGCAGATGCATATTCAAGCACAGACAGACGCAGCAGAAAGCATCTTTTTACAACCCATGCACCCTGTACTATGGTGGCCCCTTGGTCTTCTCCTGTTGTGGCTTAGTTCACTGGGTGAGTCGGGTGAATACCTGGCTGTAAAGCTGCAGCTGTATGGACCCTGTTTATGTGTGCTTTTTCCCGGGACCATCTCTGGATAATCTCACCTTCCTTCCTGGCTTTATATTCCCCTCACTTCCTTCCCAGGGTGGGAGCCGTGCCTCCTGGGCTCTCTAGTAAAGGTCATTCCTGCAAGCAGATCTCCTCATACTGAAGTGTGAGGTTGGGGAAGGGGAGTTTTGCATGCAGAAATTTGTGAGTGTCTTTTCCTAATCTTCTGAAACTCTAAATGAGTTTCAGAGTCTCCCCATGGCCTGGGAGATCAGCCATACTAATATGAGGTGAAGTGGCCCACCTCTTCTCTCAGTAAATCCTTCCTTGTATCCCAACCCAGATGGCAGTGGATGGTCAGGGAAGCAGGCTGTTGGTTTAGCTCTTTTGCAGCCATTCTCCCTCCTGGTAGGAGACAGCAGCCTTGAGAAGAGAAGGGCTGTGGCTTTTGGAGCTTAATTAAACGTATTTACAAAGTCTAGGCCCAGTTAGCCAGGGAGGGACAATGAGACAGAAACCAGCACTGTACTGTAAGATTAATAAACCAATTAAATAAAGACTGTGGTGGCCTGGTGGCCCCACAGGGGCAGGAGGCAGTGTTGACAGCTGCTCCTTCCTGATGATTGCCACACGTTTCAGAGGCACAGACAGCCTGGGCTTTCCTCATTCTGGGAGAGAATACCCCAGGCTCTTGTCCTGTCTAATCTCTCACATGGCTAGTGAAGTTGTTTGCTCAGCCTGCGGGTTGGATGTCATGTTTAGTCAACTGGCAAGAAAAGAAAACAAAAGTGATTTCCTCTCCTGTAATCAAAAATAAAAACAAAAACACCAAAAAAAAAAAAAATCCCCCATGTGAGTCCATTTGTCTTCTCGAGATGTACCATTCCCATAACAGTGCAGAAGGCAAAGCAGGGAATTATGGGAGCTCAGAAAACTGTTTGTCTGACAGAAGCCTCCCTGGGGTACCCACCACCTGCAGATCGACAGTTTTCTGGTGTCTCTTGCTTTCTTTTCATCACGGCTAATGCCCGGTTCTGCTTCTCCCAGAATGGAATTCCTTCTTCCTGCTTGGCATCATTGTGATAACATGCTCTGTAGAGTTGATAGAAACCAGCACTGGTCACACTGGCTGCCCACTCTCCTCAGAGGCTCTTCCGTGGAAAGAACACCACAGTGTAGCTTTTGGGTAATGTCTGTCACCGTGAGCGTATTCCCTGATGTGCCCACTGTGCTTGCGTGGCTGTTCTTCCTTATTGCCTGGGGCAGAGTGAATAGACACTGGCCCTGATGGAACTAAAACCACAGAATAAGCACGTCAGCTCAGAGAGAGGAAGAGGGACACTGAAACCCCGTCCTTTTCAGAACTAAGTGGTACAGTGGGCACATTCCCACGATTCCATGCACGGTGGAACACGACAGCTGAGAACCTGCACTTTCAGAGGCATTATTGAGTGATAGGGCTTCTTATGGTTTGGACCTCAACTGTACCCCAGAAATTCCTATGTGAAGGCTTAGTCCCTGATGCTGCTATTCAGAAGTGGTGGAAATTTCCAGAGAAGGTAGGTCAGGGGTCATACCCTTGAAGGTTTATTGGAACTCACACCTGTCTTGTTTCCAGGCCACTCTGTTCCAACACACATTCTACCATGATGTTCTGCCTCCTAGCAAGCCCCAAATAAGAGAGCCAAAGTGAACATGGCCTGACACCTGTGATACTGTGGGCCAAATTTATCCCCTCTCTGTGCTTTTTGGTGTGGGCATTTTGTTCTAGTGATGGAAGGGTGCCTGGCATATCCTTCCTCACCTCACCCAGCCAAGCAAACCTGGGGAGCTCAGGGCCATAGGGTTGTGTCCTCTGCCCTGCCTTGGTCTCAACAGCTGTCAGATTGCTTCCATATAGATGCTGGTGAACACCCAGGGGCCTGGCAACTTCAAGAAGAGGTTTGGGTGATCTTTCTTTTTCTTTATTTGGAAGAAAAGATAAAGAAACTGATGAGATAGTCATAAAGTCAATCACGCTCACTCTATGAACTTGTCAGAGAATCAATGAGAATGATATTACATGGAGAGTTCTAGATAAACATAAATGCAGGGGGTTATGAGACGGGTGCCTTGCTTCCTGTCTGCTGGATCAGGCAGTGGTGGGTCGTCTACAGGTGCTGACCTTGCCAGGGGTTCTTCAGTGGGCAGGGCAGCAGTTGAGTACAGGTCTATGCTCCTCAGTGTCCTGTCAAACTCAGTCACCTTCGGGCTGTTAACCCTGAACATATTTTGTGCTTCATTTATCTCACCTGCAGAGTGAGGGTGATATGATGCCCACCTCACAGGACCGTTAAGACAGGAATGAGCAGCTCATGTAAAGGCCTTGCTGGCCTGCAGCAAGCTAGTGCAGTGTCAGCAGTGGCTTCAAGCTTCTTAGTGCCTGGGTATTGCTCCTACAAACAGCACATGGCCTCCTCTTCCTTTTCTTCCCAAAGATTCCAACCAGACTACATGTCAAACCCAGGCCTGTCCTCTATGTGAGGTAGGCAGAGCCTGTGAAAGTTACATGACTTTGATATCTGCTCCTTCGCATCACTGCTTTCTCCAAGAGAAAGCAACGCAGTGGGGAATGAGGTGAGGGAGCAAGTTCAGGAGACCCTGGGTCAGCCCTGGGTCGGCTCTGAGTCAGCCCTGGGCCAGGTACAGGCAGCACGGTCATCTCTGCTCACCCACATCTGGAGCATCCTCAAATCCACCACTTCCTCAGACATCTCAGGGAATGGAAGTCACCCCACAGGAGGCAACGTGAGGGTTCCACAGCTTTGGACTCTAGAGGATGGAGCCGTTGTCTCTCATAGAATCAATAGAGTCAAACTGGCTTGCAGATCTGCTGTAGTTCATCATCGTTTCCACTAAACTCCGTGAGCACAACATTTCTTTAACACTGGGAAATTTTAGCTGAGCCTGGTGGTTTACACAAGAAGTCCCATCACTCAGGATTTTGAGACAGGAGGATCACCATAAGTATGAAATTAGCCTGGGTTACACAGTGAATTCCAGACCAGCCTGGATTCTAGAGCAAGACCCTGTCTCAAAAAAATTTTTTTTTGAAATATTTTATTTTATTTTCAAGGCTGCCAAACTTGTCTTTGTATTCTATCTCCGTGTTCTCCTGTTTGATCATTTTATACTGATCTACCAATGTGTTTTTCTCAAATATTACATATTTAACTAGAAAAAAGTCCTAAAGATTTACTTACTTTATGAGTACTGATGATTTGCATGCCATGTAGGTCTGTGCTCCATGTGCATGCAGAATCCATGGAGGCCGAAAGAGGCCGTTGTATCCCACCTAACTGGGATTACAGATGCTTTGTGAGCTAATGTGTGGGTTCTGTGCCAGAGCAGCCAAGTCATCTCTTCATCCCTAGAAAATTTTAAAAATCGTATTTTGATAAATAAATAGTAAACATAAAAGTTGGCATTTCAGCATTGATGAGCACATGGTCCATTGCCATATGTAACCAGACACTTTGATAACATGGTTTTAAAAGTGCTGAGCTTATGTCTTGAGTGACATATCATCAGTAATCAATGTGCAAATGATCAAAATAATCTAAGTGTGGTTCTAAATCAAATACTAAAAATGATTTTGGACAGTCACTCTTTTTTTTTTAAAGATTTATTTATTATATTTATATGAGTACACTGTATCTGTTTTCAGACACACCAGAAGAGGGCATCATATCCCATTACAGATGGTTGTGAGCCACCATGTGGTTGCTGGGAATTGAACTCATGGAAGAGCATTCAGGGCTCTTAACCACTGAGCCATCTCTCCAGCCCAAGACCCATCACTCTTATGTTCATTTTCTCTCGTTGCTGAGACCAAGGCCTGACAGATGACTTTAGGGAAGAAGGATTGGTTCCTGCTTTGAGATAACACAGGCCTTCATGCTAGCAGGAGGCTCCATGGTGGTAGGGGACACAGGCCTTCATGGCAGCAAGAGGCTCCATGGTGGTAGGGTGAGCAATTGCTACTCCCAGCTCTTCACATTTTAGTGGAACAGGAAGCAGAGAGAGGATTAGAAGCAGGGCTCAACTATAAAACCTCAAGGCTGACTCCATAGTGGTCCACTTCCTCCAGTGAGGTCCTACCCCCTAATGAAGGTTCTTCAACCTCTCCAAAGAGGGCCATTGGCTGGGAGCAGGTATCCAGACACAGGAGCTTGTGATGGATGCTTCACAAGCCACAGCAGCTTTAAATGAAATCAGTACCACCTCCCCAGGGAGGTCAGCAGTGTGCTTATTGCTAGAATGTTAGTCTGTACACCTTCCAAATTCTATTCTTTATCAGATTTTAGTTTGTTTTCATAGATGTGTCCATTCACAAAGCTTACATAATGAACTAATGGGACCAGTATATTTTATTATAGGGATTCATTAGTTACTTCATCTCTGAGTTCAAGTGCCACACCACACAATAAGCTGTCATTGAAGACGACATTCTCCTTTAATATTGTTAAAGGAGAAAAGGCTTCCTAAGGGATTTGTTGCCCATAATTACAATCATTCATTTTCCTGATTTCTAGAATATACAAAAAGCCATTTCCTAAATTTATTCAAAGATTATTAATTACCCCATTTAGCAGCAACGTGTCTCATTCAATTCATTAATAAAAGATTGGGAAATTGAAATATTGTAAATTTCAATACACTTACCCCAATCAATTTTTTAAAAAATAAATGCATTTATTTTATTATGTCCTTTACGTGTCAAAACCTCTAAGCTCAGATTTAGCTCATTCGATTTGTGGAAAATGCTGTGCACACAGGAGTCTCTTCAGTAGAGCTTGTCTTTCTTGCTAAGCCACTCTGAGATTTGCCTTATTTTCTATGTCAAGAAGCCTGACTTAAAATTTTAATTCATGCCAATGTTACAATATATATATTCTGCACAATTATAAAAACCAAAGAGGGATTAGTTCTAATCTCATAAAAAAGATTACTGAAAGTGAAATCCCAAATCAGGAATGACATGATGGAAACAGTCCATTTTATATTAGATTACAAAATCAAGGATACATTTACAGCCTTCTCTCACGACCTGGTTGGCCACAATTAAATGGCCAGCACAGCCACAATGGACAGTTATTTACAAGAAACAGATCGTAAGCAAAGACTTTTTAAAGTCTTTGTACTTAAAAAAAAAAAGTTGTGCAGGTGTGTGTCAACTTAGCTTCTGGGAATAATAACACTCTAGTGTGTAAGAAGAAACAGAAGTGATTCCTTTAATTTGATTAGATAGTGAGATAAACTCTTCAACTAATTTAATGAAACAAGAAAGTATACACTGCTAGGTCCAGACACCAGCATTTAAATTTATCTTTTGATTAATATGAGGTATAGAAGGAGACATGTAAAAGATTTTATAAGCTTAAATGTCTCAGGATTTATTGCAATTGGAAAACATACCTTATCATATTATTTGATGAAAAAGATTTTAATTACTTATTGAATAATGACAGTGCATTTGAGAGAAACCACATAAAAATTTATCTCAGTGTTAGTACAACTTGAGGATGTAAGCGCCTGTGCCTAAGAGAGTTAGTGTTCTGAAACAAAACCGTGCTGTTCTGGCTGCTCAGAAATT
Source organism: Mus minutoides (assembly GCA_902729485.2). Taxonomy (NCBI): domain Eukaryota; kingdom Metazoa; phylum Chordata; class Mammalia; order Rodentia; family Muridae; genus Mus; species Mus minutoides. Next base: position 537,770 of record LR750064.1, read on the forward strand.
GCCTTATTCCCTGCCTCCTCCCCCCACATTGTCTCCTTCCCTTTCTCCCCCTCTTTTTTCCTCTCTCCATGACACATCTCCCCTCCTGAAGTCACCTTGGGGCTATAGTTCCAGGTATGTCGTATGACCTAGAACAAATAACAACCTCTCTGTGCCTCCCTCCAACCTCTGCAAGGTGTGGAAGTATGGGTCTGTGGTATACACAGGAGCGTGTTGTAGCGTGTTGGTATAGCTGAGTGTTGGGAGCACGGTGTGTGTAGGCAATGGAGTTAGAGTGGAAATGTGTCTGTGTGTTGAGTGTGCTATAAGTGGGTGAGTTTCACAGTAATGAATGGGAGGATGGATCAGAAATGGAACTTCATAGGACTTTCAGTTTCCATACTTTGCAGTGATGTGTGGGACCAAGAAACTGCTTTTCTTGTCTCAATAGATTTGGGGCACACAAAGTGCTGGTGCTGGGCTCAGCACTCAAATATATTCCTTGACTTATGGAGCTAACTGTCTGGAATCCCACTGACATGAACTCTCTATACCAGGAGAAGCTTTGTGGTTGGAACTGTGGTCAGATGTTGCTACCCACAACACTCACGCCCTAAAGGCTTCATCCCTCAGGTAATGGTATTAGAAGGTAGAGCCTTCTGCTTAGACCAGTAAGTACACTCCCATGAAAGAAGCCTGAGGGAGCCCTTCTCCCTGTCTACCATGTGAGGACATGGTGGAAATGACAGTTTGTAAGCTGGTAGGGGACTGTTCACAGTTACAGGGGTTTGTTTTGTTTTTTGTTTGTTTGTTTGTTTTGTTTTGTTTTTCTGAGATGAAATATCGTGATTCAAAAGCAAGCTGGGGAGGAGAGGGTTTATTAATTAGGCCTACTCTTTCATGTCACTGTTCCTCATTGAAGGGAATTTAAACAGGTCAGGAGCATGGAGATGGGAGCTACTTACCACCAGCTTGTTCATCATGGCTTGCTCACCCTGCTTTCCTATAGAACCTAATATCTCCAGCCTAGGGATGGCATCACCACAATGGGCGTGGTCCTCCTCATCACTTATTAAGAGAATGCCCAAAGGCTTGCCTATAGCCTGATCCTACAGAGGCGTTTTTAAAAATTGAGGATCCCTCCTCTCAGATGACTTTAGCTCGTATCAAGTTGACATGAGCTAGCCAGCACAGGGACCTTTGCCACAACTCAAGCCTGCTGCACCTATATCTCAGGCCTGTTACAGCTGCCTGCATGATCTGAGATGGAGCTACCAGAGCAGAAAGAAGATAAGCTTAGGCGCTTGTTGCTGAGGCCTGAGCTAATGAACACTGATTTACTCTGTCTAGCACACAAGCCACAGCCGTGTATGTCTAGTGTGGGAGTCCTTGTCCCAAGTTTGTGTGCTGTCTATGTAAAATATATACTAGGTTTTAAAGATAGCACAAGAAAGGATGCATTTGATAAGAGTCAAATAAAATAATAGAATTGGAACTCTGGGAAAGATGTAGTTGCGAGCAGTATCACTAATCAGGAGCCCTATCACTAATCAGGAGCCTGTCCACTTCTTTTGCTTTTGTTGTTGTTGTTGCTGTTTTGTTTTTTGTTTGTTTGTTTTAATGGTAGCTTTTTGAAAATTTGGCTACATCCAAGGTTCTTGTTTGCCTTCTATTGGCCAGCACCACCCAGGGTGATGAGAATGTTCCACGTAAACTCAAGCAACCAGGGGCTCTCTAGATGCGGTGAAATTAAGTGATATTTCATGATTGAGCATGGGGTTTGAGGAAGGGTTGGTAAGAGCCAAAGCCAGAGAGGCCACAGGCTGCATTATGTCTCAATCCTGGAAATGGAGTATAAACTGCCCTGAAATCTTAGGAAAGAGCTTAACAGGGGGATGTGACCTGGTGGGACTGTGCTGAAGATAGTCTGCTCTGGCTTTTCTGTGGAAAATGGAGAGAGAAGCAGGAGCCAGGCTAATGAGGAAAGACCAGGGGGAAGGTTCTAGTTATCCAGGTGAGTGGATGGTGGCTTAGCCTGGCTGCTGTCAGTGTAGGAGGAGGACTGTGAACATGAAAGAGCTTACTGCAGACAGCCAGGAATTATTCAACGAGGAACACCACAGGGACAGAGCTCTTTGCCTCTGAAGTTTATGAAACCCTGGTAGAGGGTAGAGAGAGCTGTCCTGTCTGGACATTCACTCTTGGGAGCTCTGAAGAGCAAAAGCTCAGGAGGGGGCTATACTTTCTGGGTGAAGAGAGATCTGATCTGAGCACCAGGAGCCTGTCAAACTGCTGTGTCCTGGCAGGCAGTCACCCCCTGGGTGCTGTCCTTAACAGTAGCTTTGGAGGCTGCTGTCCCATGAAGTGTATGCCCAGCGGATTTACATTCTGCAGAGGCCTGCATGTGGGCAGATATGTGTGTGGTGAGAGAGGTGCCTTTTAGTCTGGGACCTGTCTGCTGCCCACATTCCTGGCCTGTAGTATGGCACCTGGTCCTCTTCATGCTATTATTCCTACGGGTCTTCAAGACACCTGCTCCTCTCACACAGCCCCTGGCTGGCCGAGGCTGCCTTCTGCCTTCTGTCAGCTCCCTGTTTTCTCTCCCTGAACATCACCTGTGAGTTTCCCATAGCTTAAGTAAAACTCTACTTTCTTCCTGAGTAATTCTTCTACCATCTCTCACTGAACCAAGTCCCAGCCTCCTTTGCCTTTTAAGCAGCCTGGTATCTCTAGTACTTGTTTGAAGGTATCTTCTCATTTCTGTTGTTGTTTCTGGGCTTAGCAATACTCAATATCACCTGCTGATACTCAATAAGTCGGATTTGTGGAGCCCTTTGGATTAAGGGTGTTCTTAATTTGCATGGGAGCCAGGTGCTCGTGGCAGTCTGGAGCAGGAATAAGGTTGGAGGGTGTGAGGCATTAGGGGTCTCTGTGACAGATCTTCAGAAGATATTAGCTCTTTGCAGAGTCCTGACCCTAAGCTGATCCTGACAGGAAGTGTTTCCAGCACACCCCATATGCCCAGCTCCTGCTCTCCTGGAATGAGAAGTTGGAAAAGTTGGACATGATCTACCCTTGAAACTTATAGGACCAACCGAGTTCCCTTTCACATGGACACATGTCTGGATATTTGGATATGCAAACCTCCCAGCATGATTCCAGATCCCTAACAGATAGGAATGCTAGGGATTTGGGAATGGCAGACAGACCAGATACTAGCCCTCACATGGTATCTTAGAGGCTAGCCCTCACATGGTATCTCAGAGGCTAGCCCTCACATGGTATCTTAGTTAGGGCGTAGGACTGGAGCATGCTGGCTGAGGTATAGAAGCAGTCTTATGATGTCAATTAATGAAAGCATGGTGACAATCAGGGTGCTAGCTATAGACCAGGATGGCATTAGCCCTATGGGAACCTGGGGTTCAGACTGTGGTGGTTCGAGTAGGTATGGTTCCCGTTGACTCATATGTGTGAATGCTTGGCCACAGGGAGTTACACTACTAAGATGTGTGGCCTTGTTGGAGGAAGTGTGTTACTGTCAGGACAGGCTTTGAGGTCTCCTTTGCTTAAGCTACACCTAGTGTGGCACATGGTCCCTTTCTGCTGCTTGTGGATCAGGATGTAGAACTCTCAGCACCTCCAGCACCATGTCTGCCTGCACACTCCATGTTTCCTGCCATGATGATAATGGATTAAACTTTTAAACCTGTAAGCCAGCTCCTTAAATGGTTTCCTTTATAAGAGTTGCTGTGGTCCTGGTGTTTCCTCAAAGCAACAAAACCCTAACTAAGACAGATGGTAACAAATTGGAACTTCTGAGAGAGGTCACATCTCCATAGTTGACCTCAAGGGGTTGATGAGCTAGGAGGAACAAAAATGGCTATATCTCTGAGGCAGTGTATCTATTAACCAGTGTCACACAATCCAGGGGCATAACATACTGTGCTTGATAACTTTATAGGCATTCAGGGAAGTTGCATAGGATCTGACACTCAGTTCTGAGGCCCTGGAGAACTCCTACGAGGATATAAAAGGCTCCTTCCTTCCTGGGGAGGAAAGGAAGGAAGCTAAATCAGAGGTTGTTTAAGCATGGCTGGGCATATCAGATGGGTTTGGGGATGGGGTAGTGTTGAGCTTTAACTCACAGGCTAGACTTTCAGGCTCCATAAGTGATGTCATACCCCCAGGTCATGCACTGGCTGAGTCATAACACCCAAGGGATTCGCTAAGTATGATTTAGTAGAGATTCTAGCTTAGCAGGTCTAAAGTCATCTTCAATTAGCTCCCAGGGTATTTTAAAGTCTAGTATGGGGTCAGGTCGCTGTCTGGGAAAAGCGTTAACGGAAGGCAAAAGACAGGTAGCTCACTAGGACTTAGTATCATGTTCTTTAGACCTCACTGAAGGCACATGAGGCCCAGTACAAAGTGTTACTGACTTTTTCCAGGCTCACAGTTGTTCCTGGTGGTCAAAGCTTCCCTTTCCTCTGTCACCACTGTGGCATGCTATGTAACTCCAGGTCACAGTCACACTTCTGCTAATAGCTCTCAGACTTCTGCATGCAAATCTGCACAGAAAGGCTGTCACTGCTCACTAAACACATGCTGTTGTGTCCTTGGGTCAGGGTCTGGGCTAGTGTAAGCTCAGGTCATCTGGATTGCACAGCTTCTCAGACACTGATGTCTCCAGCGTATGGAACTCACTGTGAGGATAGAGCCCACATGTTTCCAGAGACCAGGAAGAAAAAGAGAGAGGGCCAGAAGGAATATATCTGCATCTAGCATGGGTCAGAACTTTCTAAAATTAGTGACAGAGGCCATATCCCAGATCTAGGAAGCTCAGTGAATACCAGGTAGGGTATCCCCAAACATGTACATATAGGCACACCAGATTCAAAATGCTAAGGGCCAAAGACAAGAAAATGTTCTTCGAAGGTGCCAGAAAGGGAAGTATGTTATTTAGCAAAGAATTGAAGTAGAAATTATATCAGGGTCATTGTGGAAGCCATGAAAGCGGAGTACAGAAGGGTCAAGCATTTATAGAGCGTTGAGAAGACAACCTGTCAGACAAGAATCTGACCTAGCAGTAATCCTACAGAAGACGAGACAGACTATCTCAGGCAGACACAGGAGAAGGGCGCCTACTGCCCTTGACAGAATGTTAGGAGGTTTTTAGAGAGAAGAAAATGGCAGGTCTGGGACTCAGATCCACATACAGAAAGGATGAATGCCAGGCAGGAATCACAGAAGGCAACACAAGGTGCTTTGTTTTCTTATTCATAATTGATCTGATATGGGGATGGAGGTATAGCTCCACACTAGAGTTCTTAGACTTCCGGTATGTATTAAGCCCTAGGTTAGGTAGGGCGATGAAGCTAGGTTGATAGAGTGCTTGCCTAACATCTGCAAAGCCCTTGATCCCCAGCCAGAATAAACTGGGCATGGCATATACTCTTGTAATCTTAGTGGTCAGGAGGTGGAGGCAGGGGGATTAGCTTTGATTGGCTACTAAACTGGGCATGGCATATACTCTTGTAATCTTAGTGGTCAGGAGGTGGAGGCAGGGGGATTAGCTTTGATTGGCTACGTAGAAAGGTTGAGGCCAGCCTAGGATACATGAGACCTTGTCTCCAAGCTAACTAAGCATGGAACTGCATAAATGAATAACAATGGTAAAATGGCAACAATATATTTTATGATAAATGACATGACCACACTGTATGAATATGTGAAACAGATGACAGAGAATCTCAGAATAGATTAAAATCTGTTGAAACAGTCCTTGTTGATGGCTCATGAGTGACACAGGAAAGTCATGTGACTTACCAGGTCCCTCCCCTTCCTCTTTTGTGAAACAGTTGCCTCCAGGCCATACAGGGAACTACAGGGACTCAGCTTCCAGGATTCCATCAGCTTTTTGCCGATGCAGCTGTCTGAGTCACACATGTTCCCACAAGTAACTCTTATAAAGTCATGGGTTCACCAGTCTATACCACAGTGAAATTGTTTCTTTGGTCTGTGGTTGGTGCCTTCTCTTGGGTACGCTGACATTTGATCATGTCTCCCTAGCACAATTGTTTACAAAATACCACTATACATATATATATATATATATATATATATATATATATATATATATATATATATATATATATATATGAAGACAGATGAGCTAGGAGTATAGATAGGCAAGGAAGAGCATTTTGATATAATTATTTTCAGGAAAAAGTATCAGTCATTGATACCTTCAAGAATTCATTAGTGTTTTTCTTGACAGGAGTTTAAGTTTTTCATGTGATGAAGGGACGTAGCCAGTGTTAGCAGGACTTTTCAGTGGGAAAGGACTCCTCTGATGGCTGTGCTTTGGTCTCATGCTTGCTTGGCTGCAGACTCACTACAGAAGATGATAAAGGCCGCTGGGCTTCTGCGTCCAGCCATGCCTCTTCTACCAGCTAATTCTTGGACATTTTGGCTTTTGTTTGTGTCCTTGGGAGACTTCTAAGGAGAGCTAGAGGAGACATAACTCACCACAGGTGTGGGGTTCTGCAAGACGGCCTGCGGCTTATGCTATCTGGGTTCCTGAGGAGGTGGCCGGAGCTGTATAGGAGTGAACGGTCGAGAGAAATAATGGAGGCCAAGATAAAATTTCTCTGATCAAGGCCCTTAGGTTTAATGCTTAGAGTCTTAGGTTATAGCATGGCTTTCCATCCACCCTGCCGTCCCATTCCCCGGCTCTATCTTGGAGACCATGTGGAGCTGCTGTCTTCTTCCAGGAACGTCTGGGAAGCTCTGGGCAGGCCGGCAGCAGAGACTTGGAGGTGGGCGGAGGTAGTTGCATAACAACAGGAGCCAACCTAGCTGGAGGGCCACGCTGTATGTGGCTTCCTGTGGCATGCCTTCAGGGGCATCAGGTCTGAACTCCCAGCCTGGAGCCTTCATGGGGGTAGGGGGACCACACACAGGCATGGACTGGATCAACATAGACGAGACAGACACCAAGGAATGGTGGGCAGCTGGAGGGCACACACTCGGCAGGGCCTTGAGGAGTGTGGATGCTTCTCTGCATGGCTGCTGTGCTTTAATCTCTCCTGAGCACCAGCAACTAAACAGAAAGTACAATTGTTGTGTCGCCCATGATATTAAACGCATGATTGATGGTTTGGATTGAACGGCTCAGGTGTTGGCATTTCTGAGTTTCAATAAGTGGAGGCTTATGAGTTTATGTCAGACGTGCTCAGAAACACCTCGAAGAATATGGTTTCATGAGGTGTGAAAAGATGCTTTCTGCTGCGTCTATGCTTGAATATGCATGTGCTGTGGCCCATGGTGGGGGTTGGGGGGGTCCTGAAGTGCCAGGTTAGAGATGGGTGGGAGCAGGCTTTTCTGCAAGAGGCTGTTCATATGGACACTGATGACAGACAAGGTGGAAAACTACATAGTGTTTGCAATGTTTTGCAAATTTATTTGGATAAGAAGATTTGGGAAAACTCTCATGTAAGGTCTCTCTCTCTCTCTCTCTCTCTCTCTCTCTCTCTCTCACACACACACACACACACACACACACACACACACACACACACACACACATGAGAAATGGCATTGGGTCTCTTCAGTTTGCTCAGGGTTCTCTCAATTATTCCATTGCTCCTGTGGCTGTATGGTCAGCCCTGGGGACAGTTTGTCGTCCATAACTGGCAGATGTGCTCATGTGTTCCCCCAGAGGCCAGGCTTGGAACTGTATCTTGTTCGTTTAACCTTGAATACCCATCTGCCACCCTTGGCACATAGATGATTCCAGCTGGGAGCAAGCTGGAGTGTGGACTTTGGGGCACGCAGCTTCTTCTCAAGGTTTCCTGAGTGAAGGTGACTCTTCTTCCAGCCTTCTTCTGTCCACATCTTCTCCAGCCCAGGACTCAGGTTCATGTGGCTTCTATTGTAGGATGCTATCCCCTAGGCATGACCCTCTTGGGCCCTCAGCATCTGTGATTACACAGAGGAGACCCACTAACCTTCCATCATAGAGCATAGCCGGGACTCCAGAGACCCTCCCTTTCATCACAGAGCATAGCCGGGACTCCAGAGACCCTCCCTTCCATCATAGAGCATAGCTGGGACTCCAGAGACCCTCCCTTCCATCATAGAGCATAGCCGGGACTCCAGAGACCCTCCCTTCCCAAGGGACTGATGGGCAGTTAACAGTAGCTGGGAGAGAGTATTCTCTTCATGGTGCAGCACATAAATTAATGACGCCTCTATAAGTAACCCTAACTCAGCTCATTGGTCTACCAGACTAGACTGCAATGGAATCCTTTCTTTGGTCTTTTGTTGGTTCCTATCTGAGCCAAGCAGACATTTGTCCTTATCTCCTGAGGAAAGATCAAGCAACATCTTCCTAAGACCTTTGTCATGAGAGTCAGTGTCTCAACTTAAGATAAAGCACTTGGGAGGCAGAGGCAGGTGGATTTCTGAGTTCGAGGCCGGCCTGGTCTACAAAGTGAGTTCCAGGACAGCCAGGGCTATACAGAGAAACCCTGTCTCTAAAAAAACCAAAAATAAAATAAAATAAAATAAAATAAAATAAAATAAAAAAAGTCCGAGTTTGAACAGAACTCACAAGTGGGCACAGGCAGGGTGGCCCTTCAGGAGGAAATGTGGTCAGCTAGGAGGGTTGCTGGTGGGGTGTATGTGTGGGATACCTGAGTCTCAAGTAGGCTGAGCCAGAGGTCAGCTCTGATCCAGAGGGTCTCAGTCTTCTCTGCAAGAGTACAGGGGGCCAGTATCTCCCCTGAGGTCCCATGGAGGCCTGGCCATGGGGCTCAAGCTGCTGTGAGAGCCCAAGGCTGGGCTTTAATGAATGTTAGCTTTCTTTCTTCTCTCAACTGGGATCTCCCAGCCAGAAGCCCCAGAGGGAACAATTAGGTTGTTTATCCAAACCTCAGCCACTTTGCTATGTAATTGATTTTTCATTGAGTGTATTTAGGAAAGGTTATTTACATGAATGCGGGCCCACCAGGGACAGCAGCATCCTTGTAAGGGAAGGGAGAAACCTGGATCAAAGGGCAAGAGTGGAGAGAGAGCAGGATAGGTGAGCTTCCTCTTCAAATCCTGGCCTCATTTTAATGGCAGAGTTCCCTTTAAAGTATGCTGGGTAGGTGCTGCCCACTGAGCCAGATTGCCCCACGGAGTGGCCAGGCCCCTGATATCATGACTGCTATTGCTACCACTGCTCTCCAAGCCTGAGCAGCTTTTCCATCCTCAGCCTGCCTGTCACTTTGCAAGGCTCAGCCCTTTCTTTAAACCCCTCCCTCTTTCTCAAAGCTGTCTCTGCAAGCCCTGAGTCTTTCTCCAGTCACTCCCACCATCCACCATCAGTTCTGAGGATTATCTGCAGCAGCACATATAAAAATAAGAATTCTTTTAAGTAAAATATAATTATGTTTTCCTTCCTCCAACCCCTCCTATTTCTCCTTTCCTCCCACCCTCTCAAACTAATGGCCTCCTTTACTTTAATTATTATTGTTACATATATGCATAAATATAAAAATATAACCCTATGAGTCTGTCTAGTGTTGCTCGTATGTATATGACTTCAAGGCGAACACTGACTATTGGATAACCCATTAAGGGGCTCAGCCTGGGAAGACTACTTCTCCCTCTCTCAGACATCATTAGTTGCCTGTCGGTCTTCCTCTATGGGTGGAGCCCTGTAAGATTTGCCCTTTCAACTTTAGTCTATTGGTGGTGTAGGCAGCCATATTGTTGGGTATCTTGTGTTGCTATTCCTTCTAGGCTCTGCCCCACAGTTACCTGGCAACAGCCAAGTGTTCCTGACTCACTATAAAAGGGGCTGCTTGCCCACTCCTCACTCTCTTGCTCTTCCTACTCCCATTCTCTCTTCTCCCTCTGTTCCTTCTCTCTCCATCCCCCTCCCCCTCTCTTTTCATGTGTTCATGGCTGACCTCTACTCCTCTTCTCTCTGTCTCTGTCTCTGTCTCTGTCTGTCTGTCTGTCTGTCTGTCTGTCTCTCTCTCTCTCTCTCTCAGTGTTTCTATTACCCCTTCAACTCCCTTCCCTATGCCCTAAATAAACTCTATTCTAGTTGTGTGGCTGGTACCTTAGGGGGAAGGGACGCCTCATCATGGGCCCCCAGAGGCAACCCCTTCCCCCACACCATACCACACCTCCACCAAACATATCCCTGGTTTCTTTTTCTTTTTTATAAAACACAACATCCTGGGTGTTCCCTGTCATATCTCAGAGACACAAGCTCACAACGAATTTCCTGGTCACCTACAGTTTATCTACTTCCTCTTCTGCGATGTTTCTTGGATCTTAGACACAGGAGTTGTATTACAGACGATCAACTATTTTCTGCCTTTCGACTAGTTGTAGCTTTATGTAGTGATCGCCATCTACTGTGAAGAGAATCTTTTTTTGATGAATGGTAGGAGTGGCGCCATATTTTAAACCTTAGTTATAAGCCACAGAGTTTTATACTTCTTCATTCCTCTTGTGAATCAGGAGTCAGTTAACCACATGTGGTCCACAGCTTAAACCTGACCCATTGCTATTTAGTCTGTAAGTTAAGAATCATTTTCATATTTTTAAATGCTTGAGAAAAATCAAAAGAATATTTTGTAATACATTGTAACTGTTAGGTCACAGAGCAGCCCCTACAAATGGCAGTTCTGCTAACAATGTCCTAAATATGATGGCCTGGACCTAGCCATGGCTGGATTCTTACCATTGGGTAAACAGAATCCTAAACTCAGCATGCCTTAAAAACCTTATAAGACAGCTTCTGTTTGTCAGGAAAGCCACTATATCCCATTTCCACCCCCCAAGGTCAACTACCCCAGCAAAGGGCACCTAGCTCCCGATTACCCCAAACAGCCTGAACAGGTCAAACTCCCTAATCTTACTGCCAGGCTGTTCTAGCTGGCAGGCCTCCTCCCACGATGCCTGCCCCATAAAGCCGACCTTGCCTCCTCACTCCCACAACTCACTGTTCCCGGACATCTGAGGCAGCCTGGCAGTTTATCCCCCAATAAACTATTTATCTACCCATGGAGTGGTCTACGTTGGTAGTTTCTCTGTGCTCACAGTTCTTATGTGAAGCTCAAACACCAGGGCCCACACAGTTCTAGCAGGTACTGCTCTCCATTCTCTTGCCTGTTCTCTGCAGCTCCTTGCACGTTGCTCTTGGGTGTTTGGAAATTTGGGACCTTAAACTGGGAGAGCAGAAGCTTCTCTGAGGTTACTCCAGCAAAGCCTGAGGGTGTGAGGCCTATGAGCCCTGTTAGGAGAATAAAGAATCTAATGGCAATAAGGACAGCAAGTGCCAAGGCCCAGTGACTGAAGCTGGAGGGAGGAGGGGAAGGGGCAGGGGGAGGGGAATGAGGGGGAGGGGGAGGGGAGAATGAAGCAGGGCTTTCGATGTCCAAGGAACAGGAAGAACAGACTGGTTGGAGCAAGGGGAGGGAGCAGGAAGGAGAAGCAGTCAGACAATCAGGAAGACTCTTTGTTCATCCTGAGGGTTTCTTCTTTTCCTCTGAAATGAATCATTTAAGGGTTCTTCACTCAGAACGGAAGCAGTCCAGTTTGTATCTGTAGTAATCATGGAGGAGGCGTTCTGCAAATAAGAAGACTTACTTCAAAGGTCAGCATGACGGCCCATGTCTGTAATCCCAGCACTGTGGAGGCAGAGGCTGAGGATTTTGAGTTTGAAGGCTGCCTGAGCTTCGCAGCTCAATCTTACCTCGAAGATCTGAAGATGGGCTGGTGATGTAGGCAGCTGGTAGAATGCTTGCTTAGCGTGTGGGGAAACTGTGGCGCTCATTCTCAGCATGGCAGTAGCCTGGCCTGGTAGTGTATACTCTAATCCAGGAGGCAGAAGCAAGAGAATCGGTAGTTCAAGGTCAGCCTTCTGTTTTGAGGCTAGCCTGGGCTACCTGGCAATTTATTTGGATTGTTCTATTTTTGAAACAAAACCAAGGCAAGCAAAACAGAGAATTATCATAAAGGCAGGGTAGTACCTGGCTATAGGAGCAGTGTGAGGCAGAGGTCGGGTACATCCAGGTCCTGTCTGGGTCCTCCACTATTATTCTTGGCCTTCCTGGACAGCATCACACAGAGAGCACCTCAGCATTTTTCCACTTAGTGAATTTAAATAACTTTGGGGGCTTGGCTGAGGTTTGGCTGGAGGAGAGAGCCACCCAGCCCAACAGCCCATCTGCTCTGCTCTGCCTGGGTGCTGGAAACAGTAAGTGAGACTGTCCAGACCTGGCCAGCAGGCCCTTCTGTTTCCCTTACCCTTGGACCCTCCGTGCAGCAGCCTGAGCGACAGACATTAATTAAAGTGTGAGGGAATGACTTCATTAGCTTCTAATGGTCACATGCTGCCAATTAAACACCTTGATGACTAGCTTCCTCTGGAGCTTAATTAGCTATTTCTCAATAAATCCAGCCCTGTGCCACCACCTGTCAGGTTAGGAGCCAAGACTTTTCTTGGATATGGCCTACACCCACCCCCTTCCTTGGGAGCCAGTGGCTTTAGGAGGAGTTAAGTTGGAATTGGCATATCCTGAGATCACTCTGTGGTCCTGTTGAGTAGTTGAAGCTTGGTGGAAATTCCCTGATGGGTAATCTTTTACTTGCTGGCTGTGTGTCTTCCATACTTTGGCAGTAGGATCCTTTAGCTAAGGAAGCCTATGAGAAAGGAAAACCCGAATAAGCACTGAAGCTTCTCTTTTCTTCAGGTCACACAATCTGATCCCATTCTTTAGTCTCCTTTAATAAAAGCCGCAGCAGAGCTGATTTGGTTAGGAATGAAGAGCCATGCTTGACAGCACTTCAGGGGACCCACTTTGATGCCTGCAAACACAGCATGAGTCCACAAAATGGAGAGGGTGCTGCAGACACTGGGCCCTGAGGGTTGATGGAGTAGACACTTGATGGATATGATTCCAGGACACTTGGTCACAGAGACAGAGCCCAGAGTACTGGGCAGCTCCCTTTCTAGGACACAGAAGACAGACATTGCCCAGGGACAGGCGAGCTTGAAAAAGATTCATAGAAATGTGTGTGGTTAAAGGGAGGAACTGGGAAGTTACCAGTTCTTTCCTGAGTATGGCTTGTAGTGGTGACTAGGAATCACTGTCACTGTTCAGCTTGCTCCAAGCTCCCGCATGAAGGTATGGGCTACGTGGTGCTGTGCAGGGCCTTGCAGAGTCTGGCTCTGATCTACACTGCCCAGTAAGGTTCTTCCTGGAGGGAGAGCTGTGCAGTGAGGTCCGTACATGGTGCTAAGCATTCCTTCCTCTCTCTCAGCTCCCACTCAGTCTCAGCTTCCAGGTTAGGGTTCTCTTTTGGCTTTGTTTATTTATTTTTGCTTTTATTATTTTATTCATTTGTCTCATTCTGTAGCCCATGATCCTCCTGCCTCAGCCTCCAGGATGCTGAGATTGCCAGTGTTTACCACTATGCCCTGCTCCATCGAGTCTTGCATCCCATCTCCTGGAGTATGTGCTCTATGGCTACTTCACCACTAGATGGTAGGGGAAGCAAGGGTGTTCTGACATCCACTCTGGGTCTGAAGAAGCCAGCAGCTGCCACTTCTCTCTGGGGGCTCCCTCTTGAAACCCAGGCACCACACCGTGGGAAGCAAGCAGACATGGGGGCACTGACAGCTCCAGCTGAGTCCCAGCCAGCTGCCAACAGCAACTGCCAGACACACGTGCAACCCTTCAAACGATCATCGTCTGCTCAGAGTGGAGATGGGCTATCCCCACTGACCCTGGCCGCATCGCACAAAGATAAACAAATAGATGCAGGCTGTTGATTCCAGACTTGCTTTGTGTGCTTTGTCAGATAACTGAAGCTCAGGCTAAGGCAGGCTCTCAGGCTTCAGAATCCATCCTAACTCCAGGGTCTCAGATAACTCTGCAGCAGCCAGGAAGCCTGGCCTTGACTGGTTTCCCACAGCACAGGGAAGCTCAGGGTATTTGTGGAATGAATGAGGAATTGCATGCAGATTCCAATCAGGAAAACAAGAATTCTGCCCTTGTTATGAGACCCTGTCTTCTGCTGTTACTCTATTGCAGACTCGTTTTCTCTGGAGATGTGTGTACATGTGCACACATGCGCAAGCGCACGTGTGTGTGTGTGTGTGTGTGTGTGTGTGTGCGTACACCCACACACACACACACACACACACACACACACACACACATGTGCATGCATGTGAACATTCATTTTTTGCTTATCTGATGACCCTTAGCTCTTGGCTTTGCTCTTGAGTTTTGTCTTTTACTGCTCTCACTGCTATGATGGATTATCTGACAAAATCAAGTTAAGGAAGGCAGGCTTCGTTTTGGCTCACAGTTTGAAGATACAGTCCATCATGGTAGGCTTTCCAATGGGCAGGAGTGTGAGGCTGCTGGCCACACTATCCACGGTCAGGAAGCAGAAAGGTGCAGAAAGGCAGGAAGGTTTTTGCTCAGCTTATTTCCTCCTTGTTATCCAGAGCTCCAGCCCCTGGGGTGATGTCACTCACATTTAGGGTGGGTCTTCTTACCTCAATCAAAGCAATCTAAAAACTCCCTTATAAACCCACACAGTACCCCAACTCCTTGTTTCTTCTAGAGCCTGTCAAGTTATTAATGTCATAAGTTCATCTTGGGGCTTGACAGCAAAGTGTCTCCTCATTTTCACCCCTACCCCTGATCTTCATCAGCTGGTGGTGCAGTGTGGTGAGGTTGTGAGACTTTAGGAGGCTGTCCCTGGCTGAAGGAAATGGGCTTCTGGGTGCAGCCTTGAGAGTTGTAACAGAGCCCTGATTCAGTCTGAGCTCTCTCTGCTCTTCAACCCACAGAATGTGAAGGATTTGAGCACCAAATACTCACTTGTGAGGCTGAGGGCTGGTTCAAGCCAGTGTGCTTTTCCTGTGGTAATGGACCCCATTGTGCCCTAAGGTTAATCCTCTCTCCTTTAAGTTGTTTTAGTTAGGTGACTGTCAACGCAATGAGGAGTAAGGAACACCTCTGACTATGCTCCCTTCTCTCCTGAAGGCAGCAGGAGGCCTCTGGGGTAAGAGGAAAGTCTTTCTTGGGTTGGAATGGGTTGGCTGGGGCCCTCCTTGCCACTGTGAGTAAGAGTTTCACTTAGCAGAGGGTCCAGGAGTCCTGATATCTGCTGAAGAGAGATACAGGAACTGGGAAGAAGGCTGTGTTGCCTCGATTGGGTGGAAGGAGTTCAACTGCAAACACAAGCTGTCAGGGTGGTTGGTGTATGAAGTCTGAAGCAGCAACCCCCCCCCATCACTTTCTTGGCGACCACAGGTGCTGCCTAAGAATGGGAGTTGCTTTGGAACTGACCTGGGCTTGAGATGGAGATACTGCCCTATGTAGTGTTGGTCAGAGGCCAGTGGCAGAGTGAATGAGATGGGCTAGGTCTGAAGACAGGCATTGACCTGTGGGGAAGGCAGCTTGCTCCCTTGGAGGGGGCCTGGAAACAGGAACGACAATGTTCATGAGTGTGTTAGTGACCTAGGAGCTCTAGGAGCTTCTCAGAATCCTCTTAAAACTGTCAGGATTGCCGGGCGGTGGTGGCACATGCCTTTAATCCCAGCACTTGGGAGGCAGAGGCAGGCTGATTTCTGAGTTCGAGGCCAGCCTGGTCTACAAAGTTCCAGGACAGCTAAGGGCACACAGAGACACCCTGTCTCGAAAAATAAATAAATAAATAAATAAATAAATAAATAAATAAATAAAATAAAAACTGTCAGGATTGTCTGTGGCCCAGGCCTCAAGGTTGCAGCTTCTCTAGAGAGTTAGTGGATATATTAGGAACAGCTTGGCTCAGGAGCAGGTCTGACCTCCTGCTTGACCTGGCCACTGCCAACCATCTCAAACTTGGGAGACTTCCCACTCCTGCCCTTGTCTGTAACATGGAAGTGTTGACTGTTACAGACATGTCCCGCTGGGTGCTAGAGACGGCATGAGTCAGATCACAGGGCAGACTGAGAAGCCAGGCCTCAGGGAGATAAATCTTTGCTCTTCCTTGGCCCATTCTGCCCTGTTGTGTTGATGTAGACCCAGGTCTGTCTCCTCAGGGACGTCAGCCACACTGTGTCAGCAGCGGAAGTGTTCAAATCTATCTTGTGGCTTCGAGTATTTGTTTCTCAGAGTATTGATTTTCATTATAAAAAAATTAGAAAATCAAAAAAGAAGTGATTTATAAGGTCGGCAGCTGTGATCTGGCATCTGTTTTCTAGCTACATAGCACCGTGCTCTACTGGACTGTTCTGTATGGTTCTCCCTCGACTATACACTTGAACTCTCTCCTTTTTGATAAATACAGATCGACTTCATCATCTTTAATGGCTTCATGATAATCTCATCGAGTGAACATAACATAAATTATTTAACGATTCTCTACTCGTTTGAACTTTAAATTTCTCTCTCTTTTTGTTTTTCTGTTACAGGCAGGGCTGTGATGGCTTCTAACTCAGATCTTCCCCCACGTACTTAATTATATCCTCGAATATGAAGATTTTTATGGCTTCTAATGTGTATCACCCCATTACTCTCTAGAAGACTTGTTCTTCCTTATTCCTACGCCTGCTGCCTCTGCCAGTGCCAGGCATTAGAATTCTTTTAAATCTTTGCCGTAAGGAAAAGTAACTGTAGTCACATTTATTTTATTACTGCTCAAATTGAACGCTGCCATCTGCATTTCTTCTCTCGTGGTTCAGTTTTGGTTCCACTTTGTCATTGTGTAGATATTAGTTTCTTATTGTCTCTATAACAGATTGATTAAAAACGGTATGACTTTAAACAACAGATGTATTCTCTCCTGGTTCTGGAATTCAGGTGCAGGCAGAGCCATGCTCCCTTCGAGGCTTCCTTCTGTCTCTCTTCTTCCTAGCCTCAGAGGGGCCCACCTTCTCTATGTGACCCCGCACTCTGTCCCCACTACATTCCCCATTGCAGGTCTATTGTGCTAGGGCTCTAGTGTCTTTCCGAGGGACACGATCCAGCCCTCACTCACCGGTGCTGATGTTTCTTACCAGTAACTGATCATCTCGCTCATCTCTTTTCTGATCCTTTGGTTCACACCTGCTGCTCTGTGGGACCAGAAAAGTCGATGGAAAACGTGGCAGTGATGTGAGCCTGGAGCATGTGGGCCTCATGGCCCCTGTACTGTCCTTTGTTCTGGAAGAAATGAAGAGTGAGGGGATGAGGAGTGAAAGGGAGGCTGTCGGCTAAGGGCTGCTGACCTCTTTCCCAGTAGATCTGAGGGTCAGCTTGGAAGGGGGATGACTATCGGGGTAGGAAAGGCTGAGACCACAAGGACCATGGATAATTCTGAGCCAGGTAAATGGAGGTCAGAGAAGCTTGGAGATAAAACAGTTGTCTAGCATGCATGAGGTCCTGGACTTAGTCTCTAGGACTGAAAAATGAAAAGGTTAAATGGGTGGTTTCTTAGTTATGAAGGGGGTTTCTAAGCCCATTGGACTGTTCTGAGTTTATATGAAACTATTTTGAGTAATCATTCACTTCCCTTCCCCTTCTTCCCCTTCTTCCCCTCCTTCCCCTCCTTCCCCTTCTTCCCCTTCTTCCCCTTCTTCCCCTTCTTCCCCTTCTCCTTCTCCTTCCTTCCTTCCTTCCTTCCTTCCTTCCTTCCTTCCTTCCTTCCTTCCTTTCTCCCTTCTTTTCTTTTTGACCATGTCTCATCGAGCCCAGGCTGGCCTTAAACTTAGTAGGTAGCTGAGGATGACCTTGAACTCCTGATTTTCCTGCCTCTATGATTATTGGCATGACCAGCATGCCTGGTTTTATGTAGTGTTGGGGGACTGAACCATGCATGCCAGATGAGTACTCTGTTGACCAAGCCCTCCTATTCATCTCTTAAAATCATCTGGGGTATCAGGCACTGCAATGAACATTTAGTCCAGAGCTTAAAGGATCTTTGCCCAGCGATGATGTGTGCTCACAGTAAAGATTAGAACTCATACATACTAGGAAGACCACTCAGACCCCTTGATCCCTCTCTGCAAGTTTCCTTTTTAGACATAAATTTCCAGATGAGTTGTCTGAGTAGTAGTCTGGTGGAAGTTTCCTTCAGGGCTCAAACCCAGAGCCTCTCCTTCTGCACCCATGCCTGGAGGAGCAGCTGTGCAGAATCAGGAATGCCAGGGCAAGGCTCTAGGGGCCTGGAAAAGAGGGAGGATTTATCCAAGGTGGCCCATGGAGGGGTAGTCTAGGACAGGACAGGGGTAGTCAGACCCCAACACTCCCTCAGAGGCAAGAAGCTCTCAGGAAGGCTCAGCCTACACCTTTGACCAGGTTGGCAAGTGACTGCAGATACAGCAGTGAATTGGGGTGAAGTATCCCACATCCACAGCCAGCAGTTCAGGATGGGAATGCTGGCTTTAGTGCAAGTACCCCCTGAAGCTGAATGCTTGCCACCATGAAAATGCTGAAGGAGAAAACAAGAGTTGTGGAAAAAAGAAAAGCCTGGGCTCAGAGCCCAGATCGGCAGTTTCCTAGCTGGGCGGTACTTTTACTCTGCTTAGGTTTTAACTTCTATTTTGCAAAAGTGAGATGATATTCTTATTCTGTGAAGTGTTAGAGATAGTATATCGTGTGAGGAGCTTATGTCTGACACAGGGAAGGTGCCAAGTATTAGTCTCTTTCTTTCTTACATAGTTTTTATTCAACTTGTTATGATTCAAACAATACACAGAGTGACTTTTCCTGGTAGGTTCTTCCATCCTGATAGTCAAAACTTTGTAATTCCAGTCTTCACAGATACTCCCCTTAGATAAGCTCTTGAAAAGTCACTTCTGCTTACACCTAAGCAGAAATTAACATCTCTCTCACATCTCTCAGCAGATCTGGGGGATTTGGGGAGGTCTGATGTAATGGGGGAATGTGGAAGACAGAGCCCAGCTCACCTCTGGCAGACAGTGGGATCAACTTCCTGCAAGAACCTGTGGAAGTCACTGAGCAGGTGCAGCAGTCAGGTCCTCTTTAGGAAATGAAATGTTGGTCCTGTAGGCCTCCTGATTGCTTGTCTAGATAAATGGTGACCTGAGCATCCTGGAAGCCTGCCTCCAACACCCCTACCCCGTGTGTGTGTGTGTGTGTGTGTGTGTGTGTGTGTGTGTGTGTGTGTGAGAGAGAGAGAGAGAGAGAGAGAGAGAGAGAGAGAGAGAAGATCTGCTACATACATATGAGGAATAAGAGGGTCATCTTGTTGGGGAGTAGTTCAGCTTCCTAAAGTAGATAGATACTGAAAGAATCAATATGAAGGGGAGCTGTCATAAAGAGGCTCAAGGGGCAGAAAGGGCAGGGTCAGGAAAGCCAGAGGTCAAGGTTCACAGCCCCAAGTAGTAGCCTTAACATGACCCCTAGAGGTGTTTCATAGAGCAGGTGAAGCCTGCTGGGAACAGCTCGGTGGTGTTCCTAGGACTCTAAGTAATTCTTCATGGTACTGGGTACTTTAGTGCCAGGAACCAAGCTCTGCTCCCAGGAGCACCAAACCCTCAAAGCTCCAACCTTTGAAGGACTAGCCATCTTCATCACAGGGGAGATAAGATATCACAATGACTCCCTAGTCCTTTTTCCTAGGGGGTTTATATATCTGGAGTCAAAGACTATGAATCATACATGTGGGGTAGAGGCTGTGCGGTTCCATTCTGAGACCGTGCTGTTCCATGGCATTCGGTGTATGATTCATTTGACCCAGAGAATAAAATCTGGGTGAATAATAACAAAACATAAGCCCCCCAAGAGTTTGGAATAAAGCCTTGCAATCATTGCCTGACCATAAATTAGCACCCATAATGAAAGTGAAAATTTACCCTCAATTTGGGACAGTCTGGGGTCTCCCCCCAATTGAATTTAAATACTTTCCATAAATCCCAACTATTTTAGGACTGTAAAGATGATTAACCACCTGAAATGCAGTCCACCAGGACATAAGAAAAAATACCAAGCCATTTCTTAAACAAACTCCATGAGTAAGGGCTAAGTTATGGTATTTCTGAAGGGTGAGGCTGTGCCTTCCCAACTAAGGTCAGAAGAAAACGGACAGAAAGGAAATCAATTGGAAAATGACTCTCATGCTTGAATCATTATTTTCTTCTTCCACCAGGAACCTGATATTGGTTTTTATAAGTGATAGTGAAGTGATTAAAAATGGACTAAAATCTTGAAACAGAGTCGGGGGAAGTAGCCAGAACGAGAAGGCCATTGGTCCATCATCCTGCCTCGGGGGTGTCCCCTTCCTCAAGTCTTTAATCCATCTTTTGAATGACTCAAGAGTTAGTGATCTATGATGCTAAAATATTTATATGGTGATTTGTCTTTTGAAGAGAGTTTGTGCCTAGCTCTGCAAACAGTCTGCCAGCCCTTCCCGAAAATGCCGAGCCAAACCATGGTGCCCAGAGTCCTGAGTGTTCTTCCCACCAGCCATAAATAGATATTTTACAGCTTGATATCCTTAGTCATAAACTAGTGATGAGGTAAAGTCAATAGTAATGGCTGTCAGATCCTACTGCTTGATGTGTGAGTTTGTTGAGTTATGGTGAGCTAGTTAGAAAGTGGGCACAGACATCTTAAGGATTGGCTTTATCAATCCCCCTTCCTTGAGAGATTAACTTACTTAAAGTTCTAGTTTAATAAGGTCAGACTTGAATCCTTGTTTCTTTCATCTTTTAAGTACCCAAAGGTGATAGGAAGGATAACTGGGAAGTTTAAATGAACTCTGAAGGTGGCCTGCTGTCACCAGCAGGGATTCTATCAGCTTTCCCGGTGTGCTTGTTGAGTGATCTGGGTTTGCTTGACATATTGGAGATGTGACAATTACAGAAGTGATGTGACAATTACAGGAAGTGACGTGACAATTACAGAAGTGACACGACTGCGTGCTATGGGGTTAGGAAGTGTTAGCCAGGACCTCACTTTTGCAGCCTCAGATTCTGCAGAGTTGAGTAAATGAGGACCACAGCTGCACAGTTGGAGTCTCTGGAGCTTGGAAAGTAAGAAATTGTTCAGTTTCCCCAGTGCATATTTGGGACCAGCTCTGAGGAAGACTGGTCCCAGAACTCAGGACTGGAGAAGAGCAGGTCCCCCAAACTCAGGACAGGACAGATCCTAGAGCTCTGAAGCGTGGAAAAGCCCTTGTGGTGTCAGAGTCGAGTCCTCTCTGAAGCTTAGAGAATTACCCCATTGTAGCAGGGTCCTCTCTGAAGCCTGGATAAGCCTGGTGGTGGCAGGGTCCTTTCTGAAGCCTGGAGAAGTCCCTGTGTGGTATGGGGTGAAGGAGCAGCTAAGAACTCAGGCATCACTCTCTAAGAACAAGTCTTTCTTCAGATCTCATCTTCCTGTCTCAGATTTTGAGTTTAGCTATGCTTCCCCCAGACATATTCCCTATATCTCCTTAATTTGGTGGCCCACTGCTTGGGGGCTCCCTGAGAGTGGACAGTCTTGGATCATGGCTGATTCCTGCTGCCAGATCCCAAATACCTGTAGTTATATGTTATCTTTGTCCTTAGCTCAGTCCTTTCTCCCTCTCCTTCCCCACCACCAGCTTTTCCTGTAGCTACTTTGGCACAGTTCATGGCTGGGGTCAGGAACCCCAATCTGGCCTTAGAGGGAATACACCCTATACTTCCTCCATATCTAGGGCAGTGTTCTGAACCCCTTTTTTACTCCAGTGCAAGGTCCTCAGCCCCCTTGCCCATCCCTTTTTTGCCTCTCTGATTCATCAAGGAAAGCTCTATTCTTAGAGAGTCTGAAATCTTCCTAGGTAAGAAAGGATTTGAACAAAATGTATATGTGGACCACCAGACAAGAGAGAATGCCTGGGTCAGAAAGGACTCCACTGGGTACCAGGCAGAGACTAGACGTGGAAGATGAGCTGTAGGCCTCCGGTTCTCTACCCTGGCTACACATGCCCTATACTTATTCAGGAGAAATGGGTCCAAAGATACCCAGATCCTATGGCTCCTCTGTTAGAGTCAGCATGCCCCTCTTGGAAACCAGGAGGATGGGAAGGTCACAGTCCCCTCTAAATGGCCATTAGAGTGATTAGATAGGAAAGCAGTTATTGACCAACAGATATTAAATCTTGGCTGCCTGTCCACATTGGTAATGATCATAATGAAATCCACTCTCCTGCCTAATGGATGTGAATAAAGTCTTGGAAAATGAAGAGAGAAAGCAGGCTATTTGACAGGGAGTTAGAAATGGAATCCATCAGGAGAAGGTGTCAGTTGTTAAGAAAGGCTGCAGGTAGTTAAGGGAATGGGAGAGCTGTGTGGTGGGAAGTGACAGGCATCAAGTCCCCTTTACTGGAGGCAGCAATGCAGAGATTTTGAACATGGAGCCTAAGTAAGAGATGTGGGTAGAACATTGGTGGACTGCATGCCAGGTCCATGCCCATCTGAAGATCTGTGTAAAAGGCCCCAGACTTAGGACTCTGGAATATCAGAGTGCATTCAGAAGCCATTCCTTACTTACTCTCTGACTAGGGCCAGCATTGACTCCAATACCTTATTAGTGTCCCTAGCTGGGTAGGTGTACAGTTCTAGGTAGGAGGCCATACCAACCTCTGCAATTACAGCTGGGTTTGCTGCCAGCCCAGCATCCAGGGCATGATGATTATACCTATAGCCTGTAGCTCTTGCACAGAGTTCTAAGATAGCTGCCAGAAAGGACCCAATGATACTGATGAGATTTTACTCTAATAGAACTTGGATGTGGAAGGGTTAGGATGATGGGAAAGTAGAAAACTAAATGGGGAGGGGTGAGGCTACTCAAAGGCAGGTGGTTACAGGGAGCTGCTGGGAAGGGGTGAGGCTACTCAAAGGCTGGTGGGTGCAGGTTGCTGCTACTGACCCCAAACAAGAGTCACTGTGTGTGGTGTTTTCAGAAGAGGGAGCTAACCCACACAAATGATCTGCTGGGAGATGGGGATAAGAGGATTGGCTGGTCAGAGGCATGGCTTGAGTCAAAACAAGAAAGGACATATCACTGTGACGTCTTTCTTTTTCTCTCCACCCACCCAGAGGCTCCCTAGCATATCAGGGGGAGGAGAGAGAACTTGGGACAGTAAGTCCCTAAATCCTGAGGTTTTACTGCTTTGCAATAAAACCATTGCCAATCAGGGGTTGAAAGACAAAGTCTCCACATGAATGTCCTGTCAGGATATCAGGATGCATGCTTAAGTTTATAACTATAGGAGCACAGACAGTATCTCAGTAGACTGCTTCGCAGTACTGCTTACACCTGTGGTGGCTTTGGCCTGGCTTAGTTCATGGATTCATACATATTCAGCCTTCTCTTTCAGCTTGGAGTCCAGGGAGTCAGCCTTCTTTGTGTCAGGGTATCAGCAACAAAGACCTCCTTCTGCAGGCTTCCAGACTGACCACCCTTTCTAGACTTGTCTTCTTAGGACCTTGACCTTGAGGCTTTTGTACTGCCCACCTCACTGTGGAATGAACTACAGAGGGTTTCAAGTCAATAGGTCAGTGGGGGTTCTAGACACTAGCAGAGGAGGAGGGCTTCCAAATTGGAAGAGGCACAAACACTCTTTTGTGAGTTTAGAGCCACCTGCACCCTGTAAGAGTGGTCCAAACAGCCTGTCCATAGTAAAAGAACCCAACTCCATAGTTCATTACCCTGAGCCCTCAGCTTTCCCAACACCTTTTCCTTCTTGCTTTTTTGCTATGAACTGACATTACAACCTGGGTTTTGTTTTTCTTTTTGATGCCTCTAGTACTTAACATACTCTACTATCAATATGCTGATATCAAATGAATAATGAGTAAATACGGCAACAGCGAAGAATAAAGGTTGCTATGGCAACCAATGGAGCTAGGAACCTCTACTGTGCGACCTTGTGGAGCAACTGTCTGCTAACTCACTGTTCTTTATACAGTTGTCCCTGAGAGGGCATGGCTGTGCATCTCACAGCCCTTCCTGATGTGGAGAAGGAAGCTAGGGAGTTCTAGCTGTAGATGTTTTGGTGGGAGAAGCTCTTCTTCCCTTCTGTGAGGTGTGGGCTGGGGACTGGGGATGGCATTGTATCAGGCTGCACCTGCCCTTCTGCCCTTTCTCCCTCATCTTCCCTTCTCAGTGCTGGTCAAGACTGGCATGACCAATGCTTCCGGAGAGACTTGGGCAGAGAGGCTTTTCCATTCCAAAAGACGATTTTCAAGGATGAAAAGGGAGTGGGGGAAACTATTACCCTAAAGCCAAATTCACGCGTTTCTAATATGGCAAAAGAAAATAAAAGCAAGGCTAATCTCATTCATAAATTATGCCTGTTCTATGACTTTCTGCCAAGCCCGTGAGTGACTGTTCCAGTGATAAAGAGTATTCCAGAGGTCAGAGACTCGAAAATGAATGAGTATATATCTGGGGCCTTTCTTTTGCCTCTGCTTTTGAAAACACACACACACACACACACACACACACACACACACACACCTATGTGCACACAAGCATGCAATGCACACCTACAAACACAGGGACACAGATTTATGTGCTCACTCCTTCTGTACCCCCAGGGAACTCTCTTGTCAGCCCCAAGGCCTCCTTCTTCCTGTTAATTTAGATTTGTTCCATCCAGGGTCTATTTTGGCTTATGCTACTCTGACAGTCTCCCTTTAGAGGGCTTTGAAAAATTCCAGGAAGCTGGAGCAGACCAGAGCATGGATGCTGGAAAGTAACATAGATGACATCTTGGATGAATGATAGCAGCAGCCATGCAGCCCTCAGAGCATGCTCCTTAGGGGGAACTGTCATCACAGCTCCTGGGTGGGCTGCTTTCTTCTCTAGAGGAAGTAAACAGGGCACATGACCATGCTGCCGCCGAAATGAATAATGTCTTGTTTTCCCTAACAGTCATGCTCTCAGCTATAAAAATGGAAGCCCTGGAGTCAGATTCTTGGGAGGAAGTGGGGTGTGCAGGTACCAGGGATCCCAGGGACCCCAGCTCACAGTCTTTGACTACTTGAAAACACACATAGACTGCTTGTTATAATGTAATTGACTCCAGTAAACAGTGTTAGGCTGGCGACTGGCCCAGCCTGTGAGAAGTGTGCATTTGAGGGAAATTCACTAAACACTGAGCTCTCCCTTTGTCTCTACACTTTGTGATCAGGATCGGTGTGTGAGCGTGTTTGCTTCCCTAGCAGAGGCTGTGCTCCTCAGTTCTTCTCCTCCCCACCCTTTCCACTCCGTCTTGCCCTCTCCCTTTCTCTCCCCCTTCTTCCTCATCCTCTTTATCCCTCCCTTCATCTCTCCCCAGGCTTCTTTTCCTGTTTCTCAGTCCCTCTCTCCTCTAGTTGTCTCTGTTTAGGTTTCTCAGTCTTCCTTCTCAGCCTGACTCTCATTTCCTTACTGGGCTGTGTTGAATTGTTTCCCCCCCCCAAAAAAAAACCCCCAAAACTCATATCTCATGAAGAGCCAACAATGAAATCCTACTTAGAAATAGAACCAGCTTTATTTAGTTGAAGTCACAATGGCGTATGGTATGGGGTTAACTGACAGTGACACTATCCTAGGACAGTGCCCAGGGACAGCATGTGACCCTGGACACAGAGGTTAGAGGCATGAGAACACCAAGGGATGCTGTTTACTATATGGTCCTAGGGAGAGACCAGGGAGGACTCAGCCATTGTTAGAGCCTTTGGAGGAAACTCAGCCAAGATTTTGGTCTAGATTCCAGTCTTTTGCTTTGTGGAACTTGTTACATCTGCCCTGTTTACATTAGGTTTTCCTGTTCTCTTTCTACTCCAGAGCCAGTCTGCAGATTTGGATCCTGCTCCTCACTGGGGATGCTATGGCTTTAGGTCACTGGCTGATTCACTCTCTCTGCCAAATTCATATCCACTGGGATCCCCGGATCGTTCTCTTAGACTTGCCAGAGTCAAGGGTCATGGGCAACAATAACAACAACAACAACAACAACAACAACAACAACAACAACAATGGCTGTAGGTGTCATGTTATGCCAGCAGGCAGTAGATTAGATGTCAGCATTCAGAATGATGAATCTAGGCCAAGAGTCTCAGTGGGCTTCAAGGTATGCAAAGAGACACCTGAGCTGGGGTGGGAGCAGGGTGTGCATAGCCCTGTGTTCATATGTTCATGTGTGTGTGAATCAAAGAAAGGATTTGTCTATGGCTTAAGCATATTCTAAATAAGCATATGCTGGAGGAGTCACTGCCTTCTCCCCATCTCAATTCTCCACTTCCTGTATACTTTCTACTTACTGTGTCTTTCCTTTTATCTCGGAGCTATGGAAACACGCTCTGTCTTCAGCTTCCCACTGCGGGGAAGTAGGCCCTTTGCCTCTCCACTTTAAGACCCATTCATGTCTCCGTCTTCCCACCCTGAGTGTGATTAGGGTGAAGGAAAGCTCATAAAAAAGAAAATCAAACTTGGGGTAATTACCACCCATAATTTGTTTATCTTTTAGAAGCTGGTATTGGAGGGACATTACTCATGGCGAGATCCTGGCAAAGGCAGATGCATCATTTATACTGAAGTGTATTATCTGCTGTGATATTTATGATAAAATGAGTTTGCCAGCCATCGTCTATCAGGCCATAAACATCTTACTCAGGCTTGAAAAATTGCTTTTAACATGATCTTGTTGCAAGATTAGGGCAGATGTGTCTTGAGTGATTTTCTTACCTCTGCTGCTCTGGGGGTGGAGTTGTACTGAATGTGTCCCCTGGTGGAAACAACACCATCCCTTGCCCTCCTAATACCCCTGCTCTCAGTCCAAGGAGACTTCAAGGTCAGAGTCTGTTTACTCCTCAAGTTCATGTTTCCTGTGTGGCCTGGCATCTCTTGAAACAGTGGAGTGGGTCACATTTGAGCATGCCTAGCTTCAGAGATCAGGACTCCACACCGTCCTAGGAAAAGTATCAAATACTATCACCTGAGATAATTTATTCATTTCAACCTNTGGGCTCTGTGCTGGGCTGGGCTCTGTGCTGGGATGGCCTCTGTGCTGGGATGGCCTCTTTCTGGGCTAGGCTCTGTGCTGGGATGGCCTCTTTCTGGGCTAGGCTCTGTGCTGGGATGGCCTCTGTGCTGGGTTGGACTCTGTGCTGGGCTGGCTTCTGTGCTGGGATGGCCTCTGTGCTGGGCTGGGCTCTGTGCTGGGATGCCCTTGTGCTGGGCTAGGCTCTGTGCTGGGCTAGGCTCTGGGCTGGGTTGGACTCTGTGCTGGGCTGGCTTCTGTGCTGGGCTGGGCTCTGTGCTGGGCTGCAGGGTGAGTTCAGCATAGGATGAGGCAGGCATCACCATCCTGCTGGCTCATGGGGGATCTCTTAGCAGAGATTCGTGAGAGGAGTCTCTTGTCTGGTACAAGAGAAAAGTCCCTGAAATGATTAAATGTCCTCTCTTCGTTATGTGTGTCAGTCTGTACAATGGGTAGGTGCCTGAAAACAGATCATCCAGCTCCCACCTGTCAGCCATTTCTGCCTGGTCCTCATATGTCCTCCTGGATCTCACTGTGGTGATCCCTCATGCAAACAGTCCTCCCTCTCTTTCTCATTTCCTTCTGTCTTTGCAGTCACTTCTTCAGTCCATTCATTATGGTGTCTTCCAGGCTCCCAAATGTGCAGGCTGTCCCTGCATTTTTAGAGGCCTTCTGAAGTTCCATGTATTCCCAAATGGCTTTGTCTCCCCACTTCCCATGGAGGAGCCAATAGAAGCACCTGCCTATACAGGAGCACCATATCTCCAGAGAGGAGCCATGTGGGAGGTAGAGGAGATGAAGTGGCAGGTGTGTGCAGTTGAGTAAAGAAAATGGTTGTGCTTCCTGGCTTGAAGTGTGGAATGTACTGAGACAGCATAGACTTGTACAGAGGGGGCTGCCTCGACCTCACGTTTTTAGTGTGGTTTGACCAAATCCCCTATCTCACAGCTCCCACCGTTACATGAGGGAGCAAGCATCTTAACCATCGGAGGCGTTTATAAAGGGGTCTCCTGCCTCCTTGTGCTTTGTTTCCACTGTGGGAAGGCAACTGCATGCATATCACGTCCCCCTGTATCCTGGCAGCGGAAGCCCAGACTTCTTATCAGCTGTAGTTCATTTGTAAATTATTAACCTTTCAAGAGCCAATATTTGCTCGAGGCCTTCCTTCCAGCCAGTCTGGAGCATTAGTGATAGACCGGGAGGCTGGGAGGGGAAGGTGGCACAGGAGCTGGGTCAGGGGAGAAGTGCCCTTGCTGTTGCCTGGTGGGAGGTAGGCACTGAATGTCTTTGGTTCTGCAGACAGGATCTGACCAGGAGCAGTAGCAATACAGCAGGCTCTTTCTCAGCCCAGACTGGGAGGCTGGCCACGGCAAAATGGGTATCTTTTGATGCCTATGATCATCAGACTGCCGGGAACAAGATTTTCAGGCACATTTGGGGAAAGAACAAAGCAGGATTTCCAGACAAGGGACTGGGAGAAACTCCAAGGTGTGGGGGCTCTGAATAAATGGAGACTTGACTTGTTCCTTTTGTACAGTTAATCCTTTCATGAGTTTCTCTCACGATAACCTTAAAAGCAGGACCCGTGAAGATGGGGAGATGGCTCAAAGTTAAGAGCACTGGCTGCTTTTGCAAGGGACCCAGGTATGATTCTCAGTGCTGACATGAGGACTCACAGCCATCTGTAGTCCCAGATCCAAGAGATCTGACACTCTCGGTGGCCTTCCTGGATCCCAGGCATGCACATGATTCATGCACATACATTCAGGCAAAATGCCAGTAACTGTGAAATAACAAAACAAAAAGAAACCCCACCAAAAAAGCAACAGAACAAATAATCAGGACCTGTGACTTGGTATTTGTTACTTTTGTGTTGCTGCAATAAACACCAGGTCTAAAAAGGACTTCTTTTTTTTTTGTTTGTTTGTTTTCGAGACAGGGTTTCTCTGTAAAGCCCTGGCTGTCCTGGCACTCACTTTGTAGACCAGGCTGGCCTCGAACTCAGAGATCCACCTACCTCTGCCTCCTGAGTGCTGGGATTAAAGGCGTGCGCCAACACGCCCGGCTTAAAAAGGACTTCTTATAGAAGGAGTTTATTTTGGCTTAAATTTTCAGAGGGTTAAGAGTTCATGATGGCAGGAAAGCGTGACAGTAGGCAGGCAGGCGGGTGGGCAGGCGGGTGGGCAGGGGGGCGGGTAGGCAGGTGGGTGGGCAGGCGGGTGGGTAGGCGGGTGGGCAGGCGGGTGGGCAGGCAGGCAGCCTAAGCAGGGAGCTGAGCACTTATATCTGCATCCACAAGCAGAAAGCAGAAGGAACAAAGTCTCAGAGCCTATCTCCAGCAAAGCCACACCTCTAGACTACCCAAACATCACCACCAACTGGGGACACAATGATCAAATCCCTCGGCACATTTCTCATCCAAACCACCACAGGCTTTCTCTCAGCATATCAGACTTTCAAGCCCAGGCTTCCAGGGCTCTGCTCCCCATCTTTCCATCTTCATGTACAATTTATAAAACAACTATTATTTTAAAATAAAAAGCAATTAATGTTCCCTAAAACAATGGGTAGCCATGCCGGGAAGATTGTGAGGTAAAGGAACCAGAGTCCTTGACGCTGGCAGACTGGAGTCTCGGTCGCAGCACTGCTTCGTAGTGTGCATCTCCGGAAAACGTCTTAGTACTGAGACCTGACTTCTTCCTCTGGAGTCTCCCTCAACCACAGTGAGGACTCAGGAGCTGATACTGAAAGGAAATTGCCCTGGTTACTGAGGCTGAAGAACAAGATGCAGAGCTACTAAAGTGAAACCTTTGCTTTCCTGGGAAACTTGAGGCTGTTTAGCCGAAGCTGAGAAATTAGTGGTTAACAAGAGACAGCATCACAGAGTTAAAATCTTCTAGGAAGTGTTTCCTGGGAGCACAAAGAAGATATATTGCAGAGTCAGCTAAGGTTGCACATCATGCTGGCAGCCAAACTTGGTAGTTAAGGTGACACTAGTTTTGAAATCATGAAGGGGTCATGAAGAACAGCTGAGGCTTGGCACTGTGAGAGGTCAGGAGAGTCCACCGGAAAAGCTGCAGCCTCGGGGGCAGTTGAAGGCATGGGATTTAAGGGATCAATATAGAGAAGTTGAGGCTGACACTATGAAGAGAGCCTATGAGAGACTATTGGTGGACCTGCAGCCCCATTACAGCAGAGGACTCTAGCACTGTGGAGAAGCCAGTGCTATGAGATGACCACCAAGGACAGCAGCAGCAGTGGGGTGAGCCAGCCAGAGCCTCGAAAGCCAGCTGTGTGTGCTGCAGAGGGAGGAGCTGGAGAAGTGACCCAACCTTTGGAGGAGCCCAGACGTTCAAGAGTGGATCCCAGACATTGGTTGGACCTTGAATTATTATGCAGTTGGAATTTGGTTTTGCTTTGTTCAGATAATGAATGTGCCCTGGCTCTTCCCTTTTGAAGCAAGGAAGAATTTAACTTAATTTTAATTTATTTTTATTTTATTTATTTATTTTTTTACAGGAACTCATAGCTAAGCGACTGAGATTTTTGGATTTTTTTTGAGACTGGATGTGTTAAAGGAACTGAATTTTTAATGTGTTTGACCCTCATAATCATCGCCATCATGAAGACTAAGCGGGGAAGGTACCTTGGGGGCCTTGTACATGCTTGGCATATAATACACACTTAAAGGAGAAAGCTGGGGTGGTGATAGTCGTGCTCCCTCAGCATGTACAAAACCCTGGCTTTGATCTGCACCACTACATAAGCCAAATGAAACAGCACATGCCTATGATTCCAAAATGGGGGCAGGAAGATCAGAAATTCAGGTGTCATAGTGAGTTCCAGACCAGCCTGGGCAACAGGAGACGTTGTCTCAGAGGGAACAAAAAGAGAAATTTAGGTTTTTAAAAGCATAATTACAGTTAGAAATGATATATGAAAAAGCTAAGTTCTATATAAAAAGATATGTGAGTTATGTGTGCCAGTTGTAGAAGCAACAGTGCCAGGCTTTGTGGGTATTGATGTTGCATTAGTCACCAAAGTCCAGAGAGATGGTGAATCTCGCCCCTGGTTATTTGAAGAAGCAGGCAGAGCTAAGGTTGAGCCTAGGTAACCTGGGGTCCTGCAGCCTGCTTCCCTCTCCCTTTTAGAACACACCTTTAAACACATTAAATTTTAAAAAAAGTACCTAGGTGCCTGACTAGAAAGCCTAACTGTTCTGGCTTTCCCTGGTGTATCTGGAGACAGCCTATCTTAGCTCAGGTAGTGCTTTTCCATTATCCAAAGGAATATGGCCTGGAGCAGCTCGGCAAGCCAACGTGTGAATGCACAGTAAGCACCAAGCACCATGATTGTGACTTACAACATGGATGGGTGATGACTGTTAGCATAAAGAGAGGCAGACACATGCATGGGCTGGGTATAGAAGTACTGGAGGGAGCTGGGGCACCTGGACTTGAAAAGAAGACTCTTGAACTAAATACAGAGGTAAAGCACAGGAGAATGGTGGGAACAGGGTTTAGGAAAAGAGGCAGTGGGAGGGAGGAGAAGAGAAGCCACGGCAGAAAGGGACTGCACGGAATGCTGAGGGAACTGTGGGCTGTTTAGAGTCACTAAGAAGGACATGGAATACAGAAGTGGGTGGGCATTAAATGAAGGGCAGGGTCGGGGCTCAAAAGTCCTTGAATACATGTCTGGGAGCTTGGACTATCTCCTCCCTAGTCTTGGTAGAAGAATTATGGAAGAGAGGCCGGAGGGGGTGAGGAGGCTGCTGGGTGGCAGCTACTGTCCAAGGGGAAAGGTGGTAGTGGTGGCACTGATGCTGGAGATGTTGGGGATGCAGAGAGCAACCCTGGGAATGTTTGGGTGCTGAACCTTTGGGACTTGCTGGCTGGAGGTATGGTAGGGTAGGAGAGAGGATGGAAGAGAGCTCTCAAAAGCTTTCTCTTAGATACCTAGGACCAAGATGGTGCAATGAACAAAGTACTCAGAGAAAAGAAAGGCTGGTGGTGAGAAGGTTCGTGGGATGCTGTACACATGGGGTGAAGGTTAGTGTGACTGTGTACATGGGTGAAGGTTAGGATGCTGTGTACATGGGGTGAAGTTGAGTGGGATGCTGTGCACATGGGGTGAAGGTGAGTGTGATGCTGTGCACATGGGTGAAAGTTAGGATGCTGTGCACATGGGGTGAAGGTGAGTGTGATTGTGCACACGGGGTGAAGGTGAGTAGGATGCTGTGCACATGGGGTGAAGGTTAGGATGCTGTGCACATGGGGTGAAGGTGAATGGGATGCTGTGCACATGGGGTGAAGGTTAGGATGCTGTGCACATGGGGTGAAGGTGAGTGAGATATTGTTCACAAGGAGTGAAGGTTAGTCAGAGGGATGCTGTGTCTCCCTACCCTAACCCTCTACATGCATGTACCACATACTAGATTTTAAGTGTCTCTCAATGGACCAGGTATCAAAGGCTTCTCTTTAAGAGGCCAGGCCTGGTTGGGGGTCCTGTGGTCATTGGAGGCAACATTTGAAGGGAATTATAGACTTTTGTCTTTATAAGTTGGTTTTTCTTGGGTGTCTTGTTATAGTAATAGAAAGCTAGGACAGCATATCATGGGAGAGCGCATTACTGAGAGCAGCATTTTTTTAAACCTTTCTTCCACCCTTTCCACCTGAGAAATTTCAAGATGACAGAATATAAACCAAGCATCTGTGATTTTATAAAGAGATTTTTTTCCAAAAAAAGAGAAAGAAATCTTAGTTAATACAATAAAACAAAACAAAAATAAATAAA
The DNA here is from genome assembly GCA_902729485.2 of Mus minutoides. Taxonomy (NCBI): domain Eukaryota; kingdom Metazoa; phylum Chordata; class Mammalia; order Rodentia; family Muridae; genus Mus; species Mus minutoides. The sequence goes on from LR750064.1 coordinate 570,548, forward strand.
TAAATGAATAAATAAACGAAAGCTTATTGGGAACAACACTTTTTTGTAGAGATAAAGATTTCTCTTAAAAAGTTTTTTGAAGCCGGGTGTAGTGGCACATGCCTTTAATCCCAGCACTCGGGAGGCAGAGGCAGGCGGATTTCTGAGTTCGAGGCCAGCCTAGTCTACAGAGTGAGTTCCAGGACAGCCAGGGCTACACAGAGAAACCCTGTCTCAAAAAAAAAGTTTTTTGAAATAATTATAATTTTATCATTTATTGACAATGAAAGCAAATTTCATACTAATGGAGCTGAAGTGCTTGTTTAATTTTACATAAAGAATTAAACCCTGACAGAATACTCAATACTGTGGGACGAAGGCATAATTCAACATTTTTCAGAGTTGATCTATACTTTTTGATTTTATGACCATCAATACTGAGAATGTTGCTTTGCATAAATGCCTGGTGTAAAATGGGAGAACTATGTTAAAAGCCATTTCAGAAATTGTTGGAAAGTATGTCCTAATCCCAAGTCAGAATTCAATCTTTTTTTTTTTTTTTTGTAAAAGAAACAGCAAGTTTTGAAACCAAACATTCTAACACAATAAATTCAAATGTATACTATATACATGCTGGAGAGGATGGTAGGAAATAACCTGGGTTTTGTTCTCTATCTTAAACCACAGTCTTCCATAAGAGCAGACAGCTTTCTTTCTTGTTTTTGTTTTTGTTTTTTTGAGACGGGGTTTGTCTGTATAGTTCTGGCTGTCGTGGAACTCACTTTGTAGACCAGGCTGGCCTCGAACTCAGAAATCCGCCTGCCTCTGCCTTGTAACCCTAACCCTGAGTGCTGGGATTAAAGGCGTGTGCCACCAGGCCCCCGCAGCAGACAGCTTTCTAAGCACAATAGAAGCACTGCTGTTCTTAACTTACACCCTTTTTGTGGTGTCTTAAGAAGTGTTTCCTAACACTGATGTGTGTAGAACAAAGTGAATGTCGGAAGTAAGGAAGAAGTGCCACTTCATTTGAAGTGACACGGGTGGGTACAGTCAGATGCATTATTCACTTGATTTGAATTGATTTTCGATTGTTTAGAAATATTTTACTGTTGCCATTTATTTTTAAACAGCATCCACATTTAGTTCTCTGACCCCATGCAGGGTCATGACACACAGCTGAGGAAGCTGGGGAGTAGAAAACCTAAGAGCCCTGCATTCCAGTCCCATGTGGCTCCAGCTCTGAGCCTTCACACTTTCCTCACCCAGTGAATTCCTACTTAGCATCTGAAATACAGCTCAATATTGAGAGATGAACATCCCACAAAGGCCCACAAATTCCACTGTCCTCGAGAAAGGTATGCCTGCTGGCTTGACATCTCTGAGGTCACACCTGCAGGCCTTCTGTGAGTGGTCCTTGGGAAAGGTGTGCCTGCTGGCTTGGCATCTCTGAGGTCACACCTGCAGGCCTTCTGTGAGTGGTCCTTGGGAAAGGTGTGCCTGCTGGCTTGGCATCTCTGAGGTCACACCTGCAGGCCTTCTGTGAGTGGTCCTTGGGAAAGGTGTGCCTGCTGGCTTGGCATCTCTGAGGTCACACCTGCAGGCCTTCTGTGAGTGGTAGTTTCCTTTTTCTCTTCCTCCTTCTGCCATTTTCTAGGACTTAAGAAAAGTCTGGGCCTTTCAAACCTAAGGATAGACCCTTCGAACTCAAACATTTCCCTCCAATGCGGTTCTGCAGGGGCAACAAGACAGCATTTCTGTATGTGGGGGCCTTCTTAGCCATTGCACTGCGATTTTCCCTGTTTTATTGGAAATCAATCTCACGCTCAACACAACGAACTTATAAGGAGGACACTGTTTAGCTTCATCATCTCTGGGATCAATGCCTGTAATGGTTGAACCTAAACAAGAACAAGATTGAAAAGGGGAGGGAAAAGGAGAAATGGAAAGAGAGAGGGAAGAGGAGGCGGCATAGGAAGAGAAAGGAAAAACAAATCATCATCATCATCATCATCATCATCAATAACAACAACAAATGAAAGAAGGGAACTTGGCAGATAACTCAGCGGTTAAAACTAGAGCCCAGAGCCCATGTAAATACCTGTTGGGTATGGCTTCACCCCTGTAATTCCAGCCTCAGAAAGGCAAAAGGCAGAGACAGGGGATCTCTAGAACAAGGTAAGTAGTGAGCTAGCCATATTGGCAAGCTCTGTGTTTGACTGAGAGACCTTGCCTTCATGATTATGGTGGAAGGCAGATGAAAGGTGATTCTTGACATCAACCTTTGGCTTCTACATGTGCACGCACACATGTGCCTATACACATCAAAAAATGCACTCATGCACACACACACATGTGAACTCACATGCACACGTGTGCTCACGCACACATACAAAAATGGAAAAAGAAGAGAAGGGAGGATTTGTTGAATATGAACTATTCATATTCTGCAGATCACCACCCTCACCCCTAGCAATGTGGCCTGCAGGGGTGAGTGTCTGCTAAACCAAACTTCACAGTGCTCGTTCTCTGGACATGGGGAGGGCAGACAACTACCTAAGGAGCCATTGTGGAGTTGTAAGGGCTGCTTGGAAGCCTAGGGCAGGGAATGGTGCTCTCTGGCTGGGAGGGGCTTTTTAGTGGAGATGTATAAGACTATCTTAGAAGGCACAGAAGCACATGCCTGTGTGTTTAGGGATTATTGTGTCTGTTGGCACAGAGTGACTCCTATTTTCCAGACCCAATAGACTGGCTCCCCGAGTATTTACTTTCTTTATTTGCTTTTAATAATTAAGCACTAAGAAAGTGGATGTGGCTGTCAACTTCACTCCCGGGGTTAATTAGATATTCCCAAATAACTTGCCCAATGCTTGCTTTTGTCCCGCGTTTGGCGCCCTCCTTGCTTTCTGTTTCCCCAAACACTGATTTCTCGGGAGAGCTCTTGTGGGGGAATTGACTGGAGCTAATTATTCCAGATAATTAAGATCGCTAAGCAAAGCAATTTAATTCTTTCTATTTCTTTAATTTTTTTGAGAAATGCTAATGTCCCCATAACATGCCATCAATAAAACTCCTTTTAAAAGGTTAAGCTGGCCAAGCACAATATTGAATTGAGACTGAGTAGAATCAAATGAAATCCAGTCAAGATATTTAGCAGAGTAATGAAGTTTATTCGGGAACAAATGGCTTTTCCTTATCAGAGTTTGCTTTTGACTTGACTCTTGCTGAGATGGGAAGAAGGAAGGCAGCCCAAGCAAAGGCATGGAAAGGAATGTGCTTTCTGTGGTGCCGCCTCACCCCCAGCTGGCCTGTCCTCTCCTTGTCCTTTCCCTCATAAGCACGCTGTTCTTGTGGTATATGGTGGCATCCTGTCCTTTGTCTTCTAAGCAGTCAGTCTTCTTCAGTGTCTGTGAGAAATTCTGTGAGTATTCCAGGGCAAGTCAACATACCTTGACTTTGTTGACAACACTGAAACCTATGAGGGCTTTTCCTTGGTCCAGATGTCCTTCTTATAGCAGCTTGGCATCCTTGTAGAGTGGCAATACCCTGGAGCAGCCAGCTGTCCTCAGATACCAACACCCACCCATCCTGCTTTTCTCATTAGCTCCCTGCTTTGTCTTATAGGTTTGTAGGTTTGAAGACCCCTGTGCTGGTCAGTTTTAACTATCAACTCAGACACAACATAGAATCACCTGTGGGCATGCATTTGAGGGACTGTCTTAATTATTGAGGAAAGAAGACACAGCCCACTGTGGGTGGCACCACTCCCTAGTTTTGAGCAGGCAAGCAAGCAAGGATCTATACATTTATTCTCCTTCTGCTCTTGACTATGATGTGATGCTTCAAGTTCCTGCCTTGTCTTCTCTGAAGCAATGGACTCAAACCTGGAACTGTGAGCCAAATAACTTCATCTTTAAGTTGCTTTGTGTTAGGATATTTTATCACAGCAACAGAAATGCAACTAAAGACCCTAGGTGGAAACTATTCTTTCTTCTTCCCCCTTTCCCATTAACCAAAGTGGCATCTTCTTTCTGTACATATTTTAATATCTTGTGATAAAAAATAATCTGATTAAACAAATCCATGTACTAAGATCAAATGATTGACAGTCTGCTTAATGTCCATATGGATATTGCATTTTGGATTGACTCTAAGTCTCTAGCTGCTGATATATTGGGTCATGAATAAAGTTTGTCAGTCAGAATGGGAGGATGGTTGGATGGCCAGGATCCCTCCCCTGGGATGTCCCCAAACACTTTCCTTATGACAGTGTTCTTTCAGGGCCACAGTGTGACCTTTGCACTTGGGCAGATGGAATTCACATCTGAACACCACTGTTGTCTCTGGTGACCTTCACATGGTGTTTAAGCCTCACTTTCCATGTCTGGAAAACACACTTTGCTCCTTGGATTGTGGAAGTGTGTTGTCTGGCTGGCATATTTGAAACCTTGGAAACGGCATCTATCAGAGAAGTGGCTTTGTCCTTGTAACTCCTTGCTGCTTTTTGCCTTTCTGAGCATGGAACCTAGGGTAGTAGGTACACAGAAAACAGCACTTTCCCACTGAATTACGCTCTTTACCTGGACACTTCCTGAAGTCTGACATCTTGGGAAGGGCTATTCTGATGTGTCCAGTAAAAGAAATGCTGCTTCACTTTTATTTATAAGATGCTTATTTCAAAATAAATGTCTGAAAGCAGCATATGATTAAATTAGTTGATTTGTCTGTGTATTCGGAGCCTTGATCTGGGCTGGAAACTGGATAAAGCCTGCTGTATACATTTATTAATTCCTGGATCTGCTGTTAATTTCTGTTTAACCAGATTTCACAAAGTTATGTTGTGGGAAGGAATAATCCAAAATACCTAGTCCTTGTAATCAAATGCTTATTTTTGTTGATAGTGTTTGCCAGTTTCTGGCCAGTGGTGTCTGACCCTGTTCTAAGCTATGTTCTGGCTTCTGAGGGTGCAGGAACACCCCATATCTGAGACATGTTCTGCTCATGGTAGAGGGGGAAAAAGCTGATGAAGTCCTGTAATGTGTTCAAGGCCTTCTTTCTGGGGCTGGTAGCCTGTTCCTTCTCAAATGTCACTGACCAAAACAAACCCCATGGTGATACCCTTTTCCAGTGAGCATGGTAGCGGGCACTGCAAGTCTCAACTACAAGGAGAGTGAGTAACCCTCTTACCTGGGTGTTTGAGAACACAGGGCTAAGAGATGGGCATACCGGGTTGGGGGATGGGGTGCTCCTCCAAGAATGCCAAGAAAGACAGACACCAACTCTGCCAACATTGTGAGGTGTGATAGGTGGCCCACCCTAGTTCTCCTTGAGCATTGCTCTCAGTAGCTGACGTATATTAGGCAATTAGTCCTCACACAGATCTATGTAGAAGGAGAATTCAATCTTCATTCATTCCATTAGAAGAGGAGACTTGTAAACATCCCAGGTGGATTACAGCTGAGACCACACCAGTCAAGAGTAGCTGAGTTCTACATTGAACCTGTTACCTGGCTCAAATATCTCACTCCCCTTCCCTCTACTGTCAACCCAGTGAACTGTCCCTCTGGGTGGGCACAGGGTCCCTGAGGGCTTGGGGGTAGGGAAATAGTTATAGGAATTCATCCTTGAGGAGGATTTAGTCAAGTAAAATCTTTGGTGGGGAGGAAATAAGAAGCCAAGAGTAAGTTGGAAGTGTTGGGAGGAGCCTGGTTCCAGGAGCAACTTGGTGCATGGAGGAACTAGAGAGCAAGGCTGCAGAGAGCACAGCTCCACTAGAAGCCAGTGGCTCCAACTTTGTCTCAGTCCACAGCAGCTGCTTAGGATAGATTTGGAGCTAAGTGTATGGAAGCAAGGAGAGAATTGAGGGGCCCTTCTACTCCAGCCCAGGAGACCTTCCTGTTAAGATGTGGTTTTCTGAGCTGTATGCAGAGTGAGGGGCACAGATCTTCAGGCTCTGAGTTGATCCCAGAGCCAGCCAGTCTGAACAGGTTGGTATTTTCTACTGACTCGTGCTACATACATCCTCAGGCCTGCAGAACTCTGAACATCTTTGTTTTCCCAAGAAGCGAATGTGGGCAGCTTTATTTTCCTCAGGGGCACAGCTCTGAGTGTTATTTATTGTTCCGGCTCTGAATTCAGCAGCGTCTTTTTCTCCGCTTCCCGCTGACAGATGATTTGCTCTTGAACAATTAACAGACTGAGGGCTGTGCTCCATCTCCTCCTGGGCTCCTGCCAGCCACCCTTGGGAGCTCAGGAGAGGCTTTCTTCTTGATCCTATTACTGCTGCCCAGCGCTGAGGAGCATTAATTAACCCACCAGGAAGGAAGAACAGCAGTGTTGGTGGTGCTCAAGCTGGTGCAGTGTAGGATGCAGAGCTTAGCCACAGGGCCTGGTCATAAAGCCACAGTGCACGTGGTGATGTAGTGCAAACTGCACACTCTCCTGGCCCGGTGTCTTCACCACAGTCTTCATTGTAGTTCTATAGACTGACAGCCCACTCTGAATGAGGAACCATCTTCCTGCTCCTCAGCATCTCCTAAGGGGGCTGAGCAGCAAAGCATACCAACTCCTCTGGCTGTTGAGAGAATTAAGTAACTGTGGTACCCTGTAGTGAGGCATTATGTAAATGCTAGTTATTATCATATTAATGTTTTCTATTCAGACATTCAAGCAATTATTTGGCACTTATTAGGGCAAAGGCCCCTATCTGTGGCTATCTGCTTCTAGAAAAAGAAAATAAAGATATTGGTGTTGTTGATATTACGTCAATGCTATAAATTTGCTTGCTCAGTAGGGCTGGGCAGGTAAGGAACTGCCTGGGGATATAGTCAGGCTCTCAGAGACATGGCAGCTCACACTCTAACCAGGGCTGCCTGCTGCGGCCATCTGGAGTGCTGTGTTGAGAAGCTTGAAGCTCCCTAGGGCTCTGAAAGGATCCTGTGGTGGATTAACAATGATTGTCACAGTTGCAAGCCTGACTGATGGTGACACATGTATGGCATATTTACAGTGCCTGCTTCTGAGTTACAAAGCAAATGACAAAGATGGCTATTATAGTAATGTAGTAAAAATTGGTCTCAGTGTGGGCATGTGTGGCTTGGTTAATACAGGTTAGCTGAACGTCCAGCTTAGCCTTGAATCATGGAGTGGACTTCAGGGAGAAGGAAAGATTACTCCAGAACACTTAGCAGTGGTGTGTGTAAGGAGCTTTGATCCTGACCCAGAGCCAGGACCTCCCAGAGGGGTGTGGTCAAGCTACTCCCTTATGGTCTTAAGAAATTTCATGTTGAAAATCATGAGCTTGCCTTGATATTTTACAACACTCTTCTCACATCTGCAAAACAGCACACCTGTGGGTTAGACAAGCCTTTACCAGCTTGTATGATGGTCCTATATACGTTCTCTAAAGAGTAAATTTCATTATCAAATCCCTTTGCAGGAATCTGAGTCCTGTGTAGTTGCTGGTTCCTATGGCTCTACACCCTTTAAGCTGGTCCTTAGCATTGGTTTCTACTGTAATTCTTTTTTATTATTATTATTTACTTTATTTATTATATGTAAGTATACTGTAGCTGTCTTCAGACACTCCAGAAGAGGGCGCCAGATCTTGTTACGTATGGTTGTGAGCCACCATGTGGATGCTGGGATTTGAACTTATCACCTTCGGAAGAGCAGTCGGTGCTCTTACCCACTGAGCCATCTCACCAGCCCCTCTACTGTAATTCTTATTGTGATGGAAAAGGCAGGATCCATAGACTTTTCAAAACAAAAGTCAATAGGACTCAGTGGCTAATTTCACAAAGGTAATAAGTTGTCATGGCAAAGTAACAAATAGTTCAAATGGGTATCATAATGTATAGTTGTATTGATGGGAAAGGAGAAGTTGAGCCAGGCTGGGGTACAGCCCTGGGGAAAGTCCATCTGGGGGAACAGAAGCCTTTTATATAGTAGATTTACCTGGGTGACCCCCAGCTGTGGAAGTGTAGGAAAAGGGAAAGGTGAGCGGCAGCAGTGACCAGCATTTGTGTCTGGACACCGTCCTGACTTGCTCAAGACTGGAAGTTTCTGAGTATGCCAGGCTTTCTGTTTTAAAAAGTTGGGCAAGCCCTGGGAAGACCCAGTTGGTTTTCCTATTTAGAGTCTCAGTTTCCCTTCCCCAGGTAGATAGCTGGATTTATAATCAAGGGATAGTGACATGTTGCCACTGACTCTGAGACAGCTACCCCTAGACAGGATTCCAGTCAGCTACCTAACAGGTGGCTGCTCTCTCCTCTGCCTAGCATACATGGATGTCTTCATTTTGTCCGGCATCCTTAGCTCCTCTAGTTGACAGCTGGGTTAATTATTTGATTCCACCTCATAATGGAGAATGCTGCAGGGGAAGACTGTTGGACCATAGTGTCTGCCATTTACATACTCTGATGCAACGAGACCTTGTGGATCACATAAGAGGAGATTTTTGTGTGGCAGCCAATCTTACATGTTGGGGAATGGGTGATTGCAGATGGAGATTGCCCCTAGGAGGTTCATTTAAAAGAGATAAAAACTTTGTGCTTAGGGTACCAGAGGGCCCTGAGAGTAGGTGAGTGATAGCTGGGGGAAGTGATAAGATACAGTACTTGGTATTCCTTAGGCTGGTAGTGCCACAGGCCAGTTGCAGACAATGAACATTGAGTACCCTCATTGAGAACTGACCATGAGATTGCAACTGGACATTGCAGGAAATCTTTCAGGATGATTTTTCCTTCTTCTCTGAGCCTCCTTTAGCATCCATACTCCTGTTTATCTTGAGCAGATCCAAGCCTGCAGTGAAGCATAAGTACCATTTGGAGGCAAAATACCGATATCTTTTCCTTAGTCCTAAAAGAAGTGTGCTAGGTTTGTCAGCTGATTCATCCAGGCTCCTTGCATCTACACCGTAGCATTAGTGCCTGTGCATGTGTGCACACTCATGAACTTGTGGGTCTTGTGTACCTTCGCACATGCACACGGCTGTGTGTTTTTATCCCAGCGTCAGTACCTGGCAAAGCAGGCATCAGGGATTCACCGGCAACAACTGACTTCTTGGGTCCACACTGAAATCTCAAGGGGCTTTCTGTGCAGCCCCAAAGATCTTACTTCCATAGTAGGAGCAGAGTTTCCCTGGGTGAGGGCCTTCCCAGCCCTTTACCTGGATAGATTGTACCCAATTTTTATACCTAAGAACAGTATTTTCTTGAGCCTACCTTTGTCTCAGTGAAGCATCCAGTGGAGAAGAAACAGAACTAGCCTCAATCTGTTGTCCAGGGTGCCTAGAGTTCATCTTTGGCTAGAGGAAGAGAAGACTTGTTTTTTTCCCCTTGTTCCGGTCAACCCCGCTTGCTCCGCTCGACCTTGCTCGCTCCGCTGGACCTTGCTCGCTCCCGCCGTCTCCCCTCGCTCTGGCCAGCCCCACTTAGACTTGTTTTTTAAGATGCAGACTATGGATGATTCTGTTGCAGGTCTCACCTAATTAGAGACTGGCTAGCCATCTATCTCTACATGCACACCTGTTATGACAGTGACATTCATATGCCAAAAATTCTGTGACACAGGCCCAGGTCAGGACCAGCTTCCAATCGAGCTGGGAATAGGACTCAGATCCTCTGTAAGGGCATCAAGCATATTAACCGCTGAGCCATCTCTCCATCCCCTTTGCTCACTTTAAAATCAGGTCATCTCTTTATTGCTGAGTGGTTAAGGGAACAGTGAAGGGGAAGGGAGCACTCAGAAAACTTGGCCACAGAGAAGTGAGGACTTAGAAACAACTGCACAGGAGATAGAACTCTGTGGTCAGCTGAGGCTGTGGAGCATCTCATATGGCCCCTCATGCAGGCACTAAGGTGGTATATGTTGAGAATGAAGAGCCAGGGTCTGCACAGTGGATGAGCATGAATAGATACCGATGCCTCAAAGGTCCTTAGATGTGCTGCTGGTACTGTCCTGGGGTACTGGGTAAGCACTGACTATTTTATTAGTTCCCCATGGACTAGGCAGAGGAAATTGTGGTTAGAGAGGTTGAGTAGTGTTCTCAAGACCACTCCACTAGCAAATAGCAAAGGCAAGCATTTGAAGTACCACAGAAGCTTAGGACAGAGCTAGAAAGGGGAATGTGGGGCTTCCTACAGACCATACAGGGTTTGAGTCATATGGCTTTTGCATTGCCTGGAGGCACTGAAAAGTTGCTAATGTTCTGAAGCAGGGGCTCAGTCTGTTATAGTTTGGAAAAATAACCCAAGTGATTTAGAGCAGAGGAATCAGAAGGTGAGAGACAGGCTGGGAGGCCATTGAATAGTTCATCCAATAGGTCTCAGGGAGGTGGACTGATACACAGTGGTACATGGGTACCATTTGTGCAGCTCATAAGAGCCAAGAATCACAAGTGTGGCTCTTATTTACACATGATACTTATAAATCACATTATATAAATCCAAAATTTAAGGATTGTGTTAACAAAAAGGGCAATACATATTTAAAAGTTATCACTTCCTTACATCTGACCATGTTTGTCTATTGTCTAGGTTCTTGGGCTGTTTTCACATCCACCTGTAAGATAGAAATGTTGTGGTTGCTATGCACTCAAAAATCTTTCCCCTGGGTTTGATGATATCATGCTGGCACCTTAAAACTTGCCATATTGCAGTATGGAAATCAGCAAATGGTGAAGAGTAGACCATACATTCGTGTGCCAGTGGTTGGATGTCCACCAGCATGCTGCCGGGAAGGGATGGTGGGTGGGAACTTACCACAGAGCCTGACAGTTGCACAGGCACAGTGCAGAGGGAGGCCCAAGGATGTGATGCAAAGGCTCCTAACCCGTGACATGAGCCTAGAGGTGCTGGGTAGTTCTTGTTAGTTCCATGCAGATGAACGGTGTGACTGGGAGCACTGGGTCAGTCATGTGGGTGAGGCTGTTGGGATGCTTCAGCCTCTGCACCCACAGGTTCTGTATCCTTCGATGGGACTCAGCCAACTGTGCGTTGAAACTCTATGTATAAAAATCACATCTGTACCGAATGTGTACAGAATTCTTCATCATTGGTCCCTAAACAACACAGCAACAATTATTTGCATAGCACTCAATACTCTAAGTCATCCGTAGTGGATTTAATATACTTGGGAGAATAAGCATAGGTTACATAGCATGCTATATAGAAGAGAAACTTTATTATCTGTGGGTGGATTTGGATGTCTTCATAATGTTCTGGGATGGATTCCATGTGGATAACATGGTATTACTATGTGTTTTAGGGTGAAAGTTGTATGCACAGAGGGTGATGAATGCTAGACTTGTCTGCAGGGTTTCTTCTTTTCTTTTTTTCAGCTTCGTTTTTAGCGACAGGATGAAGCTGGCTTTGAAGGGCAAGGACAGAGACTGTTACTCATGTCTAAATGTCCACTTCCAAGTCTGCTGACTGCCTAGACCCTAAACTCAGGGTCCTAAATGCTCGGTTAGGTCCTTGCTATTGGTTTACCCTCTGGGCTGGCTGCACCGAGTCTTGGGGTTCTGCTCTCATGGGTGGGAGTTTATGAAGCAATTCCAAGCTCAGGGAAATAAAATGGGATAGATGGTCAGCAGGCTTTCCAGAATCTGGAAGCATCTGATCTATCATGTGTCTATTTTAAGCTCTTGAGAATAGGTACCCTGCTGTCGGGCATTTCCCACAGGATGAGGGATGGCTTTCTAGTGCAGAGTCACTGCATTGAGAAGTGTGATGCATGCCCAGGCCTGGCTCATACATCGTGGAAATTCGGATGCTCTTTCATCACCAGGTGAGTAGAGAAATGTACAACCACAGCCCCTGGAAGGGAGACAACGGCGCTTTCCCCAGGGATCCAGAGACATCCAGAGCCAGGCAGTGTGCAAGGCTGCTAATGAGACTGCAGAGTCTTCTGCTGGAGGAGTTTCAGGGAAACTCCTTACACGGTTTGACTGAGTCTCAGGACATACCTGGCCATGCAGATCATAAGGATTGATGGAACTGTCTTTACCACCGTGTCACGTCTTCACTCTCTCCTGCTCTGTGGTTGGCTTGAGCCTGGTGACACCTGGATTTACTGAGGCAGAAACTATACTCAGGCCGATTAGGTGATGAGGTTATTCTGTTGTCTGGCTTTAAAAAAGAAGAAGAAAACAAAACAAAACAAAAACCCAGAGCTTAAGATTTCCAAGTTGTCCATTCCACCCAACATCAGCTTCAGCAATAAGAAGAAATAAGTAAGAAAGCTCAACTCAGAAAAGTCCTGATCTGCTAGGAAAGGCTAGATGCCATTGTCTGGGCTGAAGCAAGAGGCAGTTGTCCCCAGCCTTCCTGCTCTGGTCACGGAGAATGCTGTATCCTGACCCCCATCCCAGCTCTGCTGCTTGCCTCTCCACATGCCCCATGTACTTAGTCCTTGGCTTCAGCTACTACACCTGTGCTGAGGAGGCCAATTTGTTCAACAAGTGAGTAGAGCATCTATCACAGTCCAGTGCTGTGATGGAAATGGATAATGATGATGCCTACTTACTGGGTATTTGGGCAAAAATTAAATACAAGGGCAAGTGGGATGCTGAGGGACATGCCCAGTGAGTGGGACACATTTAGCTGAAAGTTACACTCACCCTCAGGTCCTCGGATTGTGGACATCTTTATAAGAACATAATGGAACCCAAAGGTCAAAAAAGCTAAGTCAACAACACCCTGGCTCTGGAGGATCACTGGCTTGTGCAGCCAAATCTGGGGTTGGAAATCCGTCTCTAATGTCAGCTGTGGATGCTTGAGCTGTTCTCGGTGTTTCTGAACTTCTTAAAATGAGGTTGAAGATGTCTGTCCTAAAGAGCTCTGCAAAGTATCAAGGTTATATATGTAAAAGTCTACCCCAGACCCTAGAACACAGCAACCTGTTAATAAAGAGGTTGTTAGTAGAAGTAGACTTTTTTTTAGAGATCTTTTCAGTGCAATGTGCGTGCGTTATAACGTAAGTAATTAAGGAGCCCAGAGGAACATAGGCATAGAGTTGATCCTTGACAGGTCTGTTGCTGCTGTTTTCCATAAAAGGAACAGAGAGCCTGCAGATATGGGTCAGCTGTACAGTGCCTGCAAAGCACATTCGTGAGGCCCTGGGTTTGATGGCCAGTGCCACAGACTTTAGAAATGACTGAGGAGTGGGAGGGGCCAACACTGTTGGTGAGTTTTAATGTCAACTTGGCACAAAGTAGAGCCAGCTGAGTGAGTAGAGAGCGTCTCCTGAATATCTGTCCTGAAGGCTTTAACCGATGCAGGAAGACCCACCCTCTCATTGTGGGAAGCACTTTGTGGTAGCAGCCCAGATAAAAAGGGCCTTTGGGACATTTGGCCTTCCCTCCTGCCACCAAGTTGATCTAACTGTTGTTGCTGCTTTTTCTTTGTCTGACATCAGAACTATTGTTTCCAGGCTTCAGGTATGTACTAAGGACCAGCAGCTCTCCAGGAAACATACAGGTTTTTTGGGTCCAAATTGGGGGACTACTGAGACCCCCAACTTCACAGACTGAACAGCGACAGGGTTGTTGGCTTCCTCAGTAAGACAACTGTAGGACTTCCCTGACTGCTGAGGCTCTGAGCCTCAAGGACCAAGCAACCATGGGGTTCTCAGCTCATCAGGTGTGTTTCAGATGTTACTCTCTTGGCATAAGCTGACTTAATAGTCTACTCATCCCTCTGGTTCTGTTCGCCTAGGGAACACTAACTAGTACGGAGATAAAACACACGTGAGGGAGCTGAGAAGGGCTCTGTGAGGGAGCTGAGAAGAGCTCTGTGTGGCTGCAGGAACAGAGTAACTCGAGGCTGGAGAACTTGGAAATGTGACCAAAGACTCTTAGACACATAGACATAAGACTCAAAGAGACTTTGAATAATAATAATAAAATCAGTGTTGGTGAACCCCATGGTTTCCACTTCCTGGTTCCTTCTCTGAGCCCTTCACCTCACCACAGTTGCTCAGCTCAATGGTAGCCTGCAGCTCTAAAACTATTTGATGAAACCCTTGATTTTGGAGTATTGAGTCTAGAGAGCATCAGAGCAGCATGCTCTGCCTGGCTGCCAGCTCTGTCTAAAGGAAGATAGCTATGATAGCCTTGACAGAGGTAAGGTTCTCAAGTGTTTGGCTTCCAAGACTTCTAGGAGGGACAGCATCCCTACGGGTGGTATAGTAAGGTCTATAAGGGTGATCCTACCTGGTAGTTTCCCTGGTAAGAAGGTAAAGGCCAGGGCAAGCAAGCCCCCTCCCCCGCCCTGCAGGCCAGAGCTGGGAAGTGTCAGGTGGGCTCTGCTCCTTAGGCATTTCCTGACCGCCTTGCTGGTCTGCCTTACTGGACAGTCTGACATCCTTCCCTTTGAGATTTTAGCACTGCTATTAACTTGTCATTGGTTTTTCCTTCCACTTTAATTACTCCTGCTCAGCAGATGTGGGGATCAAGGCACAGATAACGTCAAAATTGTGTCTCTTATTCCTAAGTGGCTGTTTCATCTTACTCTGCAAGCAAAAGTCACATTGTTGGTGTAGCGTTTTCAAGGAGCCCAGCTTTCTTCCTCAGCATAGTGTAGGGAGCTGTTTTCTTTGCTCCTTCTGGGAGGGTATGAGGAATGTCACAGTTACATTCTCCAGAGTGCAGGGATGCTCACAGGATGCCCTATCATTGGCAGAATCTCTCTCTCTCTCTCTCTCTCTCTCTCTCTCTCTCTCTCTCTCTCTGGAATGCATCATCTTCCTTGTGATAGTATAGAAACAAGATGAAGTCAGCTAGCATCAAGTCTTGGATGTTGGCTTCAAGCTGCCAGAGCCCCATGGAGTATCCTACCTCACAGCTCAGCCCTGTCCTCCATGGGAGCCCAGTGGGTGAAAGCCTGCATTCTGCCCGCAGGAGACTCAGGAAGTCTGCTTTGTAGAATAACCCTATGGTGTGTTTTCTCATGCCAGCTGTTCTTTATCTCATTTAAAGTGAAGTGTGCAGAGCACAGGGCTTTCATGGAGTGTCTTGGTGGTGGAGGAGACCATTTCAGACTCACAGGAAGGTGGCTGCAGGCTCTGCAGCTTCTGGAAGCTTGACATTTATCTGGCTTTCCTGCGCATGATCCCTGAGTGGAAAGAGGATGAGGTACTCCGAGTTTTATGATGAACACAGGGCTTCTCTCTTCCAAGGTCTGTGGTCCAGTGCTTCTGTTATTACCCGCCCTTCTTCCCTGGCTGACTCTTCACATCTCCTTGAGGACCCAGTCTGTACATAATCTTTGCTCATACACTGTTTTTAGAGTCGTGTGTAGTATCACATTGTACACACAGCCAACACGCACCATTACATGTTCACATGCTACAGGACTGGACTTCTGCTATAAAGGAACCTGTCATGTAGGTTTTCAGTAGCAATAATATTAGTAGGTAATTACAAAGTCAGAGTTGGTATTTTGACCTTCACCGTTTCATTTTGTGCTTTCTGAGGGTGGATATAATTGATGTCCATGGATAAAGAAATGAGAAAGGTCAAAGTGCATTAGCTGAGGTCCCACAGGTTTAAAAAAATGACCAAATGTAAGTCTGAATGCAGCTTGGCAAGACCAATGATCCAATCACATAACCCTGTGCATCTAGGCTAAATCCGGCTTCTGTTCTAGGCTTCCAGGCTGCCTGCTGACTGAGGCCTGCCCGGCCATGTTTTCACTCCTGAGCATGAGGGCTTGCTTCACTGACTTCCTCATCTTGATCATGGAGAGAGGGCAGAGGAGAGTGTTCAAGGAGCTTACAAATGCAGCGAAAGCTTCCACACTAGAGCTGGAGCTGACAGCCTGATAATCTGTTTGGCTTGTGATATTAATTTTGATTTTCATTTCACTATAAAGTATTCATGCACTTAGGAGCAACCCTTTCAAAAGGGAATTCCTCATTTGAGCAGCAGAATGATAGAATTTCCCCATTTCTTCTGTGGATACTGTGGACCCTTCTCCCTTCTTGCTGCACAGAATGGAAACAGTCCAGTTTTATTTGGTGGGTCTCCTAGGACAGTGGTGTCAAGTCTCTGGGTGTCTCTAGTACTCCTCCAGGATATATGTGAGGTCAAAGCACGTTCTAAAACTAAGACATGTTTTTATTTATAGTGGCATTGTCATAGTAGATGGTTGGTGCATATATTGTGAAAAAGCAAAAAATTGTTGGTAGTTTAGTGTAAACCGAGCAATACACAAATGAAGGACTCATGTTATTGACCACCTGACGGTTTCTGGTTTATTTTCATTGTTGTTTTAGGATTGAATGAGCTGGGGGAGTAGCTTAGTTGATAGAGTGCTTACCCCACATGCACTAGGCCCTGGGTTCAACTCCTACCATTGCATAAAAACATAGCCATGTGGTGGCA
This sequence comes from Mus minutoides, assembly GCA_902729485.2. NCBI lineage: Eukaryota > Metazoa > Chordata > Mammalia > Rodentia > Muridae > Mus > Mus minutoides. The sequence continues at coordinate 586,911 of LR750064.1, forward strand.
TATGCCTGTGACACAAGTACTTGGAAGATAGAGGCAGGGAAATAAAAATTCAAGGTCACCCTCCATCACAAGCTAGGCTCCATGGGATCCTAGCCCCCAAATAAACAAACAAGCTACAATAAAAACCCAAACAACAACAACAACAACAAAACAAACCCAAAACAAAGTTAATTTCCCTTAAGACTTCCTTTATGATTAAAAACTAATTTGTCTAACAATATAAGAATGATTTCAAGGATTCCTCTGCTGCTCATCAAAGCACCATGAGGTATAGGTGTGTGATGGCTTCTGATGTGGGTCAGGCTACATGCCTTTCCCATTAGGGGTGGGTATTCAGCTAGTATGTTTAATAATTATACCACATAGTCTAGTCAGTTTGAAGTAAATACTCTTGCATGCCATGAAACTGTATTTTCGATTGAAAATTGCATTCTGGGAAGTTTTTTTGGATTTATTATTATTTATTTTATGTGTATGTGATTGCATGTGTGCATGTGAACCATATAAGTGCAGTGACCACAGAGGCTAGAAAAGGGCAGTGAGTCCCCTGTAACTGGAGTTACAGATGGCTGTGAGCTACCATGTGGGTGCTAAGAAGAGAACCCATGTCCTCTGCAAGAGCAGCATTGTTTTAACCACTGAAAAACCTCTCCAGTCCCAGATTTTTACAAAACTTTTATCTCCTACTGTGGAGCCAGACAGTTCCTAGTTCTTCAAAGAATCTTTTGAGGAAAAATATTGGTCCATTGATGAATCTTAGATTCCACAATAACCTTTATGAACAAGTAAGTGCTTGCTTGGTACAGAGGCAAAGAATGTTCACAGTTCTAAAGGGCTCTTGAAATCCTTCTCCTTTTGTTTGAGGCAGGATCTTGCTCTGTAGCCCGAGCTGACCTGGATTGAAGGATCTTCCTGTCTCAGTGTCCTGAGTGCTAGAATTTTAGATGTGTGCTGCCATGTTTGGCTTCACAATTTTAAGTTATTTATTTATTTTTATTCATGTGTGTGTATGTATGTATGCCTCCATAAATTTATGTGTACCATGTAGGGGGCAGGCCTTCAGGTGTTAGATTCCCCAGAACTGTAGTATAAGTAGTTGTGGGCTGCCAAATTTGAATGCTGGGGCTCAAACTTGGATCCTCTGGGAAGCAATAAGTGCTCTTAGCCACGGACTCATTTCTCTAGCCCTGAAAAAAAATTTTATAAAAGTATCGTGGTGGTTTGAATATATTTGGCCTACTGGAAGTGCTTCTATTAGGAGGTCTTGTTGGTAAACATGTGTCACTGCGTAGGTGGGCTTTGAGGGCTCTTTGTGCTCAAGCCTTGTTTAGTGCAGAAGAGTCAGTCTTCTCCCAGTAGCCTTAGGTTCAAGATGTAGAACTCTTGGCCCCTCCAGCACCAAGTCTGCCTACACACTTCCACACTTCCTGCCGACATGCTTCCCACCATGATGATAACGAACCAGCCCCAATTATGTGTTGTTGTTGTTGTGTCTTATAAGAATTGCCTTGGTCATGGTGTTTCTTCACAGCAAAAAACCCAAACCAAGACAAGTCTGTTGTCTTTTAAAAACAAAACTACAAACACAAAGCAGAGAACCCACTGGAGAGTGTTTAGGCTGTAAAGTCTCACAGATTGTCATCAGCAATGTACTTCCTCCAGCATGACTCACTTCCTAAATGTACCCTTAGCCTCTGCAAACAGTACTACCAACTGGGGGCCAGGTGTGCAAACACATGAGCCTATGGGGACATTCTCAATCCAGTCACCCACCACACCTTTATATATATATATATATATATATATATATATATATATATATATATATATATATATATATATATATATATATATAT